>WBMV01005603.1:713873-926341 GCA_013396655.1 Campylorhamphus procurvoides | reverse complement strand
CCTTAATTGAGTCTGGGGGTTTACTTCATCCTCCTCCTCCTCCCTTTCTCCTTCAAATGCCCTTGGAAGGCCATCAGCCAATCAGGAGGGACCAATTAATTGTAGTTTACACAGAAATCTCTCTTTCAAGGCTACAGAGCATCTTTATCAGCCTGTTTCCCATAACTTGGCATGAGAAAACCCAGCTTCTCACAGGTGGCTGGGCCAACACAGACCAAAAATATCCACATTGAATTCTACCCGAATACACCATTGTGCCCAGGAGTGGGACCAATTATTGTGGATGGAAGCCAAAAGAGACATTTCTGTAGGAGATCAGATGGGAAATCATTTTCCCGGCTGGGTGCCCTCAGAATTGGTAAGTTCCTAGAGTCACAGTCATGCTGTTAGCTTACACAGAGATACTGCATCCTGGTCCCTTGCCAATGGTCTGCTCTTCATGTATTAAAGTGGATCTCTGGTGGTCTATTTAGGGCAGCTTCATTGTATTTCAATGAATTTTTTTTACCTACATTGGATCTGGTATGAAATACCCAAGACCAGGACTTTCGAGTCTGCCCAAAACACTGGGGAACTGGACTTCTACTGATTGATTGGGTTTAGGTGTGGTACTGGTGAAGCAGAGTTAAAGTGCACTGTGATAGGACATGATCTCATCATCACTATGCCCCAACAGGAAAATAAACATCTCAGCTCTGTCTCGCTATTTGTTCCAGTAATGTCTTGATTTTGATTAAGCCTTTATGTAACAGCACAGAACCATTTTTCTGCGGCATTTCTTCCTTTCTACAAATAAACAGAATGGAGGGGAGAGGAAGTATGGCCAAGTGCTATAACATTAGGAGCAATAAGACAAAATTAGACATGGCAAAATTCAGTTCAGTCTAAAAGAAGAAGAGTTGTGATGCATAACCCTTCACCCATGGCTAGGACTTGACTGTGCTGGAGCTGTGCCCATAGAGAGACAGTTCCTGCCTTGAATTATTTGCAGTCCAGGGAGAGGACAAGTGAGATACAACAAGCAATCCTTTCTTTTCAGCGGGAAAATTTGGGTACACAGGGTTAATTTGTTTTCCTTTGTAAGTCAGCAGGATCTTTGCTGCAGCCAGGAATAGAGTTTCACTGTAAAGTCATTTGGCCAAAGTGTATGTGGCAGGTTTGCCTCAGTGCCTTTACCCATCCTTCTGAACGCAGTCCGATTTTCACCTCTAAAATGTGATGGATCATTGTAAAGTAAAGATACCTCTAAAATATAGTAACCCAGGCTTGTGCATGAGCGTTGTGCTTGATCTTGTGCATTTGTATGTTGTCTGTTATCCCTCTGTATGCTCAAGCATGGTCATACATGTGCCACTGCGGGCCAAAACTCATAGATGTACTATAGCTGGCAGGAGATTGTTGCTCCAGGGTGTAGACATCCCAAGCCACACTCAACTCTGACGAGCAGGACATGCTCTGGAAATGCCTTTGAAATACGGGTACAAAAGTGTTCGGGGCTAATTTGGCCCTTATGTGATGTGAATGCAGTCAAGTCCTTATGCCAGGGAGCAAGCTCTGAGCAACGCAGCTGTTAACCAAATAGTTCGGGACATTTTTGTAGAGATGTGTCTGGTGCGAATATGGAAACTCGGATCTTGCCTTTCAGCACTAGTGCTGGCTTGAGGCTGGAGCCAGACTTCAATCTCCCAAGTTATTTCCGCAATGAGGAATATATGCAGAGTCAGGCAAAAAAGCATCTCGGAAGAAATGAATTACCAGCCAACTATAGATTATTTCATTTTGAGGGACATCATCCAATCTACTCAACTTCTCAGTCATTCAGCAACTTTTAATGTCTATTAATGTCTGTATTTATTATAACCATGCATACTAAAAGCCCAGCCTGTGTTACATCTTTCTTGCTTATTCCTGGCATATAATGTTAGACATAGCAATGCCTTCTCTTTTTTTCTGAGACACAGTGCACAGGCTTCTCATATATAAGTATTTCCCAGTTGATTTTAGCTCCTTTTTGTGTAGCAATAGGCAGGAGAGGGCAGGGACAGAACAAGGTGATTTTCAAAGTGGGCTAGTTTCTTTTAAATGCATCTTCTGACACTGATTCAGCAAATTGGATACATATTTATTTGTGATAACTTTGATATGATTTAAGCATGTGCTTGAACTTAAAGGTAAGCTTTGTATTTTGCAGAATAATTGTCCTAATACCTTATTTGAGAGTGCAACGGTCAAATGGCACAATTGTGCACTCTGCTTGGCAGTATATTACCACTAATTACAAGCCCTGCATAAGTAAAATCTGCAAAACTCAGAGACTCAATAATAAGCTTCTTGGAAACCTCGTTGAAAATTGGTAGTCACCAAATGATAAAATACAGAAAATTTTACTCTGATAAAGCTAAAAACTGGTGAATTTTCTTCTGAAATACTGTGGCTAAAGCACTAATGAGATAAATGTATTTATGTCATGAATAAAATGCCTGATGAAAACTAATCCGATAGATGGAGTAAGTGATTGAAGAGGGCCAGGATTGTCAGTACTCTCCATCTGCTTTGCATCATTGAGCCGGGCAAAACATCAGAGCATATTGGTGAATCTGGCAGATGTCATGTTATTTTTATGTCATCCTTATTCTTCCAGGGCCTGATCCAAGCCCCATTGAAATCCATAGAAATGAGTGGACTTTCCTTTACATCAGCGAGCTTTGAATTGGTTCCTTCCTCACTCACTGGTAACGTCAGGAGTCTGCGATGGGTCTTGGAGACATTTTGACAGAGCAGTCAGGCACAACTGTGCTTTCCATTTTAATTCTGCCTTTTGATGATCTTGTTATTGATGTATGGTGTTGGCTGGAACCCAGAGATAAAATGAAATGGGGAACATAACAAACTGGAAAATGCATACTGATTTAGAAGTTAATGAGACCATTCCCAGAAGTGCTGAAATTCAATAGGATTTAGAATCCCAAGGACCCTATTATTTTGGAAAATGGACCACATGCTTTCAAGACATTTGAGCAGCTCTGAAAACTTCATCCATCACTTCTATGAAGAGCAGCATAGGTCTTATGTAATATCACAGGCAACAGCTAGAACTGTTGAGAGTATAACCCACAAAATGGCCTGATCTTCTATTGTTTCTGAAGGTGCGAATTCCTCTTTTCCTGATATTTAATAACTTTTGGGTGTTGTTCTCTTCTGTTAAAAGAGGAATCTGCTGTATGTTGCAAAAAGATGTTTATAAATTCCCTCACATGCTTGTCAGTCCAGATATCCTCCTTATTCCTGTTATACTTATTTATATAGAAGAAACATATAAAACTAACAATCTTACACTTATTAATCAAGGTGATTCAGCCCATGCCTCCCACTGACTTTCTCTGATTCCAGTCCTATTCCAAAATATAGCCCTAAATATCACTGAGGTTATTCATAAAACATGGTGATGCTCTGCATGAGTAAGACTATTTGAATCTGGCCTGGAGTAAAGTTACTAATTCTCAGTGAGAAGCAGAGCTAAACAAAGATTGCAAAATATTGTCCATTAATCTGTTCTTGAATTTTTAAACATATTTTTTGGTCTCTGTTCACTCGTGGATCTCTGAGCTAATGAACTTGCTGACAGGAATGTTCACCATAACAACCCATTTACAGCAAATATTGCAAGATCTTTGCACTCTTTCCTTCATTCAAAATAATGCCAGTCTCCCTCCCCAAGAAATGACCTTCCTGTTTAAGAGTTTTGTCATTAATATGACAAATGACAATGTGAATATTCACATTGGTAAAATGTTTTGTTTGTTTTACTAAATCCTCTTCCAGCAAGAAAAGAGAATTAAACCAACTGAAGTAGAATTTAACAAAGAAAGACCTTTGAGCTCCAGTGTCAAGAGAATGGATGGTCCAGAAGCTGGAGCTGCAGGGACATGTGGAGGTCAGTCCTTGGTCCACCAACGGCTTTGCCTGGGGGAAGTCAGGAGTGCTACCCTTCAACTTCTCACGTAGGAGCTCTCTATGTGGCAGTACACCGAAATGTTAACAGCTTTCAGGACTGCAGATACACTGGAGTATGTACAAATGATGCATAATACTGACAAATCATCTGCTTGTGACTCCCCCAACACCTATAAAAAAAAGGTGGAGAAATGATTTGGTTACAAATTCTTTAAGTAAAGATGTCCTTTCATCTGCTGGTGGATATTTTCTTTGAGGAGATTATTCATGGAGCAAGGTTCTAAAATAAAAATTGAGGAGGATGGAGCAAAGCTGGGCTTTGGTGAATACATCTAAACCCTAGACATATTGCAAACAAACTGAGCTTGTTCCCAGGCAACTCCCAAGTAGAAAATAGGCACAACTGTTCCGAACTATCTTCTCTATGATTTGTTTACCTAGCTGTAGGGTCTTCTTCAGTGTCAGGCAAAATCAAAGGAGGCACAGTTATTGACCTCAGCTTGCTTTCAATCTGGCCTGTAATGAGAGCTATACCCACACCAAGTTTCAAATTCCAAGCAGTTTGATGTGGCCTTTTACAGAGAAAAAAATGGTTAGAATTTTTATTACAATAAGAAAATGCAATTTTTCATTCTCTCCTCATTTCAGAAGGTCTGAAGGGATTTTACTCAACTTCCTCTTCTACCTTCAGGCAGAGACAAAATCTGAGAAATTGCAGCCCGGGTTTTGAAACTTCTCAGGATGTGAAAATTAAAGGCTCATGATGGGAAGCTGCATTCAATGCACTTTGTTGTCATGCTTCTGGGAATCTACTGCAGACCAGGTGCCCCCTTCAGCCTCACTTTGTCCTGTTTTATATTCTTCCATCATCTGATCAGATTGATTTAAAAAAAAATAGTGTCTGATCAGAATGATAAGACATTTTACCCTGTTGGGACTAAGCTGGCTAGAAGGTAGTCAAGATCTGGCTTTGCATAGCTGGGAGTTATCCAGCACATTCTAGAGGGTGTCATCCAGTAGGAAAACATAAATCTTTAAGTATGCTGCCCAAAACCTGGCAAGGTCAAATGCAGTCTTGCTGTTTACTTTGTTGCCAAACCTAACAGCCCCAGACAAAACTGCATGTGCAGCTCAGGGAGTAGGAAACAAATGACAGCTAAATTCAGGGGTTTTCCCTTTAGGCAAAGACCTGAAATCAAGGACAAACTATGGTCCGGACTTTTGATGATGAAAAGTGTAATACAGTTAGTATTGATCTGCTTTCATAATGTTCAGAGTTTAGAAGAAGGTGGTGTGTCCTTATCGAGAGCAAATGTGAGCCTTATAAATATCTGAATGCAGCTGGTATTATTTTCAAGCCCAATTTAGGCACCCTTGTCAGACATTTTGGCAAAATACACCAGCAGTATGGAAAAGAGTCCATAGAACTGGAAAAATTTGCTGTAAATTCACTGTTGTTACATCCACCAGTTTGGAAAAAATCAGTGCAGAGTCACAATCCCTAAAATAAATGAAAGAAAACATCTCATAGCTGCTGGTAGGCACTGGAGCTCCCCAGCAGAGGCTGCCTGGGAGCAGCAGAAACAACTGTGCACAGCTCCTCGGCTGCAGTAAACAGCAGCTTGGCATTAGCCCATCCAGAGAAGAGGTGTGGTCATTGCCATTGGTGTAGGTTGTTGATGCTTCGATCTCTTCCCCGGCTATAGACACCTACTCCTATTTTGTGATCCTGCACTGCTCCAGGCAGAGCTGGAGGAGACAGAAGGTGTGAATGGACAGCCAAGACCGAGCAGAGCCAAGGGACTGGCTTGGCTCTGGAAGGCAAAATGCAAGCTGAGCCATTGGAGCCGGCTGTACACAGATGAGAAGGAAAATGCACAAAGTGATAAATAACTTTACTTAGGCTGCCAGGAAGGGCTGCCAGAACATTCTCGCTTGGCTATGCTCTGACTTGGCTCGCCTACTGCCGCCAGCCCCCCTCCTGCACAGACGAAATGCCGGGCCAGAGCCACGCATGCATCTCAGGGCTGGCCTGACCCCATCCCCCCACTGCCCAGACTGCCCCTCAGGCAGCCACCTCTGCCCATGCCTTTCCCTTCTGGAGCCCCCCCTCCATCTGGATGGACAACCCAGAGGTGCACCCAGCAAGAAGGCAGAGATTAAAAATCGGGAGGTGTTCCATTAGCTTGGGTTGTTTTTGGAGGAACCACCTCCCCCCTTGCTTTCCCAGCAATCTGGATGGCATCTGTCTCTAGTGTCATCCTGCAGTACGGTCTCCATGGGCAGCAAAAAGCCTTTCTCCATGTGTCAGCTCCACATCCCTTCCTTACAAATGCAAGTAGCGTGCACAAGTGATATGGATGGTTTCATCAATGGTGATCACACACCTGCTTTCTCACCTGTGAGTACCTGGCAGTTTGCAGTGCAGCCTTAGATGAATGGCTGAAGTCACAGCTGGGTGTGTGGAATGGCTTTGAACTGCCAGTGCCATGCACAGTAGCACGAAAATCAAAGCAACGCTTCCTCCAGCCCTGTGTGATGCTACCAACTTGCCTAAGTGGAGTGGAAGGAGATGGATCTTTTAAAGGATTTATCAGAGAAATAGAAGTGTCTGCATTTCTCAGTTTCAACTGGCAGCTCCAGCTCAAGAAAAGCTATTGTTGCAGGATTTCCAGGGTCTTGTTGCCTTTCTGATGTGTAGTGCACATTGAACATATGTCTCTGTTTAGTTGCCCATTATTTAACCTAGATTTCCCCACCCCCCTTGAGAGATTACAGTGAATTCAGGGCACATGAATGATGTCATTTATCATTTTCCAATATAGACTGTCATGCAGTTATGTATAGTGAAAATAATTTGTTGTCAAGTTATCCGGTTACCACCTCATTTTATATGCTCCATAATGAGCTATTTGTAATGATCCATACTTGTCAGAAGTCTAAATAACCAAAATATTACCATCTCACTACGGATAACTACTAAATATTTCCAACAGCACTGAATCATCCTGATCCCTGAGAGAGCTATGTCCACATTTTTACAGAAATGGTTTGCTACCAGAAAATCTCTTTTCAAGAGTACTCAGTTAGCTTTAGAAATACTATAGACTTTGGAAAAATTCAGTTTGAGGGGAAAAGTGCTATTTTATTGGATTTTTTTTTGCTGTTGTTTCAAGTTACATTTCTTTTCCTCTTTTCCTCTTACTGTCATGTATTCCTTTTATAAAGGGTATGTCTTTCTCTGTGCCTCTGCTCATAGCAGTAGCACATTGAAGTTTATGGGTATGTCCTTGTGCTAAATGCAAGCTATTTTTCCAAAATGTTAGAATGCCTGAAGTACTCTAATTGTTACCCATACAACCTGCATGCCAAAAAATGCCCACGGATAGTCACTGAAAAGAGAGGTGTGTTCTTAGAAAATGATTCATCCTGCCCCAGGATCCAGATGACTCTTGTCTGTAGCTGTCTCACCTTCTGATAAGTAAGGTGGTATATTAACCTCCTCCTTAGAAAAGATCCTCAATTAGGCAGATCAGTTGGGTGCATAAAATGACTTAGGCTGAACGTGGCTCTTTTGTTCTTCTGTTGTTTGCTGTTAAACCACCTCACTCCTGTGACCCCAGTACTATTCCTTACGCTTTAGCGTCTGTTTTCTAATCCCCCAGCCTGATGGGGTAGCTGCCCTCAGGGATTTAAAACGTAAGCTATTTCTACTGTTATTTTATGGCATGACTTGGCATGATGTGACATCCCTGTTTGGCTAGAACAGGGGACCAGTGGCTTGGACTGCCTGACAGACTATAGTCAGAGACTAATGACTGCCTGCATACTGCTAGGAGGAACCCCCTGGGGTGGCAGGGGGACTGCTGCCAGCTCTGCTCTGAATTAACATCTTCACTAAGGAGCAGGAAGGGAGACTAGGCAGCCGAGGGAAAAAGATAAGTAATAGCAAAACCCTCAGTGTTCTTAGATGCCTAGAAGTTAGCCTTTTGAAAATATCCTGAGTAGGTTGTTCAGGTTGATCAAACAGATCCCACGCTGTTCCCCAGTGAGTTTTAATGTTTCAGATGAATGTAAACATAGCGAGTTATTATCAGGGAAATTGCAGTAGCTGAAACTGGACTGAAATTGTTTGTACACAGAAATGATCTCTAGAGCATACAGTTAGGATGTTTATAATGTGAGCTGCAACCTGCAATTTCTGTGACTTCCTAAAGGAAATGATGGGCTTAGGTAGAAAAATCACTGTGTTGCATATTCTCAAGCAGCTAAAGCAAGGCTGCAGAATAAATGGGGTTCCTTACAGTAGTACAGAAACAATGGGGGGTTGAGAGATGCTTTGAAGCACCTCGCTGGAGGAGAAACATTGAAAAAAAACGCCCAGGTAACAAAAAAGCAAAAAATTAACAAGATAAACTCTAAACTTCAATCTTTTTGGTTTTCTAGCTCTTCTTTTGCAACTGTATTTCAAATCTTGTAATAAAAAAAATGTAATGCTTTGTTCCTTTAGAATAACATTGTTTTTCTTCTTTAACCTTGAGTGGGCTTTTGAAGGAATTCAGATAACTCTGGAAAGCATGAAGAACACTGGGTTTTTTAAAATATTTCTGAAACCAGAAACACTTTAAAGGGTTTGTCTTTGCAGAATACATCATTATTCAATTTTCTGAAAAATGGGTCTTTTGAACTCTTTTGAACTTGCTGTTGTTTATTGTTGGTTTTTTTTGGTTGGGTAGGTTTTTTTGCTTTCTTCGTCAGAGAAAGCCCAGATATTAGTCAAATTACATAACTTGACACTGGAGGGTGACACACAGTCCTCCAAAGGTTTGCTTTGGGAAACCTGGTCAACATTTTTAAACAGTAATGAATGGCAATACAAATTTGCATAGCAGATAAACTAGGAATCTTCTGTTGTTTGATCAGCTGTGCAGCACTGGCACAAAACACCAGCTCAGGAGTGTTGTGGCTTTCTTGGGTGTCAGTGTCATTATACAGGAAAGCAAACTCTGACTGGAAACATCTTCAAGACATGCCATGTAGGCCTTTTGAATTTGTTGTCTCGCCAATACTATATATGAGGCAGTGCTAGGCCTCCAGCAAATCAATGTTGAGCCATTGCAATATGGTGTCCTGAAAACTTGGGCTCTTTTTGTCCTTTTGCTCCAGGTCTTTTCTCTGTCCATGGTCCAGTTACCCCATCAGCTATGGCCATGGTTACCTCTGTGCTTTCTTTGCATTGTCTGACCAGAAAGGGTTCCTAAACTAAGTGTTTGTTCAGGCTGGTAGTGTTTTGTAACTTCTTCAAATCAAATTATGATACTTAGGAAGCTGATGGTTTTGTTAAAGGTGGTAGTTAGGCTGACAGAGGAGCCACAGACCCCTTCTGCTGCTCTTCATTTTGTCAGGTAATATTCTCACTGACTGTTCACGTCATTCTGTTGCCCAGGGCAGCCTTCCTTGCAGGCTACAGAAGATTTGTAGGGTTAGGGATGTTGTAGCCCCTGCTTTTTTCCCCAAAGCTTCCTTAGAAGGATAGGTACTGTAGGTAAGAAAAATGAGAGAAGTCACACAGCTGTTCTGCACCTATGAACTATAGTCTGTGTATTTGTTTTAAAACTGTGACATTGTTTTAGCTTGACTTGTCTACATTTTCAGGCAGAAGTGCAGCTAACATGACCTCTGTTAAAACAAATGTGGGTGTTATTCATATATCAAATTGCACTCAATTAATGAAATCACTATGAAATAATGTCTTGAGTGATAATGGTATGAACTGGGGTAGCCCCAAAGCAGTGTGAAATAACCATAGAGATAGTCAAGAATTCTGGGCTGTTGCCGTGGCTACTAGCCTATTTGACTTACCATTGCAGTGGAAGAATATTAGCCAGGAGACAACTCATTTCTGAGACTCCCACATGACAATAGTACTTTCTGCCAAACCTTCCTCCCCCCACTGGATTGAAACAAGACAGACATCAAACTGTTACTATTGTTGATTCTTGCAACGTGTCCCAAATGGGAAATTAGATTTTCAAATGTCATTAGAAGGGGTATTTGAAGAGATATTTGAGTCTTCACATAGGTTGCTTTCTTTCTTAAAAAAGAAAACAGTTTTTAATAAATAAAGTGTATATAAGGGAAAAATTGTTAGCTTTCTACAGAAATTTTTTATATTTTAAAAAAATATAAACTCTCCCAAATTGAAGTCGTTTAACTAAAAACCTTAGAATATATTCTGCAAAACAGCACTGTGGTACCCTTTTGGAGTTCAGTCTGGACATTCCCCTTATGGCACATGGATCTGAACAGGTGATCTGAGGAGCTCTACCAAAGTGCACCAAGATCCACTGCTTCTATATTCACTCTGCTAACTTACACCCTAGAAAAATGTCCAGTCTGCTCTAGTACTTCAGAAGTCCTTGTGTTTCTGGTGGTTTTGTCCACTCTTGGTTCAAGGCGTCTAGGACGAAAGCTGTGAGCAGAAAGGCACTCAGCAAATTCTAATGCCCTTCAAATGTCCTTGCCTTGCAGGTGTGAGAGGGAACCCACTCAAATCACTACCTGCTCTTGAAACTTTAGGCCAGAATGTTTCCTGCATGTCTGGAAGGCCTTTCCTTTGAAGAACAAGTCACCAATTCTTTGGCCAGCAGCTACAGGGATTTCCTCATGATATTTGTAGAGATGATGTTGAATGCATGTGTTTAATGGACCAGTGCTTTTTTTTTGGCATAAAATTATGTGCACCATTGTAGCTATAAAACCTCACAAAACTTCAGGGCTGCAGTTCCAAGAGCTGTGCTTTATGGATTTGAAAGGAAGAGTGAGAATGGCAAAGTGTTCCACTATCTGAAACTTTTTACCACAAATGAGAGTTGTGCTTTAGAAGTTTTGCTCAGCCCAGTTTGTGAAACACACGTACACAGCCTTGCACTCCTGCATCCCAGCAGTCAGAGGGCTGGAGTTTGTACAGAAATGCCACTATCACGGGCATCAGTGAGTTATTGGAAGGGACAACAGTCATTCCCTTCTCTGACTACTCCTGCTGCAGATACCTATAAGCAGAGATGGTCTTTGGCCTGAGTGAGGCCAAAGCAGGTGTCTGGTGTGGAGGCAAAAGCAGAAGGGCTGCAAAAAACCTCCTCAATTAGCAAGCCATCGGGGTCTCAGCATATGTAGTGCAACTTGTTGGAATGACCAGACTGAGAGACTAAAGACAGTGAGTACATTTGGATGACTCACAGAGGTGGGACAGGGTGGAGAGACGAATTCCTTGTCTGCTCCTAAAGAGCACAAAAAGGAAGATCCAAAACAAGCAGATCATCACCAACCTCTGAGGAGTGTAGGAGACATGCCGGTGCATTGCTGATGTCTCTCATCCTTCATGTCCTCACAAGGTATCCTGGACTGGCCACTTGGAGACACACATCTTAATGCCTGCTGATGGCCTGACTCCTTGTACCTGCTGCCTGTGAGTATACGAGTGTGGGGAAATAATTTTTATTTTTATATGCCATCCCTCTCCTGCAAGATCTGCAATGAACTTTGCTGCATTGTTGCAACATTATTTCCTGCATTTGTTTATAGAGGAAAAGATTGTTCAGGACTCTGCTTTAAACTTAATGTGAGTCCTGTGCGTGCACCAGTTTGCAACCTTGGTCATATCCAGTGGTGAATCCATACCAGCACTCAGGGAGCCTGAAGAAAGGGAGTAGTTCAGCAGAGAATTGAGAAGAGAGGATATGATAGAAGAAGGACCAAGCTACTCCCAACCCTTGAAGCGGCTGCAAGGAGGCACCAAGGTGAGAGATGCTTAGAAGCTGGTAGTCAGCGCTCTGTCCCAATGATGACTGGAGAAAACAAGAATGTTAGGGGTCATCTCTCCTAGAGCAAAATCTACAGCAAAGTGTTTATTTGTGACCTGTTAAGGAGGAAAGGTAGCTTGGATGTAGATTTGTGGTGCTGTTGTATAGTTGAATGAGAGCATAAAGCAGCTCTTCCCTCCCTTGCCTGTCTTCCTCTTTTTGCATCCCTTAATACATAAAAATAAGGATCCTTTATGTGAATAAAAGTAGCAGGCGCCTCCCCTAAGAATGTTTTAAAAAAGCCAGAAATAGTCCCAAAGTCTCAACCAAAAGCGAACACAGCCAGAATTTCTGTGGAAAATGTCTGTAGCTGAAGGGGAGTGTGGGGGGGAGGAATTCAAACAGGGGCTGCCCGCGCATTTGGGCATTCTGCCTTGCCCCCAGCCTGGCTGCCTGCCGTACCCCCCACCACCCTGCCGCGGTGGGGGGCTGACCCAGCTGAAAAGCTGGGACTGGGTTGCTGGTCGGGCAGCTGGCACCCCCGGGAGGCTGCAGAGCCTCTGCTGTGGGCTTCCCTGTCCCTCGTCTGACAGTTCTTGGCAGCTCTGGTGCAACGTGTTGTTAACAGCAGTCCTAATTAATGGGGAACATGTGTGTGTTGCAGAAATCTTTTTTTTTCTTCTTCTTCTGTTTGGTGGAAATACCGTAAAACTGTTTATATCCACTATAAAAGTGGTGGGGGAGGGGTTTACTATCTTCCTATCCCAAAGGTTTCCTTTACCTCAGATCAACCCATTTTGGGAACAGGCACTTCTCTAATCCCTGGGTGCCTTTTCCTAAATGCTTTCACACATCTGCACCCCTCTGTCCTGCATTCCTGCCATACCATCATCTTGTCCTAATGAAAAATAGCAGCCTTCAGCCCTGCCAAGTCCCTCTTTTTTTTTTTTGAAGACAAAATCCTGTTTATCTAAAAGAATTTCAGAAGTTTGTTGACTTTTTCCATTCATTAACTTAAATTTTTGCAAAAAAATGAAGAAACTTTTGCTTTCCCAACTGCTTTCCCTTCTTGAGTAATAAGAAAACAACTGTTTATATACCGTCTGCCACCAGCATGCTCAACAGATGATCTGGCAGACTCATGCCTTCAGTTCACCCCTAGCTCAAAAATAAGGGTCCCATGTCATAGGTGACTTGCTCTCCAGCACAAAGAGTGTTTTGGTTGGCTTAGGAATAGATAAAGGGAGAGGAAAGCAAAGTGATGCGTAGATCTGTCCTCAACTGGTGCTGAACGCTGAGAGGACAACTCAGCCCAGTGCAATCCAGAACACCTCTAGTGCCCTGTGAATGGTGTAGGGTTCAGAGGACAGAGACCCAGTGGTGCAGGGCTGTGCTGAGATAATGTACTCTGAGTAAGTTGGACGTTGGCAGCCCTTTGTGGTGTCCTGTTATGCAAAGAACACAGACCCACACTGTTTATTGCAGCCAAGCCTTGAGCAACTTCCGCTTTCAGACCTTGCTTGGGTAAATAATGATGCTATAGGACACACCTATAAAGCTGTGCATGGCCCTTCCTTGATACTCAAGCTATAGTGACACCTGTAGAAATCCTTTCACAGGGGATGAAAAAGACTTAAGATATGGGAGGAGAGCCCTAATTAATCTGATCTTCTTAAGGGAGACAGATAGTCCTGTTCCCATTTTATGAAAGTTGAAGTAGACGGAGAGTGAGACAGAGAAGAGCCCGGTTGGTGGAAACTGGTAGAGAAATCCATAATGCGCACCTGCCTTTTGAAGTTTCCTACTGCCAGGATGGGGAGAAGGAGCTGATAACATTCTGGATTTCCCCAAAATTTTAGAGGCTTTCACAGCTCCGGAAAGCTGTGTGTAGTGGAGCATCATCCTTGGGTATATTGTCCTGCAGCTGCATAGGTATGGTGAGCTGCAGGCTCAACAAACAGCACAAGGGCTATGCAGTTGTGCTTTGGACTTCAGCTTGCATGCGTGCACTGGTAACTTGGAAAAAACCTGTCATATTCTGACAAATCTGGAAGCAAATGTTATCCTAGACTGTATCCAGGTTCCTGAATGCATTTGCTGAATGTCCTGGGAAACTGGATATCAACAAAGAACAGCTGTCTAGTCTCTTCTCAAGAAGGACGTTTTTGAGCAGAGAAGTGGGGAGTACCTGTTTTGGAAAAAGTGGCTTCATCTAGCTACTCCTTGAACCTTGACTGCCATGGTAAGACTTTTGGAGACATATAGAGCACATAGGAAGGGAGCAGAATGATGAATAGCAATCAGTATGCAATTTTGGCTTAGGACAAAGTTAAAGCCTATATTTTCCAGGAGAATGTTATTTCTGATGGTTTTGGTGTTTTGTGTTAAAGAACAAGTTCTGAAATTCCATAGATAACACTTTTTTCTACATTTACCCCATAAGAGGGAAAAAGGAGAAGGTCATTCGTAAAACCTTGCCCTTTGTTTCTTATGGAAGACAGCAGAAAATTTGAGACCAAAGCATCAAATGTTTCACTTTTCATCAAACTCATGGAAATGTCATTTTTTCCAGGTTTACCAGAGCCACAAATATGTTCACATAAGCTGATACTACCAGTACAGCTAATGGGCAGATCCACAGCCAGCATTAGTTGGCACTGCCCTGTGGTATACTTGTTACCTTAGCAGCTTGCCAACTGTGGTATCATTTTCCAGACGATTTGCATGGAACTATGACAATTTATATCCACGGAGAATCTGGCCAACTCAAGTGATACCCACCCAGGAGGACTTGGTTTTGCAAGCTTCACTCATATTTTCTAAACCAACCTGCTTAAAGTGATTCACCTTTATGTCAGGTCCTCAGCATTGTGTTACATGACATTTCCTTCACAACAATGCATTGTATGACTTTGTCACTTTTCTGGCAAAGCTGCACTGAGAAGGTCCAATCTTGGAGAAACTCTAGTGAAGGAACACGGCCGTGGTATTTTGTTTTGCAGACAAACATTAGAAAAGGAAGAAAAGCAAGCAAGTGGATAAAACTAGTGGAATCTCTAAAATGAAAGAAGAGATGGGGTCATTGCTGAATGACTATAACAGGCCTCAGTTGTGGTTACTGATCGGTGACAACCTTGAAATCTTATAGACATTGTGTTTTTTTCCCTACAGTCTGCCAAGACTTTGCCGACACATCCAGCATAAGAAAAGAATCAGCATATGCTAGTTTCTGGATAATCCTCCTCTAACATATTTAATGCTTTAGCATGCAGATGGAGAAGGCTCCATCTTTTTGTATTTTATGAGAAGCCAGTTAGTCCTTCTAATTCCCTTTGGGTCCAAAGACTGAACCTATCCAGTTCCCATCCTTTGTGCCTTTAGGCAAGGGGAGCTTTCCTGAATGTGCTGTTTGTGATGACTTTTGGGCTCATCCAACCTCTGTTTAGGGCTTTCTTATCTACTAAAGGCAAGTCTCAACGTTTTCCTCAATTTCTTGAATATTTTCTCACAAAGGGCGTGACAAGCACTTAGTCCTTCAGTGAGCATCCCTTCCCCGGTACAGCTACTTTGTACTTTCATATGCATTTAGTTTAGTCATCTTTAAAAGAAATACCCTTACTAGTATAACCCACTGTTTTCTGGACATTGGTCTCTAAGCAAATAGTGTTGCCAACTTCAGGTAGGACAAATGGTATTTGTTTTTAGATGAAGCAGGTGGTGCCCTGCTGTAAAGTTTAGAATTAGTCAGAAAGATAAGAAGTACTGCTAAAGGGCTGAAAAAGCCACAGCATGCTAGCCCTCAAAAATGTCAGCAGCCAAGCCCTGGTTTATGCCAAAGAGAGTAAAAATCCCAAACAGTTTGACTTGGGTTAAGTTTATCCAAAGAGAAGAACAAAACTGCCCATTTTGGGTTTTTCCAAGATTGAGAATGTCAAACCATGTGTGTGCACAGTTGGCGCCTTGTTGCCGTCCCACCCAAACCTGCCTGTCCCCCCTAGTGCTTCCCTCTACTGGCAAGGTGCTTCTGCTGCAACCAAGCTGGAACTCATCAAGGCAAGGGAGCTGCTGTTCACATTGACCAAGCACAGTACGGGTTGTGCTGTAGCATTTTCCCACCAACGTTTTCTTCTGGCTTGTTTTGGCCATGTTTGCAGCTATATATGCTTCCTCCATCCCTCACCCCTCCGCCCCCTACCCCAGAGGGACACTGACTTTGAACTCCACATTATTTTTCTACTTTAATTCTCTTGACAAATGACTGTTCAATCTAGAACTCCCTATGTTCCCTCTCTGTTTCTCTTTCTCTTGGATCTTAACCACAATTGGGAGTGCAACCAGAGGCTTTGACAGACATCTTCAAAGCAACCTGTTTCTATATTCCTCTTGAGATCAGATGTGAGTTATTCTGCGGCCAGCCTTTTTCATGCAATCTCTGTTTTAGAGCATGTTACTTATATGTTTCTACTTTGTGGATAGAGAAAAAGGCATTCCTCTGATTTCTGGCCTGTGGTATCAGAGTTAGCTTTTCTTCCTGCCAAGTAGATCAAGCACCTCAGGACTAGCAGCTGTCAGACATAAGGCTGCCAGTCTGACTCGTCCCACAGTGATCCTAGAGCTTTCTAGGTACAGCATGGAGTACTGTAAAAACCTTCCATATTTTTAGTACTTCAGCCTTGGTAAAAGATACAATTACTTTGTTCAGCCACCATATACAGATTTTTTATCTTATGCTGCTGTTCAGCAACAACTTAGCACTTGCAAAGTCTTTAGATAAACCTGTCTCAGCTACATATCCTCCAGAAAAAACAACAGACCTTGCAAGGGCACTCACTCTTTGAAAAGAGAGGTGAGAGCCCCTTTGAGAGCCAGGCATGTCCCATCTGGACCTGGTGAGGGTGGTGGGAAGGGGTGACACCTGGCATTAATAAAAGGAGAATGAAGCAGTAAGAAGAGTGTTTGGATGTCTGGCATGATCTCCTGTGAAGGACAGTGTTATGAATAGGGGTAGAGGGAGAAAGCAAAGGATGGTGTTTGCTCAGAAAAGGACTAAGGGTGGTACTGTGGCAGAGGTGTTTCTCTGAAAATTTCCATAAATCAGGGCTGAAGAAAATTATAGTTAGTAGAAGTATTAGTATGTTTTCTTCCTAAATTCATACAGACAGGTGAGAAAAGGTAGGGATGAGATCTTCACAAAGCCACCTATCTGCTTTCTGTCTTCCTCTATTGTGGGAGAAAATATATAGGGAGACTGGGTAATGTAAAGAATTTAAAATGAGCAGGGGCTTTTCCATTATGTCCTTTATGAAAGTCTGCAAGGTGAAGGCTCGTGGACTGAACCACAGAATGCAATCTCTAGAAAAAAATACTTCAGGAAATTGTTGTAGAGGAGAGGTGAAGTGGATGATGACATGAGAGCCCACAGAAGAACTTGGGTAATAACAGAAGATGTGAGAAAAGTCAGATGTGTATCTTAATGAACACCAGTTGGGAGTTAAGTAGTAGGAGGATGCTGAACCTACCTGAAGTACCATGTTGCTGGTGTGGGCTGTCAGTGGTTCTCAGCAGCTCTGGGCTAAATCAAACGCTCTGATTCCCTGTGCTTAGACGGAAACTGACAGATGGGCAGGAGGGGTGACAATGGCAGCAGTGCCAGAGGTTTTGAGAACAAGTGACCTGGGAGAAGTTGAGGAGGGGAGAAGGCAAAGTTCTAAGCCTAAAATATGTGATTGATGATTCTCTGTCAAACATGTTTAAATTGTGTTAGCTTGTTAGCTCTTATTTGTACACTGCAGCTTGGCTTACCAAATTAAAAAAAAAAAAAAGTAATTCAACAAAAAGGCAAAAACCCCAAAACCCCAAGGAGAGGAGGAACAGACCCAAATCCACAACACATCAAGTGGCCATGTAATAACACATTGCAAATGAGTTCACCATGGCATTGCAGATTGCTTAATAGTATATAACGGCCCACAATGCTCAAGTGACTCATTGCATTTGCTATATCTGTTCAAACTCACCATATTGAGTAAGAGACATTTGCCTTCAAAAAACTTCTAATAAATTCTGTTGCTTTGAAATATACATGGCACTTTTGAGAGAATCATGGCATACCTCATGCTCTGAGAACATCTCAACCCACTCTGTGGGTCTCTGGTAGAATATGCAGGCAGATCAGCATCCTTCAAGCCAGATAAAAACCACATTGAGCCGAAAGGGTCTTCAGAGAGCTCTCCTAGATCTTCCTGAGGAGAGCTAAATAGATGATTTTGGGTAGGAATATAGTAAGTTGAGGTGTATTTCTCACCTGCTCCTGCTGGCCAAAGGCAGGAAATGCTGGACTTGTTGATTCTGAGCACTGGGCAAGAAGCTGTCAAGCTGTCCCATGCCAAAGGTGCCCCCATGCCTTGCATATGTGAACTGTCAGTGTCCAGCCTGTTCCCCTGCAGGGCTGATGCTCTACTGCACTGTTTTTGCTTGATTACATTGGACTTTGACTAGGGGCTCTTCCATTATGTCTATATCGACACAGTTGTATTGGCACAGCCTAGTGCAAACTAAGGTCCTAAATTCCCTCTCTTAACTTCATCTACCTGTATTTCTTAGTCATATAGCACCAACTTATTTATTAGTGCCATTAAGATAGTTGCACTGGTGACATTAGTGGAAAGAGGACAAGTCATGTCAAAGTCTCACTGTGCACTGTGTTTCATATACATGCGCAAGAGGTAGGGATGCCCTGATCTGCAAGATCTTGGCTGTGGAAACAAACTTCCTAAAATCACTTCCATATGGAATGGGTTTTTTTTACTATTCAGCCCAGACTAATCTCTGTCAGTTTGCCTTTTTCCACTGAGCTCTTTATATGGTCAGCTGAATTAATTGTCACAGCTGACCTCAGGTTCTTATTTTTTATTAATTGTCAAAATTGGAAGTTTCCCTCTGATGTCAGTGTGGACTTTGAGGAATGGGTAAATGAGACCCTTCAGATACAGTGCTCCATAGGTTTTAGAAGAGAGGGTTTTTATGTTACTTCAGTGAGGAAAGCGTTTTTTTTAATGTTGCTTCAGTGAAGGTGTGTGTGAGGGTTTGATAGAAAACTTTCTAGCTCAGCTCTTTTCAGTTACTTTTTCCATGAAAGGTAACAGATGCTCATTGTGACGTGAACATTATTTCAATATCTACAGTGAAGAAAAAAGGACCAGCATGATCCAAATTTACAAGTTAGTTTATTTTAAGCTATTTTGTGACGTCAATGGGCAATGATATATATAGCAAAATATTTTTCCTCCTTACCACAAGGCCTTTAAAAGGATATCTTTGTTGTCGTAGTTGCCATAGCAGTGACTAACATGGATATATATATATGTATGCACATCTATACATGTGAGGAGGGATTCCCCAACCCTGGGGTTGGTTGTATTGGCTTCTGTGGTTGTATTTTCCCTTCCTTCCCATGCTTGAGGTGCTCTGAGGCAATAAGACAGCTTGTGAAGTGTCCTCAAGTTGGAAAATTAGTATTTTCAGTCAACCATCTTGAAGCGTGGGCCTTATCATGTTTTGCAGGGCTCTGTTATTTAGTGCTTATCTCCAAAAGCAGGTAGCAAAGCCTGGGCAGAGCAGAGCTCCCACAGCCTCCTCCAGTGCCAGATGATTGCTGAGCAAAGGAGATGACAGAGATTTGCAATGTGATGGGGCTCCATAAATAAATTAGGAGGCTATTAGTAGTAAATGTGCTGTTTACTATTTAGATGGTTTCACATGTGCCCAGATTGTGCTGAAAGGCCTTTGACTTATTTAGCTCATCCTCACCTTAGAAAAGATTTTTATCTCTGCGCTCATGTTTCAGAACTGCTCCTCCCTTTCAGCAATTTACTGATGTACTCCAGAGATGTTCCCTCAGTAGTGTCTGTCACAGTACTTCCCTGCATTTTCCTTGCCCTGAGCTCTGCATCCTATAAACAGTGGGACTGTAATTCAGGTATGGAATGGTCCCTGAATGCAGCCCTTGGGAAGTGAAATGCTTGCAGGTTTCTTGGTCTCCTGATCAAGTTCAATTGTCACATAAATCTAAGCCCCTCTTCTGCTCTTGCACTGTACTGTGTATGCTATTCTTGCACCGGCCCCAAAATATTTGATAGACACATTAAGCATCATGATTGTGTCCATGGTGTGCTGTTTGCGCTCTCCCCTAACAATCCATACCCCTGCCTTTTTTCCCTTCTGTGCCTGGTAAAGCATCTGGCAAAGAGCAGCTACCCCAGGGGAGCGAGATAGCTTCTGACTGTAGCATGTTCTCATCTTGTTTTCTAATATTTCAGCCCAGAAAACACCTCCTGTCTAGAGGTACTGGTTAGAAAAGGTTCTTTTCTTGGGAACTCCTTTGTCTTGACTCTTACCTAGGTCCAGAGCTCCCAGGTCCATCAGCTCCTCACCACAGGCAGATGGTCCCAACTCTGGTTTTGTGATTGCAAATGGGAACCTGTTTGGGCTCAGAAGCAGGACTAGGAAGATAGGATGAGGGGAATGCAGGAGTCTGTAGGCAACTTCCCCTTCCTTCTCACCAGCTTTGCCCAGGTCTTACTGCTTTTCCTGAGCTTGTTCTGGGAGGAAGGCATGGCATGCTGAATGGTTTGGGTATAGGGGTGAAGCTGCCTAACTATTCTGTGCTGCAGTCTTCCCTCTATGTCACATTTCAGATGTTTTTTCCACCCTCTTCTCTTTTCCTGCGTCAGACAGCAGCAAAATCCAAGCTGGTAACTGCAGAGAGGGAATGACTCCAGTTTCCTTTACTCTCTGAATATCTTTTTCTTCTCAAGTGTCAACAAACCTCAGGGTGGTCCTTGATGTGATGTGGGTGTAAGCTTTCTCCTCACAGCTTTTAGGGACTGGAAGGAGAAAGAGAGGTGGAAAAGAGAAGGGTTATTGCTGTCTGAGAACAAATGGGTGAGCATCTTCATAACTATTTGCAAATCCCATCTGTTTGTTGGACCTGCCACTCAGACTGGACTTGGTCACATGTTGGAGGAGGGAGAGCATTAATACACGACACCATCCCAGAGAGCAGAAATAGGAGAATCTGAAAACCTGGACCAGCCTACTTTTTTTGTTTTAAAACTCTTGCTTGCTTCTTTTTCTTGATGCTTCTTTTTCCCCAGTGATTTTCACTTTACCTATCCAAACCTACCCTTCTGTGTCCTCACAGCCAGCCAAAAATCTGCTTTTCTCTTTTTGCCTGTGTTTGTTGTTATGAACAAGTAAGATGCTGGAATGAGAACTTGGCTGGCCATTGTGTTGCTGACAAATGAAAGAGAAGCAAACACAGCTTGCTTGTCTGCAGCTAGAGTGGTTCAGCAGGGCTGGCAGTAGTAAAGACATGTTATTTGTTGATAAAACACACAACACCAAAATCTGAGAGGGAGCTGAGATAGATAGTATCTCAGTGTGATCATTTTTGTGTCCCGCCTGCACCTTCAGAAATCCCACTTGTTGTGCTGTCTTAACCTGGAGGAGTTGAAATGGGGCACAGTTCCTGCTGGGTGAGACCAGGAGCGATGTTCCATGAGGGTCTGTGAACACTTGACAGGTAGCACAGGCAAAATATGACATGCCACTTGAAGTTGTCATGTGTACATGTATGCACATTTAGTCTTTGCCACCATACCATGTGTGTCCAGTTGTTTAAGCAGTCTTTACACACATATATGTATAATGTAGACATATATATATGTGTGTGTGTATGTCTATGTACATGCATGGAAGTGCCATCTAAGGAGTGAAGGCAAAGTGCCCTGCTGTGCACGGCAGCTAGCTGGTGCTCTCTGAGTTTTAATCCCAACTTTACCACTTCCCTGCAGGATGATCTCACTAAATAGTGTTTGACTTCTTTCCCTCTGTGTCACTTCTGTGTTGAGACTAAAAGTCTTTACAGGGACTGCCTCTTCATGTGTGCATGCCCAGTGCCCAGCATGGGAGGCCTTGACCAGAGGTAAGTTAGCAGCTACTGACCGTGTTGGTGCCTGCAGGCATCTTGGGGTATAGACTCTAAAGATATTTTGGAGCAGGATGACCCGCTCTCCTAGCCATGCAGAGGCCCCTGGAGTTAAGGATCCTTAGAGCATAACAGTGAAGAAAAAGCCCTCACTAATTCATTGCAAAAGTCCTGCCTCTGGAACAGCAGAATTTTAGCCCCAGTAAAAAGAGGTGCTGGTGTCACACCCAGACTTTCTCTTGATGCTTGAAGCTGCACTATTCAGCCACAAAGAACCCCATGACTGTAGGCAATGCAGTACCACTTGCAAAGGGGTGTGTGCTGCAAAGTCCAAAGGATTGCTAGAAAGCTCAACAGCCTTCTGAGGTCAGGTCACAATGAGTTATGACAAATGCATGACAGGGTAGAGATTCACCTCAGAGCAAAAAACTCATGTTTCTTGTGCTTCAAGAGCATGCCTTTGCATTGTCGCTGCTAAACAGTGCCTCTCTGGGTCATAGGCCCTTAGGGGCTGGATGTTGGGGTGCTTCTGCTGCATGATGGGGACATGCTGTCCCTCACAGTGTACGTATGTCCTAGGAAGGGATGGTAGAAGCTGGCATGGTGTCCCAGTTGGGGACACATAATGAAGTGAAAAGCGTGTGAACATACTAAATGGAAAGGTGAAAGGGATGATGATGTCCCTGGGTGTGGTGTGAGTACATGGATAGGGTGAGATGAGGGTGAGAAAAACCCCCATAGAGTTCATGCCTGAACTGCCACCTCTGCTCTGCTTCTCAGGGAGACAGAGCTGCTCTAATAAAGCTCTGTGAGAAGGGGTGCTGGAACGCAGTGTGTATCAAATTCTCATAATTATGATGGTAGCTAGAACAGTAGGACACAGACGTTGCACCATAAAGCTGACAGTCTAAATAGCCAAGAGGCGCAGGATGGCAAGGAATGTGGAACCATGGAGGGGAGACGTGACTTTCCAAGGTTACACAGTGGGGTGGCAGGATAGCCAAGAACAGTGGCCTGACTCCCAGGCCACTATCTTAGCAACATGACCACATTCCCCTCAGTAATAAGAGCCATGCTGAACCTTTGCCAAGAACCATATTCACTCTGCTTTGAATGGTCACCATTTTTGAGGGTTATATGTGTGGGGGAGGGAGTTCAACAGTAAATAAACCCATTCTTTTCTAGTTCTAGAGGAACTAAAAGCAGTAGCCTTAGAAAACCAAAAGCATTATTGTTTTTTTTCATTGCCCCAAACTTACCAGGAGGCAGAAAATCTTCATCTCTGCTGGTGTCTCTTCTAAAGCAACAGCTTCTGCTTTGAAGCATCCCAAGTGCTGGGGACTTCTACAAGACTTCTTTTGGCTTTTTGGTTTGCTTACTATAGATACAGTGGTGGGAAAACAAGACGATAAGAAACCTGTCTCCTCACTAGTTTAAAAAGTTGCTTTAGTAAGACAAAGCCCTTAAGTATGAAGTAGTAATCTTCTTCATATCCATCCATCCATTGATTTTAATGGTTTGATAATACACAGCAATGACCCCTCCCATGAAATTAAAGCATCAAACCCTCAGTTACTTTATTCATGAAGATACATAGATTGGTGTGGAACTTATGGATGTTATAGACACAGGTCCAGGCTTTGAACACCAGAGACCATTTAATTTCAAGAGCTGAATCTCCACAAAATGTTTGCAGCCCCAAACTAGGTGCAATAAACCTAACACCAGCCAAGCTTGCAAACCCAAGCTGAATTGCAGGGAAGCCCAGGGCCAGGTTTCCAGTTAGCTTTGAAGCCATGGTTTTAAAGAGGCTCCTGATCAGGATTTTGATCTTCCCACAGGCTGTGCTTCAAGCAATTTCCCCCAGCGAGATTTGAGCTCGCTGCTGCCAAATCCCAGACTTGCTTGGGATGGAGCAGTGGCAGTGTCCAGAGGAAGCTTTCAGCCATGCCTAGCACCCAGTCCTGTGCAGGAGTGGTGCCCCAGCGAAAGTGCTCTCAGCCTGGCTGGCAGTGTGGGCTGGGCCGAGTGGCAGGAAGTTTCCCCTATAGATTGCAGTGGTTTAATTTTCATTGGGTTTCAGCACTTGGCATTTTGGGCTGAATTTCACGCCAAGTTTTAAAATCCAAGAGGCCCACAGGCCTTGTGGACATGCAAAACCACCAATGTAATGAAAATTGGTTTAAAATTGATTTAGTTAAAAAAAAAAAAAAGAAAAGAAAAAAAAGAAAAAGATTCAGGCCACCATGTGGAAACATTTAGAAGAGTCAGTTACGAAGTTTAACCAAATGGAAGTAAATGACTTTGAATGTGTGCATACAGAGCACTGGCACTGGAGAAAGTAAATCTATTTACCATGATTTTTAATTAAACCAGTTGAGCTCTGGTTTAATAAGCATCAGTGGGCAAAGTTTAGCAAAATACTGTTACCCCTCCTTAGACTTCCAGAAATGTGGAGAGTCTCCCATTTACCTTTGTAAACTTTCCCAGACACTTAACATATCTTTTTAGCGAGGTGGGCATTGGTATTTCAGTCCGGTTCCTTGAGCACACTTACTGAAATGTCTAAGCACCATTGCTTTCAAAGAGGAGCTAATGCCTTTGAGGATCTTGGCTCACAGACTTCATTCTCATTAATCTGAGGGGAGGGTTTTGCCCTTCTTGGTCAGCTGAAAAACTGTGACTGGACTTCAGGTCCCTAAATGACTTAAGCCCAGTAGAAATTTATTCTATTTTTTAGGTTTCAAGGCTGTGAAGTACTGTAATCAAAACACATAGTGCAGGGAGATGGTCTGTAACCCCAAACTCTCCAGCCTCTCATGGGCTTGTAGGAATCATCTCTGGCCTTGGTGCTCAGTGGTCCTTGCTTGTTGTCAAAACTGTTTGATCAATGCAGCCCATCAGGTTGAGCGAATATCCTTACTTTGTGTTGTTTCTGTGTAGACTGGGTAATCTCCCTTTGAACAAAAAGCACTCTGCATTCCTTGTACTAGGTTTCAACACGGCAAAGAGCCAGCTACAAGTTTCCAGGTAGTTTGTCCTGACAGCAGCATGGAAGAGATTGGTAGCTGATGTTGCTGAGCTCTCACAGCAGCCTCAGTGGTCTTTGTTCCACAGTTGTTTTTTTTCTCTGTTTTGTGGTTTGTTGTTGGATTTTTTTCCTTGCCAATGTGCTGCAAACCCTACCTGCGGTGCCACGAGCACAGGGTTTCTCTGCTCCCTGTCTTTCCCTTTAGCATCTGCCCAAGCACACAGCTCTGCACATAAACACAGCAACCTCAGAAGGGATGTGATCAAAAGGTTTCAGAAGGGCTCTGCGTGTTATGAAATGTTTTGAGGCTCAGAGCCCAAAAAGGGAACTCCATCATGAATTCCCCATGTATAACTAATTTGGGAAAAGAGATTAATATGGGACAGAGCCTCTTGCTTTTTTTCCCCCCTCCTCCATGGCCCCTTTCAGAAAATTAAGGGGCCCCTCTCCTAGGAGAAACTGTTGAAAATTGCACACTGCTTTCCCTTCCCCTTCCTCCTGAACATAGCCAGAACAGCAATATACATTTCTGAGGTTTGGCAGCAGCATCTAAAAGCATGTTTTTTTGCCAGAGAGGGCTGGCTGATAGGGGCCAAAGTGCATGTGTATTGGGGGGACTCTCGGGGAAGAGAAGGGAAGGCACCTGTACCCTCCCTTCCTGCCACTTTTATTAGGGATCTTATTCCCACCATTTCCCAGTCGGTACCTGATGATCATGTCTATTTCCTGGATTGTATCATCGGCTGCTGGAATGAGACCCATCAGCTGAGATTTGTGCCTGAACTTTGGTTTCATAACAAAAGCAGAGGCAGTTGTTCTTGCAACAGACCTCTTTTGGACTGAACAAAAACATGTACAACCCATGTGCGGTCCATACAATCAAGAAATACATTAGCTAAGCTGATCCAAAGCTAGTGATGATCCTGCTTTATGTTAAGTTTTCCTCTGCTGTAACATCACTGCCATCCTTCTCCCGGCCTCATCCCTTCCCACCTCCCTTCTGATGCAGAAACAGTCCCCTCAACTTGCTGACAGCCCCCTCAGTCCACTTTGGATCTTATTACTGTGATGTCTAGACTGGTATCTGGTTCTGCAGTATGTATGCATGTTTTTAGCACCGTACTGAAGTCTGATGATGTCATCTCTTATGGCTGAGAGAAAGAAATCTCCATTTTATTTCAGAATTTTTATGGAAAGATTTGAAAAGTTTGCAGGGTGAGGGAAGGTGAAAGATTTGATGACCAATGAATCTGAAACCCAAATTATTTTCATGACTCACAAGCTCAAAAGCCCTTCCTGTGCTTCTTCCTCTGTACCTATCTTTTCTTTAAAAGGGAGAGAAAAAACAGAAGAGGACAATAAAAAGGATTCTTTCCCTTCCTGGACAGAGGTTTCAAAATATCAAGCCATGAATGAAACTTTCTCTTCAGAATTTTGTTAGAGCTAAAAACAAAAGGGATATTAGAAAGAAATCTTTATTTGACAAAAAATCCAGAGTAGTACCTATTATTAAATGTTCACGTATGGGCACAACCCTGTCTTTTTTTATACTTTTGATGTGGAGGGTCTAGGATGTGACCAAAGGCTCTGAGTGCTGCAGCAGCATGGGTGACTTGCCACAGTATGAGCTTACAAATGTTTCCTTATTGTCTGTCATCATAATTAAGAGAATAAATATGTACATTTATTTTGTCACCTTCCTCAGCTTGGGATATGAGGAGGCATTTGTGCTCCAGTGATCTATTGCCCTGTGGTTAAACCCTGCTAAACTTCCTCTGCAAGTCCACAGCAGCGGGATATATGGAGCTATTCCTGCTGCCCCCAAAGTTCAAGCCCCCATCAGAGGAGCTGTAGTCATCAGCGTGGGAGAGGAGAGAGGGGCTGCTGTTATTCATGTTTTTACATGGCTAGGTTCCACTTTGGCAGACGGGAGAGACTGCAGTCTGAAAGCCATGGGCTGATAAGTGGTTTGTGAGAGATAAGATATGAAAGACTCTGTAATTCTGGAAGAGAGTGTTGAGTAGTTTATATGTGTAAGTCCAGATGTTCAGTAGAAGGAGCTGTTCCAGCCCTTCAGCTGAGTATGTCTGCTTGCACGTGTATGGTCTGATGTGCTTGTGACACCAGCCAAACAATGGTCCCCAGGAGCAGCGAATGGAGCCCTGAGTCCCCGGAGGAACTTGGGGGAACCACAGGGTTAGTGACCAGACTGTGTCCCATTTCTGTTTTGCTTTGACACAGATGTATTTCACTGAGAGGATGAAGATTCTTTCTGATCAAAAAAGCTGCTTCCAAAGCTACAGCCTAAACTGGCAGGGCAGGGAAGCCCAACAGAATCCATGCCCTGAGGACACTGCAACTCAGGCATTCCTCTCGGTCACAGGGGCTGCCTTTCTAGTCCTGTGGGACACTAATTTACTACTGGCCTAGTAAATGCTACCCACACAGTGCTGATGTGGATGCCTAAGGCTCAGAGAGGCTCAGTTACAGACTCCTTGCTTTCTTCTCTGAGTAATGAGCAAGGTGGAAAGCAGCTCTCCACTTGCATGTGATGGAGCTAAGGTGACAGTGGCCACTGCAAGGCAGAAAGAGTTTGTCCCTGCTTCTAGCATCAGGCTTTGGGAGCACAGTTCCTGGTATTTGGGTATATTACTGCTTACCACCAAAGCTGTGTGAGTACACCTACTCCAAAAAGTTCTTTTCTTGTAGAGGGAAGGCTTGTGTCCAGAACAGCTGCACCAATGTGCTCTTAAACTTTGCTCTTAACTGCTCTTAAACATGAATCATTGCTAAAGGAGGGCTGCATTTAACTAGAAGTGTATCTTATCAGCAGTCTATGTCTCTAACATGCAGTCACTGGGTAAAGGCTGTTTGAGTCAGAGACTCAGGGCCAGGTTCCCAGCATCTGCAAATTGGGAGTAGCTTCCCTAAAATGGATGTGGATGTAATAATTTAAGTAGGGTGGGAATTTAACCCTGGATATTCTGCAAGTACATGAACCATCAATGGCCAAGACTTTTCAAAGGCACATCATTTTTTATGAGCAAGATCATTGCCAATAGGGAAAAAGATAAGTAATTGGATTTTCCTTTGGGCTGTGATGTTTGGAGTAGATGCATTGGTTCATCTAACATGAGCTTGGTAGGTTGATGTTTGAATAGAAACAGACAACATCCATACTTAATGGAGCCTTTTCAGGACCAATCTCTCATCATTTACCTATTTGTCTCTAAGACTAAATTGTATGTGGGGCCACTGGGTATTTCAGTTGCTGACTCTGCCATCCCTACTGGGGGGATGGTGGCCCTGGCAGGAGGTACAGCAGTCAGTGGTGGGTGATGGCCTCTTAAGCATGTACTGTTTGTGTTTTGGACACTCACATGTTATGTAGCGGCTTACTATTTGCCAGTAGGGATGCCCTGCTGAGAGCCAAGTGAAACATGGTAGGGTCATATGGGAAAGAGACATCTGCAAAGAGCTAATGCAGGAATGGTTAACATAGGGTGGGGAAAGACCCTCAGGCCTGAGAGAGACCTGGTTGCTGGCAGTATGAGCAGCTCATGGTGCAGTGTTGGCGTGTTCCTGTCCTGGTGGTACTGCTCCTGCCTTCTAAAATCCTCCTTGCCTGCCACAGGCTTTCAGACACCACCAGCAGCTCCTGTTAGCTGCAGCCACAGAGAAGCACGACCATAGCACTCTTCTGTTCCACGTTACAGCCCGGGATCCACCTCTGTTGCCATTAGTGCACATTCCTTGCTCTGATTCACAGTGACATCTCTCTCTGCTTCTTATTCATTACCCAAATATCTTGGCGAGCATGGGCCTGTTAGTGGCTTTGGCCACTTGGCACAGACATTGGAATCTCATGGTAAACCCAGAGACACTTTATGGAGGTGTAATATCTTGGTTTTGGTTCCCATTGCATTTTTGTAGCACAGAGGCCAAAAACACATCAAAGCAGCAAGTCTGGCATCGAGTACCAACCCTAAATTCATTACACTCCAATTAGGCTGTTAAGAAGAGATAAAAGAAGCAGCAAAACTGTATGTCCTCCTCAATTGTTGTTTGCTGAGGATACTTTTCTCTTTTGTGGCCTGGGTCCCCGGGTATCTTAGTTCACCATCACCAGTGGTAGCGTGTGCCTAGGGACAGCTGAGGCAGCCTTCTCATTAGAGCCATGATTGGATCAAAGGGCTTTAGCCAGTCCCTGAGGAACAGAGAAGGGTTTTTTTTTTGTGCATTTCCCTTTGTTACTAGCTGCTTTTTCACTATTTCACCTCATTGTCCTGGTCCCCTTTCTTCTTTCTGCAGTTTGTGACGGACGTGAATTCCTTGCTGCAAAGCACGAAGAAGAAGACATTGGGCAGCTGAGGCAACAGGCATTGTCCCTGCAGCATCCTTTGCTTGGAATGTCTACAGCTGTCCCTTGGTCAGGGTCACTCTTCTGGGAACAGGAACAAAGCAATAATTGCTAAGCTATAGGTATCAAGAAAGAAAACCAGTAGCTTGATTGCAACTTTGCATGATGAAACATTGCATTCCAGTATCCCCTGTCAATGGCTTATTAAAATAGCAGATCTCTTTGAATTGTGTACCATTGTGTAACATGCCACTGAGTGCAGGAGAAACCAAGACTTGGGTGGCAACATTGCATATGGTTCCCATTGTCATTCATGGTAAAATCTGCCCTTGCAGTTAGCTGCTGGCAGAAGTAGCAGAAAATAATGTAACCTTGTTAATATTTACCTTATTTTATTTATGGCATAGACCCCTAAATAATGGTTGTCTTCTAGAGAGAATTAAAAAAATTTCCAAACCCACAAACAAACTCACATCTTTTAACAAATATTGATTTTTGTAGTTGCTGTTGAAACTGGTGGCAGTTTTTCCCACATCTTGAAATGTGACAATTCCCTATTGTCAGACAGAAAAATGAGGATTTCCAAATACATTCAGGAGTGATTTGTCCAGTTCAGAAAACCTGATAAAACCTGGAAAAATTCTTGACAGCTTTATTAATAACACTGAGTCTATCATCAAGTAGATCTGGCTTGATATGTGCTAGAGCTGCCTGTTCAGGGAAAGTGGAAAATATCACAGTAGGGCCATGGTTGCTCTGTGGGACCACCTGGGATCTCTAGAACTTGACTAGGACAGACAGGGAGATAAGGTCATGAGTGGTCCTCGAGAAGATACTGCATGTAAATGATGTATCCAGATAAGTCTCTCTTAACTAGGGGATTTGTGACTGTGCCTCAGCTCCCTGACTTTGTGTTGGGGCATCTTTCTCTTTACCTCCACATGTCCTAGTGGTCATGGGAAAGAAACCTGTGTGCATAGGCTAGTCATACTTCAGTCATGTCCTCTGCCCTGGATGTCTCTGGTGTCCATGACCTCAGTCTACATCATGGCAGGAGTCTGCAATGGAGTTTAGCTTCAATACACCCATCTCTGAGTCAAGGGACAGTCTGTTCTTTCTGAATACTGTGTGACAAAAAGGTCACAGACCCAGTGCATGAAACATGTAAGTTAACAGTTTCCTTAATAGCTGGGACAACTGACAGTTTGTCAGATCTTATTAAACAAAGAAAATGAATGATCCTTTTTCTTTTTCACCTCTTCCATAACTGTAGCCTTGATGGCAAGAGCTGGCTTTGTCTTCACTGGGAGAAAATGCAATGGCACATGCTGAACTCGTGCTAAGCAACAAGTAAAACCAAACTGAAGCTGTAATTCCAGAGAAGTCACAGGAATTGAACTTTTTGCCTCATTTTCCAGAACAAGAAAACACTGGATTTGGGCTGGCCTGTTAGCTCATCTGAAAATGTGCAAACCACCCTGTCTTCCCAAGGCATTTACTTGGTCTCACCGACACTATCTTGTTTTCATTAATCCTAAGTAATGCTCTCTCTTTCCTAGCAAAAATCAGTGTCTTTTGTCCTTCTGGCTGGAGACTGCAGACAGAGAGACCATGGATAAAGGTGGGCATGCAGGTGATCCTTCTCCCTGCAGACCTGAGCAGCTCTTTCCTCTGCACCACAGCAGTTTTATGGGAAACCCTGTGTTAGGCCCTGATCACCAAGAAGTGGGGTAACCTGTGCCCCCAAATAATAGAAAGCAGTTGAATTATTGGGGGAAGCCAGCATCAGCAGTTTCCTCTTAGCTGGCTGACAGGGAGGAAAAGGCTGCAGGAAGCCAGGAAGCTTCAAAGGGATCCCTTAGCACAGCTCAAAAAGGATTTCCTGAGCTCACTGCAAAGCCACAGGGGAGGACAACCTTTCAGATGCTTTTGATTCAGCATACTGTGATCCAAATCACACTCCCTACATGTACTTTTTCCAGAGGAGCACTGAACTTCTCCCCAGTGTGTAGAGCCTGCCCTGGCACTGCACATGCAGGACTGACCTCTGTGGCAGTGCCAAGGCTGGAGAAAGGCACCCCAAAGCCCCCTTTCTCCTCAGTGAGGGTTTAGAAAAGGGATTGAATGCTTCCTTGGATGGCTTGAGATACAAGTATCTCAGGTAGGACAGTAGCATGCTAGCCAACTCCAAGGGAGAAAAGTTACTGATTCTCTTTGTCTGTGCCTAAAGCCCCATGAAGAGCTGGTATCCAAATGCACACTCTTCTCCCTCATGCCCTGATCTTTCATGTGCAGGGAAAGGATAACTGATGTGAACAGGCAGCAGAACATGCTATGGGTTGCTGGGCAACCTGCTCCCTCATGGAGGCTGGGGCATTTCCCCATCATTCAGTCTGTGTCTGGCCCTCTTAAGGTCTGCAAGGTAGGAAAGAACTTATCTCTTCCACCTCATCTTCATTTTGTCTTTGAAGGTTTCAGCTTTGTTGTTGTTTTTTATAAAACTGGTCTCTGAAGGGTCTTCCCTCCACATTCACACAGATGATCAATAAAAAGACTTCCAGAAGAAATTTGGTTTTGGCTGGAAATTGCATTCAAAACTCCTGTCTGTGAAGGAAGAAAAAAAGATTCCTACAGAAGGTTTTTACCTCATCTGCCAGGAACTGTAGTTCTTTGAGCCCACTCGAGTGACCCATCAGCTGGCAAAACAGCTTCCTGCACTCCCTGCCCAATCTGTGCCACTGTTTTTCAGCTAACAGGCTAACAGTACTTCCAGAAAGAGTTGTCAGCTGGGTTGTAGTAATGTCAGGAACTAAGGACAACTCCTTATTGGTAAGGCATTTTGAAATCTATATCTCATATGGTGGTAGTCAGAAGCTTTCTCACAAGTCCCTGATGCAACTCTTCTTCCACCAAATATGCCTTGATGTAGTCATGCCCACAGTTGGGGAAAGAGGTACCAGGGCATCTCCTGCCCTGCCAACAGCAATCAGTTTTAGCCTCAGTAATTAAATAGTTAAGCAGGTGAAAGCCTTGCTTCTTCCCATTGGTAATGTCTATGCTGGAATATTTGATTAATGAAATCACTGATGTTTATTACCTACTAAATGATCTCCCTCTCCAACAATCTCTGAGGGTTATTACCACAAAGACTTGCACAACAGATGTTAAAAGCCATCAGTTTAAATGCACATATACTTTTATTAAAAACAAAACTGATTTTTTTTTCCTAATCCCTGCATTCCAGTCACTAAAGCTGAGATAATCTTCTGGAGAAGCTAATGGATATTGTTAATATCTGGATTGAATTTATAAAGAGTTAGGAGAGAACAAACAGGAGAGCAGAGACAACCTTCAGCAGCAGCAATGAAGGCAATCTGTTGTGCTTTGCTAGCAGAGCTTTATTTGTGCCAGCTGTTTCATCTATTCAAGACGATGCACAAGATGAAGTCAGGTATTTGTAATTATGCCTTGCACTTATTTTTTTTCCTGACTCAGGATCCCAGATTTAAAGAGTTAAGCAACTGTAATGTTAAGAGTGTGTATTTGTTGTCAGCCATTTTCCATTCCTTGTGGTTTGCTACAGAAATCTGGACAGGCTGTTGTTTGTGGTTAGTTTATTGCAACGTGATACTTTTGTAAAGGTGACTAAAGGTCTGACATCTCCAGTTGAAGCTTATTTTTCCCCCTGCTCATTAATGGAGCTAAGTCCAAGCAAGAATAGCCTAGGTTCAAGTCTCTCTAGTGTGGTGGTGACTGCTGAGAATGAAGGATTTGCCTACAAAAAGGAGTGACACAAGAAGCAGTTGGTGTCATCATTAGGGAGCTCTAAAAACATTAGCAATACCTCACCAAATTGAAATAATTGCACTTTACAGTACCAGTGGTGGTGTATAATCCCTGCTAATGTGAATGGGGATACAAGATAAGCAGGGCAACATGAGTGGATGATACAGGTGTGGACTTGCTTTCCAGTTTCCACAAAAAGAAACTTTCCAATTCAGGCTTATTTATGTAAAGATTTCATGTGAATTGACAGGTTTCCAGTTGATCTAAACTCAGAAATCAATTCTAGCATGTAGACTTTAGTGGAAAGTTCTGTAATAAAGCACATCTTGTGATATTTCACCAGGTACTGAAGAAGGACTTTCTCCAAGAGACTATTTCCCTGGTGATTTTTTTCCCTCACTTCGGATAATTGTGTTTTAAGACCTGCTGTGAGTCATCTCCATCGTAGTGGATTAGGAATGGTGCCTTTGGCATGTTTCAGAGGACTTGGTTTGGAAGTAACGTTAGGGTTTCTGCAAACAGTGTAAACTGAAGATGTGCAGAGTGCTCATTCCTAGAGCTTCAGAATGCCCCAAGGGATGGCAGGGCTTACAAACATGCCTCCTTGATTTCAAAACAGGGAGGAGGCAATCTAAACCCAGGGTGCTCTTCCCATCCATAACCATCTCCCAGTCTGACTGCCCACCATTTGCAATAGGCATCCAGTCTACCTCTAAAGGGTCTCCTTCAATCTCTTCATCTTTCTTAGATGAAAAGGTGGGAAATACTGGTTTCCTCTTTGTTTTTTTCTTCCTTTTTTTTTCTTTCTTTTTAATTTTTCCCCCTCCTTTCTCCATTCCTTACCGCTGCAGAGCCTGATGTCACTCCCTCAACAGATATGTGGAAGGTTCGTGCTGGGATTTTCCTTCCTGGGATAACGCACAGTGTTTACTGTCTGTTGCCTTTCCGGTGGTCTCCCTGCCTCCAGCAATGGGAGTCACGAGGTCCTTTCCCCCCGGTCCTATGGTCTGTGGTATCTCTTGTTTTCCGAGTGCTGGAATCTTTGTCCCCGTTACGTAGCCCCAAACCTGACCTTGTCGGAGACCACACACGGGTGTCTCTGGATGAGAAGGGAATGTATGGAATGTTTTTCAATGAGCAGTTTATGAAATTCCTTTCCTATATGTTTCAGAAATTCTTTAAGTTAAAGAGCACAAACATTTCTCCAAGGAAACTAGAGTTCGCAGGAGCTCAAACGCAGGCACTTGTTTTTAAAAACAGTCTTTATTAAGAAGAGGAGAAAAAAGGAGGGGGTGAAAGAGAAAAGAGAAGATGTAAACAAGGAAGCCTGATTCCCCACTCTGTATATGCACAGGCAGGAAAAACAGCACAGTGGGACTGCATGCCTCAGAGTCCTGACAGCAGGCTGTGTCCTCCTACCAGAGCTGCCAGCCAGCGAAGTGATGGAGGGCTGAACCACCCTGTGTGTGTCATAGGGTGCAAGGGTTGAGACCCACAGAGCCTGATCCTGATGCACAAAATGTGGGAAAAGATAGAAAACAGAAAGGCCAGTGCTGATTGTGGAGATGCCTGAGACAGGCAAAGGCAATGCTGAGGGCAAGGGGATGTCTTAAATCTGAAAGGCTCTCTTGAAGAGAAAGCATATGGCTTTTAGGTCTGTTTTCCTCAGACAGTCCTTTATATTTTCACACATTGAAAATAGCAAGACCAGGTATTTAAACAAAACTTAGCAGAAGAAACCAGGGCCAAGAAGATCTTTTTTTTTGCATACAACCAAAGTATAGGGGAAAAAAGAGGGAGGGCCCTGGCCAGAGCACCTTCTGCAGTGTGGGGCTGAGTCCTCACAGGCTGAGGGGAAACCAGCTCTGCCTGGGTGTGTGCTCCAAGTGCTGAGCTATTGTATGATAAGGTGGTACCACCTCTTCCTCTTTTTGTGTTTTGGAAGAGAGTGAAGTTGCCATTGCATGTTTGAAGGGCCCTGGCACTGGTGGGCATGCTCCAGGGGAACCTGGAGCTGAAGGTGAAGAGGGGAGGTGGGCATGGAACGGCTTGTTGAAACCAAGGTGCTTTTGGGCATGCTCCAAAGCAGAATTACTAATTTTGAAAACTCCATCGTTTCCAGGGACTGAGGAGGACCTTTGTCTGGGCCTCGCATACCTCAGTCCCACTTTAAGTGCCTAGGTCCCTTTTTGGATCTGGGCCTAATCTGCTAATTCAAATCCAGCTTGCATGCGTCAGAACTGTAAGCCAATATAGAGTTGGCAGGAAATTACTTTCCTATCCTGTGAACATTTTCAGGATTTTTTTTTTAACCAAACCTGGGTTTAAAACTTGGGCCAACAGCCAGAATTTTAAAAATTTTTGCAAAATGAAAACCCAAGTTCTGAATCCTTTTCCTCTAACATCAGCTAAAACATTTGATTTCAATATTGACTTCTTTGTGTTTTACTCTTTTATTACCAGTGGTTTAATTTTAAAAACAAAAGTGGAATTTAAAACTGGAGGGAGTTCGTTGAACTCCCTCCCCCCATCAAAAGTCTTGGGTTTGACGGATTGGCATATTCTGATCTGAAAAGCACTTCACAAGAAACAACCGTGCGCCGATGAGCTGCAGCTGTTGGCATCGGATGGCAGTCGTCTGTAATAAATAAGTATGTCAGTGTAGTACAGGAGATGAAAAACATAACAGCTGGTGTACATGGGCTATCTCAGTGGAGACACCATGTCATAGGCACAAGAGATGATTTTTCTCCTTATGAGGTATAGTCTCTTATCTCCTGGCTGAGGAACATGTGTTATGACTGGTAGTATCACTGTATGAATCATGGTGTGATGGACAAGGTTTGGATCTGGGACATTTCACCACTGTGAACCATTTGAGCAATATATCCTTAACAATATCTTTTAACAATCTGCGGTATGGCTAGGACTTCCTCCACTGTATATAAATTTGAAGTTTGTTTTCTATGCCTTCTTTTATGTTGCTTTCTATGCCTGGTGCCAGTTCTCCCCTCCTTGGTTCTGATGCGAAGACCATTGGAATCAACTAAAGTCCTTCCACCAGCTTCAGCAGGCCTTAGAAAATATCCTGTGCACACTAAACAACTTTCATCTCGTCTTTCAAGCACTTCCTGGAAAATACACTTCTTTCACAAAGCTTTTAAGCATGGCTGATCCCATATAACTTTTGTGTTGCTTTGCAACAGACTTTCAGCCAGTGAACTGCATGTGGGTCAATTAAAGGAAAAACAGGATTCATTGGTCAGGGTTACTCCATGTTTGTCCTGTAAGAGTACACAAGTACTGGGGATGAGTTTAAAGGTGTAATAAGTGCTATGTAGAAGCAGATTTATAGTTTCTTTCCCCATAGTTAAGAGAGACTTTTGCAATTAGAGTGAAGAAATATAATGAAAATGCATAGGTGTGGGGTGGCTCACTTCACTGTCCTCTTGATCCCAGTGGCAAACAAATAAGACATATCTTGCAATTTAAAAAATCCTGTGTGCAGTGAAAGCCAGAGAGGTGTCATATCCCTATTCTTCCATCATACCATATATCATCTTTCCTTGGAGGGTAGCAAGTGCTCTTGGCTGGCCATATGGCAATACTTATCTGTCCCTGTATGACACTGTGTAAACAGACCCATTCAGGCTGTGCTGAGAGAATTTTCCACCTTCTCTTTTCCATTATTCTCCCTTGTCCGTTCTTAATCCCACAGACACTCACTATCTGTACCATCATTTTTCCCTCTGTGGCTTTCTGTCCCTCCTGTCTCCGTAATGAGTGATAGTACTACACTGACATTTACGGACCCAGAACCACGTTTTGGATAGCACAGATGACATGCAAGCACAAAATAATAGCCCTTGCCCTAAAAAGACTAGAAAGGTGGAGATTTATCAGATTCAGAAAGATGCTTGTTCAGGACTGAATGGCAGATTGAATGAAGAGAGAAGCCAAAACCAGTGATATGGTCACCTTCTTTCTTCTCAGTCCCCTTGTTTTATTGTTACCCAAGTGATGCTTCACCTTACTGTGGTCAGTAGAAATATGAATCTAATGGATTCTTACCCCTGGGGCCAGCCCCTTTCGCCTTCATGGTGTGTTGAGCATACATATGAATCTGATACTTACCTTGAGTAGCTGGTGATGTCATCAGGTGAACCACAGGCACCGGGGTGGGGAGCAGAGTGGCCTTCAAGAGCAAGGAAAGAGCAAGTAGCTGCTGGTAGTATTATGAATGGCTAGGGTTAATTGTTCCTTCAACTAAAATTGTGGGGATCTGTTGAGGAGGAGGAGATCAAGGGAAGGTATAGAGATAGAAGGTTATTCAGAGTTTCCATCAGAAATAGAGCTGTTAGGAGGACATTTAGGAACGGGAGAAGACCATGAAGAGGGTAAGGAGCTTGACCAACTGTGTGGAAGTCATGGAAGAGGCAGAGAACAGAGACTGACAGCATCTGGGCCCCTGGTGAGCTTAAGTCCCAAGACCAAAGCAGAATATCCTGGAATTATTGAAATAAAGTACAGTAACTGATCTAACTAGATTTGCTGGCTTAAAAAAATGTTTGGGGATTTAGCAATTCTCTCTCCTATAAGTGGGAGGGAGGGTGGAGGAGGGGTGGAGAAATCAGAGATACTGGAAAAAAAAAACAAACCGCAACCCACTGATCTCAGAGCGTAACACCAGTTTTTAAGGTCACAGAAATCTTTGTTCTCACTGAGCTCCCACCATGCAAAAGTCTCAAGCTTGTGAACATTGTAAGGGCAGGAAAGGCAATTGAAAAAGTCCCGTTTAGACTTGTCTCTCCAATCCTAATTTGCTTTCAGAGTTGGACTACTCTATTCTCAGTACACCCTATGTCACTACAGTGGGCTTTTTGGCTGTACAGTGAAGTCGTGAACCGGAGGAACAGTGACTTCCATCCAGTTGTCTCTGCAGTTTTCCCAACTAAAAAAGAACAAACAGAATGGGACTCTCAGCCTATCTAAGAGTAGTGAACACCACTTTTAAAGCCATCTGTCAAACAGCTGGCTTCAGAAGAAAAATGTGCCAAGCAGGAGTGCGGAGGAACTCAGGGTGGTTGTTTTGTTTTTTCCCTTCCTTTCATCTGGCTAGGATTAAGTATTTTGTTTTTCTCTTCTACATGCATCAACATGCCACTATGGGACTGTATTACTTCATACACAGATGAACAAAAATAAGAGGAAAGAGTTACCAGTCCACAAGTGGAACATCAGCTAGGTTGAGGTAGAAACTGCTCCAGGCTGAAGCAGAGGTGTGAAAAGCAGAGCATTGTCTCCTAGGCAGAGGGAAGAAATCAGCAGTTTTTCCTGCTTGTTGGGGAAAAACATAAAACATCAGATCATTTCAGAAATGCAAGGGTGAATTTAGAGAAAAGTTAGAGAATAGGGAAGGGAAATTTCACTAGCTGATTCAAGGTTGGCTTATTACAAAATCATGGGAATCAGGACTAGAAAAGAAAACATGTTGTATTAAGTCATTCCATCCGGTCCCTGCAACCAACCAGTGAATGCTTCCTCCCATGGGCTTTCCAGGCAAGGTTAACCCTTAGAGTATAATGAATGATCATTGCTGAAGTGCGAAATGAAACTGGTTTCTGCAGTTCTTCCCCCTCACTCCCCTGAAAAGGCGTTTTCTACTTTTTCTGATCCACGTCTCCTCTGCCCTTCACCCTCAGCGGAGAGCCCTCAGACAGATCCTTTCTCCCCACTCAAAAAAACAGGTCAAGAAATACAGGTATCAGAAAAACAAAGATTTAGGAGGAGATGGATGGTCAGGGAAGTTCTTAATCCCTTAGGTGAGATATTTCTTTCTTTTCCTAGTCTAAAGAAACCTCCTTCTGACCCCCCCCACCTGCCTTTGCAAACACTTAGCAAAGATGATATTTTACCAGTTGTTATCTAACTTGGAGCTGTCGGTTTCCTGAGGACGAAGGCCCAGTGCACAATATGACAACAAGGTCTTACATTTAACTGCAAAGTCCCTTGACACTGCAGCATTCCAGCACGGCAGGCTGGAAAATGTGTTGCAGCNGGGGGGGAAGAAAAAGAAAAAACAGGAGAAACGTAATGAATTAAATATGGAAATGAATAATACACTCAAGTACAATCTCTGTGTCATCTTGGTATTCAATTCCATTTATTTTATTCTGTCCCTGCGTGATTGACTTGCACAGATTTATGTGTAGTGAATATGGAACTGTTTTGTTGAGATGATCTGAAATAAAGCTGGAGGCTCAGTCTTGGAAGAAGAGAATAAAAAGGGTTTGTAGGACTTGTGGGGCTTAAGAAGCAGACCAAGAACAGAGGGAAGTGTGTAAAACTGGCATTCATTGCTGTAGTAATTGTAAGGATGCACCAACTGCCATTGAAACTAATGCCTGTAGGTTTTGCCAGACCACTGGTTCAAACAAAGGAGAGATCCCATCCGTCAGAGTTGCTTCTTCAGGCTGACTGTAGTTCAGTATCTCTGAGGATATCTAAGATCACAAAATTAAGTCTGGGTTTTTCAGAAGAGTGTAGAGCTTCTGTGGTGCAGAAGACTGAGCCTGAAGTAACGGAGCTGTCCACCCTCACCCTCCATATGTGACTTTTGCTGCTTGGATATAAAGATACATGGCTTGATTTTTCTCTTCTTCTTAATATCCCATTATTTCCAGTGTAGGCTTCTCTTTTTTTAATGCCTAGGTAAGAACAGACTGTATTTTTCCCCTTGGGTATAGTTAGACTGCAAAATGTTTTTGTAGTAGCTGCTATGGAGTGAATGTTTTATGAAGTATATTGATCCAAGAGCAGGTTAACTCAGACTGATGAGTTACCATGCATCAGCTGCTCTGCAATAACTGTCCAAGCACATGCTTTTAAACCTAAGTATTCCCATGTAATCATGTGTGCCAAAGTGCTAAAATGTCAATTTGCATCTGACAAACTCCAAATGTTTTGTGATTTAATTGCACGTCTAGTATTAAACTACCCGCACAGTGAGAAAATTATATCCTGCTTCACAGTTGCATTTGTCTAACACCAGCCTGAATCCTCTCTGAATCTTTTTATGTCTCTTACTGAAATACTTAAAAGGTCTGCAAGGAGTCTTTTCCGTGCAAAAGTACCTATATATGAAAATATCAAGTCATATTTTGCTAATCACAGTAGATTAAAAGATTATACTCATAGGGTTGCAAGACATGTTTTCTCTTGGCAGGATCATTTTTTGTGGCTTTACTCTGAACTCTAAGATGTCCATATTCTTCCTAAATTGAGGATGCCAAGATTGAAGATACCATTTGTCTAAGGATTTTAATAGTGACCAACTCAGGGACAAATCCACTTCCTGGTTTCTACTTGGTAATCCCTTTTATATACACCTGAATATCTTATTAGTGATCAAACATTGCACTAGGATCTCATGCCGAGGTGGTTAATATTGATGTTCTTTATGCACAGCCTTGTAAGACAGAGGTTTCACCCTAAATGTAGGGCCTTGCCTTCAGCCCTCCAAACTTCAGTCATATTTCCCCCACAGAGGTGCCATCTTCATTTATGGTAAAGGAAGCCTAAGACAACTATGCTCCTAACTTAAACACCTGTATTAGAAGCAGGAGACAAATGAGGTTGAATCTCAGCCTTTATTGTCAGGTATAATACATTTCACTTGACTCTAGTAAAATGCACATGTTGAATTGTGATAATTAAAAGAGGTAATTCTTGTGCTCTCCTCCACAATCCAATCTGTCCTCTTTCTTCTTTACTATCTCAGTAATTTATACACTATGTGCAAATCCCACTATCAGAGATTTTGTGTCATCTAGATAAATACTGAAAATATGAAGCCTTATTTGGCTAGCAATCAGTGTTCTAAAGCATCTTGCTAATAATGATCCCAATTATGATAGTGCCTCCCTGTTAATAACTGACGGTTGAAAGCTGTCATTGAAATACATGTTGGTAAGTCTAATACATGCCTTACTATTTCCATACACTGCAAAGTATTTGTTTCTTAACTAAGATCTCAAAAGATATCAAATTATATGTCTTGGAGCTAAACAATGCTGCCATTGCCTTTTTTAAGATAAACCTTTGTCCAAAGAAAGGTGACTGTGCTTCTCACGAGTAGCAGAGCAATTTCTGACTCTGGACGTCTGTTTCTAAGAGACATTGAATTTACTGGTAACTGAGGTTTAGAAAAAATCCCATGGCAAACCTCTGGAGCTCAGATTTACTGCCTTTATTCCCCTCAGGGCATGTTGGCATTTATGTCCTGTTGTTGTTGGCCAATATCTCCATAGTTGTCCATATCTTGCGTTTCAAAGAATGTGACCCCTTCTTTGAGGAGGTATCATATTTCTTTGAAATCAAAGACTGTTCCTCTCTCAAGGTCTAGAAAACTTCAGCCCACTTGTGTGATCTACCACAATTCCCATAGCTGAGGGATTTTCTTATTCCCAATATTCAGTGCGGGATGAGTTGGCAGAGGACAACCTGAGAGGACAGCTTGCTTCCTCTAATCAGTGCTGGATATATTTTACCTCCTGTAGAGCCATTACTGTTCTTCAAATTGATGCTCAGGCAATAAGGAGTTATCTATGTGTCACTTTTTGTATATGGTTGATCTTGGAATCCATCTTCCCATCTTCTCAGGGTTTGCCTGCCTTTCTGTCATGTTCAGTTTCTCTTGCTAAGGGCCTTGGGGCAGGGACCTGTGATTTTTTTTTTCCCATTGTAATTGTTATGGCCCATAAAGTTGCAGACCTCCTCTAGTACTGAGTAAATAATAAACAATGTTAATTCTTTTCACTCCAAAATCTCAGTCTGCAGATTCTTAAGAGAGAGAATAGTGTCAATGTAATCGCAAAAGTGCACATCATCACCAGATGGAAATCAATACATGGCATCACTGTGAGAGTCCACATGGTAGCATTTGTCAGTAATTCTCTTCCAGTCTGTCAACACAGTATTCCATCACACAAACAGGAGAAGCATGTTGTGGATTTGTGTATTTGAACCTCCCTGGGGACACCACTAATATAAAAAGCATTGCCACCAGAAGCTTCTTCTGCACTTAATGAAAGAAAATACATTTTCCTTCATTCTCTCCTTGAGTTTGTGGGGGTTTGGACTCACAGGGTGTAGCTATGTTCTTCTTTTGTAAATAGCAGCACTGCAAGAGCTCGTGGCAACTGTGATAACTCAGACTTCTACCCTCTGAAGGCTGAGCTAGGACCAGACTCTTGGTTCACATTGGTGACATCTATACAAAACTTCAATACGAAGTCTGCAAATGCCAGCACTGCAGCAATGGGATGTTGCCCATGCACAGGACCTCCAGGCCTTCCATAGAGCTCTTGTTCTTCACCACTTGGTGGAGAAATAGCAACATGTAGTGGCCCATTCATTCACAGCAAGGGCACAAGTGCTTAGCCAGCCATGGGCATACAGCAATGGGGAAACGTCCTTGCTGCATAGGTAGCCCCTAACCCATTAGTCAGCCATCTTTCTTCAGTCCACTCCAGTGGGAGCTCTCCACAAGGTGGCAATGTAACACCACACATCCCACCATTTCATCTGGCAGATGACCTCTGGTTGAAGTTTCCCTCCTCGCAAGAGTGGTGCATTGGTTCTGTGCACCCATCACAGGCATGAACGCAAACCCAACTCAGACTGAGGTGAGTACAAGTGGTCTTCCTGATGGTTCTCTGCCACATCTTCAGAGACAAAGTCCAGCTATTTGGCTTTGCCACTACTGGTTAGCCACAGGAAAATACAAGGCATAAGCATATGGAGTCAGCAGGCTTGGGGAAGTATAGTGGTGCTCTTTGAGCAAAATGGCAGACATTATACAGATCAAAATATACAAATCTGATATCTTTGTAATACTAAATTGTACTTAATTGAAAAACTAATCCTGCTACAATATGTAGGATATCTGTAAAGTGCAAGACAACCTTGACATGAATGAGCAAGCCAAAAAATGTCTGTCCTAGCTTATACCTGCTTCCCAGTAGTTTCAAAGCAGACAAGAAAGATGTACTGAAAAACGAGATGTGATCCTTGTTAGGTTGCCTATATCTGCTTAAATATATCAACAGTAACAAAAGATATACAAATGATAGATACATAACACTAACTTCCTTCTACACCACAGGCCAGGATTTTGTGAATTATCCCCAGATTTCAGTACCTCCCCTCCAGCTTCTGTTCTGTCTCTTACAATAAAGATTTGCTTGCCAATTTCTTTGAAGAGGGGAAGTGAGCCAAACTGTCCTGGCATGGGTCGAGCTGTGTTTGTTGTGCTATGTTTGGGAAGCCCTCTTTTGATATGTACTTTGTCCCCCTTAAGTCTCTTTATCCTTGTGGGGGATCTCTGCCTTTTAGCTGATTCCTTGAGGAAACCTCTTAGAAAATCCAGGTAGTTCAGGGTGGAAGTGGGAAGGATGCTTTATCAGCTCCTCACAGAGAAGGGACTCTGTCTAAAGCTGAAGTGTCCTGTTGTTACTGTGAAGTTGTGTTGTCTTCTGAAGCACCAGGTATTGGTCATGGCTGGCAAGAGGAGAGCAGATTAGATGGATCCAATGAACTGATCTGGTATGGCAGGCTTTAAGCAGTTTGAAGCCTACAAGGACATTTCCATTTCCAAACCACAAATTATTTCCAGAAACTGGGAAACAAGAGGAAGGAAAGCTTGCATATGGCAAGCTCAACAGAGAAGAAAAATCCTTTGCAGTGAAGTCATTGGACAGAAAGTAAACTGCCCACAAGCCCTTTTACCAGAAGAGTTTGGATTGAAAGTCCAGTGAATAGGAGAATTATATGTAACATGTAGTATATAAAGTGTTTGGGCAATAAAGAAGTATTGTCCACGGGCTGGTTTCAAAACTTCCACTGAACCCTTTAGTGCATAAGTCAGTCACAGAGAAGTTAGGTATATATTCCAGAGTTAGGTTAGAGGAAAGGTGAAACTTTTCACAGAAAATAGTTAAGGCTTTACTTAATCAGGCTTGCTAAACTTTGCTTAACTTGTGCAATGATTTCTGGCTCTTCCATATGGCCTTCACCTTTGAGTACTACTGATTAACTAGTACCTAGTTTACCATACGATCTGAGCTCCTCTTAAACACCTTTCTCCTCTTTATTCAATAGTTTGTTATTTTAACCCTTTAATTGGGAATTTACCCACTCACTGGGTGGCTGCTACCTCTTCAGAAAGCTTTGTGCTAAGGAAGCAAGTGAGAGAGATTGAAGATCCTGTGAGTGAAAGCCAAACTTTTAAACTCTTAAGGCTCTGAACTTTTTGTGTTGTGGTGGCATCTAGTAGGCATATTCCAGCTATGTTGGAGCGGGAGACCTGCTGTATGAGGCACAGGACCAGCACAAAATGAGAGGGCTGCTCCTGCCCTAAACTCACAGCCTGAATAGAAAACACAAAGAATGGGAGGAAAACTAGAGGCACAAAGAAAAGAGATTACTTGGCCAAGATTGAACAGTAAATCAGCGGCAAAACTTCGAAGAGTTCCCTTGTGTCCTAATCTGGTGACCTTTCTAGTGGGGCAGGCTGCCTCAGGCTTTTCATTGAAGTGTGCAAAGTGTTGGCTTTTGATTTGCAAATAGATTAGAGCATGCAGCACCTTATGCCAAAAACTTCAGCACAGAGTTAACATTGGCTAATGGTCCCTTGTATTGTTCCAGAATGCATAGAGGATTAATCCTCAGAAGGATGTGAAAAATCAATGCAAATTTAAACTTCTGAAAAGTAGGAAATACAATGGTTCTTGCTACACTATCAAAATAACTTAGACTGTCCTCTTTGAGAATTGCTGCTATTTATGTTGCTACATACTGAAACTCAGGGGGAATTCAAGAAACAAGGCACATGAAAGCATCCAGTACAGATTAATATTGTCTTTGTTGGAGCAAATCCCATCAAGAGAGATGGAACAGTCAACAGAGTGTTCTCTTATGTTTCTTCATACCCACTCCCTATAAGTTCATAGGCTTTAAATCCAGGAAGACCTCACTAGAATGTCTGAACTTATCTATAACAACCTTCAGACTTCTTTTAATTCATCTGTATTGAGCCAAATATACTGAGATTGTCCACAACATCTTCAACAAAGACACACATTCAGATCTTGAGTGCAGGAGTAGCTTCAGACAGAGAAACTATTGTCTGGGGGTCTTGGCTCTGGTCCTCCCCTGCACAGTCACCACAAGGTTGGCTTGCTAACCTTGGCATGCTCAGCAGAGAGGATGCATTTTGAGATGTTGAGGCAGGCTGCTTTAGGAGTGCTTAGAATAGTCCACCTAAAACCAGAAAGTGATGTTTGGTTTTATCTATAGCAGAGCTGAGATTCCTCTAATACCTGTATGAATTTATTCTAGTGCCCCTTTTCCTCTTGGGGAAAAAAAGAGTCCAGCAGTGATGCAAATTTGTCACAGTTTAGAAAACAGTTTGGCTCTTCAGGCCTTACAATTTCTCCCCATCTATCAGTAAGGTGTTCACAGCTCAACTTCTGACATCAAAAACAAATCAACAGATTTATTTAGTCATGATGCTTTTCTATAGAGAGAAAGGGGCCTGGAGACCGAACAGCATCAGCCAGGTGGATGGCTGCAGCGATCCCAGTGACTGGTAGGGTGGTCAGTGCTCTCATCATGGTGGTGAGGGTCTGGGTGTGGGACTCCCAAATCTCCCTTGAACTTTGCTAAAACCACTGAAGCCCCATGTATGCCTCAGCTCTTCACTTAGCAACACTTCTCCCTTTGCCTCTCTTACTCAGCTTATAAGCACTTTGTGCAGAGCCTGGCACTCACTCCATATGCCTTGGGTACTACATTTAAGTGTAAGATGCTCAAGTCTGGTATGCTGTGTATATAAACTCCGGTTTTATTGAGCTGGGAGGAAGAAAAATACTCTCTTCTTATCTGCAGCACACCCAACTCTTATTATGCACTAAGTAAGCACTGGGCATGGAGAGCCCAGGTTCCTGTGTTATTTAATCACCTTTGATATTATAGCTCAGTGAAATGTTTATGTGGGACCATTTATTAGATGTCTTTTCCTTTTACATGCTTAGGTGCTTGAGGAACTTCCTAAATTTACCCCTGTGCAACACTTGTTTGAATCATTCCTCCAAACGAGTTTCAGCCCCAGACTAATAATAACTTGAGTCCGAACAGGATTCACTAGTTTGACTGGATGCTGAAAGTCTTGTGTCCTTTTTCCCGGATGAGGACAGCTGTTTTAATCTTTCTTGAAAAGAAGAAATATATTGCATGTAAGGAAGAGGAAATAATATTCAGTGGATGGCAATCACGAGTTATTTGTATAATGAACAATGTCTTTGCAATGCTTCCATGACACTGGGACTAAAATCCAGACACCAAAGGGAAAGTGACTGAAAGGGGACACCCATACAGCCTATCCATCTGGAGTGTCCCATCTGGTCCTCATCCCTCACACCTCAGGACTTTTCAGTCATAACATGGTTTCATTGTCTCCATCCTGTGGTGATACAACATCTCTATCTCATGGTGGCAACTGAGGCATGGGCTAGATGAAATGTCTTGCCCCGTGGTTAGTGGGAGGCAGGCTCCAAGTCATTTATAACATTTTCTTCTCATGACTTTTTTTTTTCCTTTTTTTTAGTGTAGGAGTAGGTTCTCTAATGTGCCCTGATATTTCTAAATGACAAGGGACACAGACACCCATTCTGCTTGGTCTCTATACTGCTATTTCCTAGAGGCTAAATATCAGTCCGTGCCCTGTTCTTTACACTCTTGCCTGCATACCTGCCACCAGTTACTGTCAGACTCAAATTACTGCACTGCTTGGTCACTGGGTCTTATGTAATACAGTATTCATGTTCTTACGAGGTTTGGACACTTTCCTGTTTTCATTAAGGTCTCCACTGAACAGGCAAGATGAAAAATGACCCCAGAAAATTTGGTGGGGTGATCTCTTGGACATTTTCTTTCCCATGCTTCAAGTGGGGTTGGAAGTTGACTGAGTTCTCTACCACTCACCCAAAAAGTCTTTACTACGTATATATTGTGTGTTCATCTTAGAGCTACTAGTCCTGCTACTGTAAATAGGAATTGTGCAACAAAACATGTCATACTCTGAAATCCTGATTATTTTTAATGGCCAAAGGAGCTGCTACAATCGCAGGACCTGAACCTTCATGTAAAATAGCCCTGAAAATTTCTTCCACTGATCATTGCTTTGATCCCAGTCACTTTTGGTTGTGGTTGCAAAGGCGTGTGGATACCTCTTCAGCAGTGGTCTGGAGATGGTGTAGGTCTCTGGCACAGGGGAGGGCAGTGGAAAGGAGCAGAGGCACACTGCAAAGCCGAAGTGGTACAGCAATGGCCTTTCAACAGGGATGCAGTTTCAGGAAAGTCTCTCTATTTCTGGCAGAAGATGTAAGAGCCAGTGAATCCTGGAAGCTCTCAAGTGCAAGTCTGGATATGTTCTGTCTCTGTTTGCCAGCTCTGCTGAAGGAAAAATGACTGCCACACCACTGTCCCGTCCCTCAGCAGATATTTGGCAACCTCCCCCCCACATCAACAGCTGCCTTGCATGCTATCTGCTGACCCTTTTCTTTTCCTCAACCCTTATGCCCCAAATAGATCAATTTTTAGAATTTACAGAGTGTTAGATATAGCTGAGAACCGAATGCAGATGAAAAAACACTGGAAAGCTGGTGGAAATTGCTAGAAAACAGGATTATTTATCTACCAGAAAAGTACATCCTGCCCAGTGTCAGGAAAAGTACCAGGTCTCCTGGCTCCCCTGCAGTCCATTGAGCCCCTGCTGAATTTGGTGCTTGTTCAAGGTCAGCTGGCCACTTCTGACTCCTGGCTCTGTGCCTCATTCCCTTGGTAATGGCCACGTTCTGCAGCATTATTAGGAAAGAAGGAGTAAACCTCCCTTGCTGGAACAAGTATTTTTGTTCAGTTCAGACCCTCTCTCTTTCCCCCATCAACACTTCTGGATCCACCAGTTTCTTTGACTGATACCCTTGGATCCATGCAGGTTCAGGGGCTGGGCAAAGTCAGAAGTTTATTTTGGTGCATCTCTCACCATGAAAAGTGTTACAAAAACATGAAGCCACTTCTAGAAAGGGCGAGAAATTTGATTCTACGTGTTTTATTCTGACACAAAAGAGTATATTCAAACTGCATCCATTTGTGGGAACTAGGATGGTTTTAACAGATTTTTTGGCTTACAAAATTACTACAAGATTTCTAAAACTTTTTTTTTTTTAATGATTACAAGTTTGGAGGTTTTCTACATTGAAATAGCATTTCATTTTTAAATTTGACTTAATTTATAGCAGAAAAAAGAGATTAAACAGTGAGAAAAAGTCCAAATAAAATATTTCAAAATTATTTTTATCTGCACTGATTTTTGCTTTTCTTTTCTTTATTTTTGTTTTTTAATCGTGATCTGTGAACAGTTCTGAGATTTCCCTTCAATTTGCTTTCTGATAGGGAGAGGAACATCAGCTGAAGTTTCAAAAACTTTTGTAAGAAAGAGAAGGTTCTATGCCAAGCTCTAGCTACAGTTTGAATATGTCTTAAAACACTGACTGTGAAAAGCTGTGATCTGATTTTACCAGGGTTTTCTTATGTTGCCACACCCCTGTGTACCCTCTGAGTAACAGGGAACTATTCCTGAGAGTTTCCACCTGCATGAGCCCTTAACTTTTCTGAAATAGAGTATTTCATGTTTTGGAGGTGGAAATGTGTTAAGGAGCCTAGAGGCAGAGAGAAGGATTTGTAAACAGAATTATGTGAGACAGGAGTCAATAAATAAGAATAATGACAAAGAGGAAAGGATTGGGAAATAAGTTAGGGATGACTTGGTATGAAGGTCCACACCAAACAATCACCCATGACTGACAGGAAATGCACAGAGGTGCTTTGAAGAAGATGACGGAGTCTCCAGTGGAGACTTCAGCCTCTAGCAATCTGCAGCTCAGGGACTTCTCAAACCAGGAACTTCATCTCTTTTAACAGCATGGCTAGGAAATCTTGAAATAAGTTACAAATACAGACAAAAATCTAATAATTGTGGCTTTTTAGGAATCAAGTGGAATTGCTCATTGGAGCTAGTGAAAAAGATACTGTGGCATCTTGTTTGTTAGAGCATCTTTCTTTTCCCCACATTTCACTTACCCATTTCAAGAGCAAGCATTCCAGCTTTTGCCTGAAAAAGGTTTTGATTTTTTTTAAAGTAAGCCTTCATCCTTTCTTCCAATGAAGTTTCAATTAAAAAAAAAAATCTCAAACTGTAAGTTTAAATCTTTTATTTCACCCCATTTTTAACCTTATCGCTCCCCTTAACAGAGTAGGTAATTGGAGAGATGAAGCACTGGGTGGCTTTGTCCCTGAAGAATATCATCTACTCTTTCTTCTCTTGCACACGAATCTTACTGGTGTACCAGCATGGTAAGACTGAGTGACCATCATATAGACAGCAGAGGAGATGAGGAGGGTCTAAGTATGGATAGTTTCCAAATGACCCCAGAGAAGTGTACATATCATGTTGCTAACAAACACACTCTACCTGGCAGGGATCCAGGGCTCTGAATGTGCTGTGAATAGCCTTCAAAACACTACAGAAATCAGAAATTCCTGTCCTTTGGGGAATTAGACCATTCTTTTATTGGATGGGAGAGAGCAGATTGGTGGTTGGCTTGTTTCATGTTTTTGTATTCCAGACAGTTTGCCTGATCAAGAGGAAGCTATTTATTGATCTCTGACTGCGAGGGTTAATAAATTTCTGTTCAGACTGGTTCAAACTCTGGCCGGGTCAGTCTGAGGCAGATGATAACTGCTTTTTAACCAGAGGCACTCTGTGAAGTTGTCCAGGTCTGGTCTGCAATAAGAAACCAGGGGAGTGCCACCCTTGACCTTCCCTCAAGCCTCTGGTGTTTGGGGAGTTCAGATTTAATTCACATGGAGTTCTTTTTATATTATATGGTGTTGCGGTCAACAGCATTTTTTCCCATCCCTTCACATGTTCCCTTTTACATTGGTGCCACCTTTGGTGGGGGTAAGTGTCTGCTTGACAAACAGGCTGGTTTCATTACCCTGTCTCTTCCCCTCAACTCCTGCAAGACGTCTTCATTAGGAATCTCTTTGTGTGGAAATCAGTTTATGCTCCACACAATATGTGAAAGCCCCCTAGAAGGATTTTATGAGAGGTCATATGCTCAAGCCTGTCTGTCACTGCCCACCCAGGGGTGGCCACCCCACCCTCCTGCCTCCCCGGGACTTGCCCTTTGATTCTTCACCCTGAGCAGCAAATGCCTTTGCTTCAATAGACGTAATTTCCAATTGTCTCCATGCGCTTTGGAAGTCTCTCTATCACACCCTGAACAAATATGCCCTTTTTTATTTTCCTTTTTTTATTTGTTCTTCTGAACTCTCTGCTGAATAATTGGTTCTTTCCCCACTGTCATGTTTCTGCTCTAATCAAGGACAGATTCTTGTGAAAATAGATTGGTCTTCCCACTCCCCGATGTGTGTATGTATTTTTTTTTAATAATTTCCAAGAACTGGTGGATTTGGCTGGCCCTCAGGTGTCTTCTGATGCAGGAGGGTTAAAGGGAGAGCTGGATAGCCTGTTTGCCTTTGACTTTAACCATTTCATCATTTGCAGAGAAAACCCTTTGACCTGCTCCCCTTCCTTAAGAGGGTCACTCTCAGTGCATGTGGTGTAGGAAGCCCCTCTGAAACCTTATCAGCAGCTTCGGGCTGAGGTAATGCCTCCTACCAGCCCTGCTAAGCAGCCCCGAACAATGGGTTGATCCTGAGAGATGCTGGATGCCTGTTGGGTGCTGAGTGCCCTTGGCTCTCACTGGTGATGCCAGGAATCGAGGCAGGGACCCTTTTCTCCAGGGTTGCAAGCACATCCTGAAGTACTGAAGCTCTTGATGTTGAGTTTCATCATTGAGGACATTGCCTTCCCTGAACTTCTCCAGTTCCCTGGCCTCCTTTCGGGTGTGGAAAGGACCAATTCTCACTTTCCCTCAAGGGTGCTGGATGCCTGGCAGCAGGACAGCAGGGCCATATTCGGTCTGGTATCTAAAGGAAGGTGAACTTCACATCTAGAGGAAGGTGAACTTCTGCAAAACCTGAGGAGGGCACTAGAGAAGTACAGAAATGCCAAGACAGGGACTCAGCCAGCCAGTGCACGTGGTTGCCATCTGCAGAGCCCACCGCCTCTGCTGCTGGGCTTTTCCTGGAAGGATGAGGTGAAGAGAGGGTGGGGAAAGGGTTCTCAGACTTTTTTTTTTGTGTTGTGGAACAGCTAAAGTCTTATCAACACTTTCCTCCCCATCTGATCTGTGATTACTGAGTCTTCACGTGTACGCACNAAAAAAAAAGAAAAAAAGATTTTGACATATTTTAAACATTCCAATGCAGCCATTTTAAACCATCACCTCCCAGCTTCATTCTTTTTCTGCTTACAGAGGTTTTTGAGATTTTTCTGAGTCAGGCAGAACAGGGATTTGAAGTGTGGCCAATGTCCTAAACATCAGCTAAACAGCATAATCAGTCTCTTACTGTCCTTTTTACCAAGAAAATCTTCCTTATAGAACTGATTGAACGTGAAGTGGTCCACAGGGATATGTCAACTTTAGCCAAACAGTGTATTTGACTAGACGAGGTGATAGCCACCTGTAATTAAAATGTTTCCATTTCCCATGTATTTTAATGACTCTTCCCATCTCCGAGATACACCTCCCATGCTACCTAACAGCAGCTCTTTGATTGAGTTCCTTAACCGAGCTGGGCTTTACTCACTCTCTGCATTTGTCCATATCTTTCTGTCTTCCCAGAAAGTCTCCCTGCTCCTTCCTTAGTGCTGCAAAATCTCAGCCTTGCCATGGGAACGGGAGGTCAGGGGGATGGCAGAGCCAGCAAAGGCAGAAACAAGCATATGTCGAGGCTGCATGGGAAACCCACACAGCTCAGAGAGGCTTTGAGGAATTGAGACCCACCTTATTGAGTATCTAAGCCATTAATTAGGACTACATCCATTGGTGGAGTTGGCCTGAGGGCCATATGGCCGGTACTTTTATCCAAACTATTATTCATGCTCATCTAGGTAGAAAGTTCTTGTGCTGGAGTCCAGGTACTCAAAGGTTTGGCTTGACTGGGGAATCAAATGCCTAAATACCTTTGAGGATTGCAGCTTTAGTCACTACCTCCATGGCCAGCTTTAAATCCACTCTATAAAACATATAAATGCTTCTTTATAAGTTTTCCAGGCTGGACTGTGACCCCAACTGGCTTTGTCCTGGTGACACTGAGCTCAGCTTCTGTCCTTGCTTTCCCTTCCCCATGCAGTGGGTTTCTCTGGCAAGGTGACTAGAGACCTCCTGTTCCTCCAAACCCCTGAGCAAAGCAATCACCTGAGCCACTGTTTCAGTTGGTCACTGTGGGATGGGCTAAGCAAAGGTCGGTAGTGTGAGCCACAGCTGAACAAAAAAGTGACTAAAATATATAGGATATTCATATTTAAATAACGCATGGATATCCCCATATGTTTCTATATATTTAAATATACATACTATTCTCATGCTGGTGTTCCAAGACCTTGAATTAGTTCAAAGTTGGGCTGAAGAACTGGAGAGAAAGGATCTGTTCCCAGTGTTCTGTGCTGGGTGACACCCTTGTGGATAACAGCAGCTTGTCACTGTACCAACACCTGTATTTGGGAGCAGTGGGAGGGACACACAACATCATTGTTTGTTCACTTGGGACAATGGAAAATACTTTATCCTGAAGGTCACAAAAGAGCTCTCATCTGCGAGCTTTCCCATACTTTCCTTGCCACCATTATGCACAAGCTCCAGAACTCCAGATTTAATTTAGTTTGAATATACATTGTTGTTCTTTTTATTTTTCCTGTACCATCCATGTCACACTCAAAAGCTATTTATCTTCCCGTGTTCTTTTACATTAAGTGACAAATGAAAATCTCTTTAGATATGGTGATAAATAGTAACAAAAAATAATGCAAGCAAGAAATGATGAACTGTAAAAAGGGACTTATACTGTAAAGTATTCAAATATAAATGGGATACGCCTAAATATTGACAACACTTTGGAATCTTTGGGATATTTGGTTATTCAGTGTTTGAATTTTATTTTTTTTACATCATTGCAAACTCAAGTCTAAACCCAGGCAAAGGTCAGAGGATTGATCTGGCACCATCTGAACTGAAGAGCAAATCAAAGTGCTGCTGTACTAGAAGCACTCCCACGGGGCTGCCTGACTGAACCCCAGCAGAGCAGAGCTTACCCCACTGATGTGTGGACAGTGGGGTGGGGCTGACCAAACCTCCGATGGTCCCGCAGCCCAAGTAAGCTCAGCATTGAAATGCCAGCTAATTGTGCCTTCATACAGGAGCTGAACTTAATGATCCATGTGGGTCCCTTTCTAACTCAGCATGTTCTATCATTCTCTGCTACATCCCCCAAAAAAGTGTCAGTACCTGACCTACTTTTGTCTCCAACAAAACCTTTTCCATTCTTGTTTTTCCTGCTCTTTGCCCCGGTTTCCACCTTGCTTTCCATGCCATACCTCTGTTTGTACATTCAGGGCCTATACAGTTTTTATGGATGTTTTCTTGTAAATATGATTTTGGGTTGCAACCCACCCATTGCGCATTCAAAGGATGCTTGATAGGCAAGTCTCTCCAAATCAACAGGAAAATCAACTGCATGCTAGTCTTTTATGTTCTTCTCTGGAGATCTGCTTGGACTCCCTCCTCTGCTAAGCCAGTTCTCAGACCTGCCTGCTCTGCATGGACCTTTAGGGGAGCTTTCAGGGTTCTCTGCACTGATTTTTATGTCCCAGGAAGCCTTGTGAAGCAGAGGGCTGTTAAGGAGCATTGTACCTTATGGCATGGAGGCACATGACTGCCCTGGAGCTCTCATGCAAGATCTGGGGTGGAGCTGGCCATGCCACGCAGCCATGCCAGTGGCACCCGTGCAGCCATGCCAGTGGCATGCATGAAGCCATTCCAAGGAGATGTGCTACAGCCTGTTCTGTCTCCAGAGCAGGAGAGCATCCCCTGAGGCAGAAGAGGCAGCAGCTCACATCTGTTCAGGCGGCCACATGAGCTACACAGTCTTAACACTGCTGCTTCTCATTTATTCACCTGCCTTTTTTTTTTCTTTTTCCCCCTCCACCCTCTTCAGACGGATTTCCCTCAGACAGGACCTCCCCATGGCCGTCTCTGTGCGTATTGTTCCCTCTGCTAAGTTCTAGGCACTGCATAGGGCTGGGCTGGGGGGTGAGCTTGCCCGAAGGGCATTGCTTTGTACCTACCAGATGTGCTGAATTTCTCACTCTGGCTCCCTCTGAGCAGCCCCCTGCTTCCTATTGACCTTGCTGTAATTTAGATTCTCAGCCTTTTGCCAGTCCCTGCAGTTGATTTATTCTTCTGGTGTTTAATGTTGGATTTATCTCTTTGGAGAAAGGTTGTAGCCACCTTGGAAATACTTGCTGAGCAGACCTGTCTTTTTTATTATTTTTTTCTTCACTCTTTGAGAGCAAACTCCTGTTATGGTATGTGGCTAGCCTGCAGTTCCCCAGCTAGCAAATTCTCTGCTGGTCAGGTCTCTATGTGAGCATTTGTGTTGTCATTAAGCCTTTAGAGATCTTGCCAGCCACTGGTTTGGCATGCAGTCATTCTCAGCAGGGCTGGTTGCCTGTATCCTGTCTTTAGCTAATGCTCTGTCAACCACAGGGGGAAACTCAGCCAACAAGATCTCTATCAGCCTTTCAAGGACCAACAGTTCTGCCATGTGGACTGGAGTCATGCACTCTGGCCTGATCTATTTATTAAAGAGCTCTGCCAATTAGCAGACCTTGTCAAAAATAATGTTTCCCCTTCTCCTCTCTCTCCTTCCTGGAAAATGTTGATGTGGGTGACAAAATGTTTGTTTTCATTGACTTATTCCATGGAAATTTACAGGTTCTGTTGGAAAATGAAAGATACATTTTCACTAGTTAAAGATCTTTCACTTTAAGGCTTTTCAGATTTCCAATAAAAGAAAAAATAATTGAAAATTTTTAAGGAAAGGCACCAATGGATTTCACTGAATCCCAGCTTTCTGGGAAGACCATTCTTTGTTCTTTGCTTTTGTTTGATAATGACTGAATGGTTTTCCTATCACAAAGGTACTCCTGTGGTATGGCTGTAAGTCTTGCTGTGGCATACATTGCCATCTACTTTTCTGGGTTGTATTGTTTACCTCTTACCACCCCTTTAGGACACGTCATTTTCCTGCATTGCTGGTTGACTCGACACATACAAAAATGGTCTTTTTCTTGGTGGAGTCTGCTGGCTGTCTGATCACCTAGATGGCCTTCAAGCATTGTTTCAGAAGGAGTGTTTTTTGTTTGGAAGACAAGTGTAATTGTGTGGCTTGAATTCTCCTTGGCAAAGACCTTGATGTAGTTACCATTTCTTTCGTTCTATGTGGACATCTAGTCTCATATGTTCATGTCTCTGTCACTGGGAAGAGAACATAAGAATTAGTTTTGGAACATGGGCAGATGGTTGGGGTGGTTGGTGCTTAACTCCAACACCTCAGTTCTACCACATATGAAATTGCCTAAGAGTTGGTAGGGCAAACAGGGGAAGAGTGGGGTTGCCTTTGGAGAATGTAGTTCTGTCAAAATTCCAAATGTCTTGAAACATTTTTAGGATGCAAAATGCTATTTTTAAAATCCTGAAATAACTTTTTAAAATGTGGTGCAATAGGTAATATAAAATATAAAGTAAATAATTTCTACTGGTCTTATTCAGATTTAAAAAAAATACCTTTTTTTTTTGTTCCTAATAGAAAATTTAGTCATAATCAGGTTTTACCCTGGCTTTGAAGAGAAAATCCTTCTGACACTGAGTGAGTCCAAATGAGAGTACCTCACTTTTTTGGTGGAAGTCTTGGTTCATTGTGAAACTTAATGGGAAGATTTCACTTTAGCATTTAACCCTATTTATGATGCCTAACCATGTCACTGAGTTGGAGTTCTTTTACAAAAGTCTCAGTCCCGCACCTGGAAAACAGGAAGAGTGCCATGTAGTTAACGTGGCCAATGATGAAACATGCAGATTGAATCAAGCATGATATCAGTAAGAGAGAAGAATGACCCTGGGGGTAGGGCAGTGGTCTAGGACATGAGATCTGGGTTCCCTGTTCCCTGAAAATGTCCCTGTGGCCATGGCCCCATCACCTCATCCTTGTTAGACAGCAGTCCCCCACGGCTATTACTGCTTTGGCAGTGGCTCTCAGTGTGCCATTAGTACCGAGTAAGTGCACTATGTACACAAAACCCCAACCTGATGACGAAGGTGGCGAGAGGTGATGAAAGGGACTTGGTATTAGGTATGAGCTCCTCAGTTATAAGGAAACATGCAAGCCTCTTTCTTCTTGGCTCCTATTACATTACAAAACCCTTGAGAAGAGCCAGAAAAAATGCCACAGTTGGAAGTCTGCCGTAAGCTCACCAGTTGAGGGGCTGGTGGCACACAAGACCTGTTCGATCTTGGGAGTGAATAGGAGTAAGCCCAGCAAGGGTTAGGTGAGGCCAGGGAGTTTTATTTTTGAAGCGGCACAGAGAGAGAGGGAAGAAGGGAAGGAGGAAACAGCTGTAAAGACATTTTTGTTGCTGACTGGTCCAAAGGAATGTGTATAAACAGCTTTAGATGTATTTTTCTGAGCATGCTAAGTGTATTTACTCCCTGCTCTAATTGGTCCTGCCTCAAGTTAGCCAGGACTAAGAGTTCCCATGGGAAGTACACCTCACTGACTCAAATGGTCTGAAGACTGACTGGTGTTCACAGTGCAACCTGTGTTTATGATAGCTCCTGACTTGTCCTTTCTCACAGTCTGCTGCTGGAGTGCCCAGAGTGAGTGCAGATTTGGCCCAGCCCAAGGGTCCACAGGCCAGGTGGCTTTATTGCAGGGCGGCAGCAGGGCCTGGTTGACACCAGTGCTGGATCTGGCAGCACAGGTGTAAAGGGCTGTATCTCCCACCCAGGAAGGCTGATCCACGTGACTGAGGCAGAGGATGCTTGAATTTATTTTCATGAGATGGCAACAAGCTCCTTCACTCAATCCAAGCAAGTTGCAGGTGATGGCTTCATCAGCAGGAGCTCTATTTTCCTGGTGTGTGTATTGCCATGCAGGCATCAACAACCAAAGGCCTTTTTGCATGTGCAAACACCCCTGGATGCAAAGTGTTTGCTCCCAGTATAATCCAGATGGACACTTTTTCTGAAGAAAGTGCGAGCACTCAGCAAAAAGTGGGGGAAGCATAAACCAGTTTCTCATTGCAAAATGTCATTTTGATGGAACTGACATTTTTAGTAAAGCCAGTGTAAATTTCAATGATTTGTTTTGTTTGTTTAAAAAAACAAACACAGAAAATATCCAAATATGTAATATTGACATTTTCAGAACCAAATGTTTTCCTATTCCATCCTAGAACAGTTCTTAAAATTTGAGTGAACTTTTTCTTAAAAACACTACAAAGAGACCAAAGGAAAAAAGATTTAAGTTCTGAAGTATGTAGGCTTTCCACAGATATTATCTTCCCATTCTGACTCAGGACTTGAGACCATCCATCAAAGTTAAAATGTGATGCCATCTTTTGGGAAATGCATGTTTTACTCCACTGTCTAAGCCAGTTAGTTGTGAAAATATTTCCAAATAGCCATGCCCACAGTTGGTGACCTTCTGGGCTGCTGCCATTCTCCAGCCAGGGGAGCTGTGCATACACCTGTAAAATGCATCCTTAGCAGGGTGCCAGCACAATTGGCTTTCCTGCAAAGGGAGGGTCAAGGCAGAGGGAGATTACAGCCTAGGTTACCACCTTGTCCAAAAGAATGATAAAGTGAAAATTTCATCAGTCTTCTGTATTTCTAAAAATTGCTTTTTCTGAAGGTGCTCGAGGACAAGAGATGTTGAGGAAGGGAGAAATTTGGAAGACAGGTTCCTGCACGCAGAATGATACAAGAGTGTGGGAGCTGGCACTGCCTTGCTTGTTGCCAAGCTTTGAAGCCAGCAAAAGGTGTTGATAGGAAGCACTGGTGTGGTTCTGACAGGTTTTGAGCACTGTGTAAATACTGACTGTAAGTATTGATTATGATTACAATTTTCCATCATCCATTATATTGATTTGGATCTACAAAGAGAACCCAGAGTGAGTGAAAAACTCGGCAGTGGGTTTGCATTTGGCTTGCTTTGGAGGCCAAGTTGGGCTCTGGAGCTCCAGCAGTGTTTATTTCGTAGGCATGTTAAGCCTCAGGTTTCCTTTCACTTCCACCTTTCCTTCAAAGCTCTCTTTCCTTCAGTGCTGGACACAGCTCTGGGGACCTGCCAGCAGAGCCTCCTCGCATGCCCAGGAGGTGATGCAAGTCACACCTGTCATTCAGCAGAAGATACTGCCCACAAATTTGCCAGGACAATTGAAGGGAGTAAGTAGCAAAGGAGAGATGGAAAAATCAGCACCCAGAAGAGACCAGACTGCTCCCACCAGGAATGTTGACCTTCATGGTGTGCAGTGTATAGAGAACCAACAAGACACATTCTATGGATGATACACATGCCAATCCTCTAGGAGTTTTACAGGACCTGGTTTTATCTTATATAGAAGTTGATGTTCCGAGCCTCAAAGATCCCCTATTTGGTCCCTCAGGACAGCACCAGCAGGATTTTCTGCCCTTGGGCCAAAAATGCTCAGATTTTACAGCTGGCTGGAGGGATTATGAAAGCCTGGAATAAGTTCAGTCTGCTTTTAAATTCTTTTTGCTTGAGCCATTCTCTATGGCCCTTTTTTTCCCTTGCTATCCATCCCATGACATCTCTCTCTCCCCCTTATCCTGTGGCCCCTCACCAGCACCAGCTCCACCCTTCCCTGAGTGTCCCAGTTAGGAAGTGAAGAGGTAACTACGTGCCAGCTAGTACCTTCTTATCTTGTCACAGTATGTTCCCCTAAGGGAATTTTTGGCCTGAGACTCTGTGTGTGTATATGTGTTTTATATGCTTTATTTTTATCACAGAAAGGATAGACAGTACATTATGTCTTCAGTCCAGGAGGTTACACATTAGATAAGAGACAGGCAGATATACTACAACTGCTCCAGCCCGTGAAATTATGTTCCTGAGATAGCACTGGGAATGTAACAGGTAAACGACTTCCAACCCCCCACGTTTGGTCAGTGGATTTTGTGTCAACAAATCCAGATGCAAGCAGAGATTTCAATGTTGATGTTCCTGCAGCCAAAGAATAAAGTCCACAGTGCTTCCTCCCTCTCTGCCATTTCTCATTGGCCCCAGTCTCACATCTTTCCTGTCTTATTCACTCCTTCTCTTGCTTCATTCTCATCCCTCTCTGTCCAACTCCAGTCTGGATGTGTCGTGTGGTTCAGTGATCACCTTGGGCTCCACATGGCTTCAAAAAGGAAGGGAGGGGGTGGGGGTGGGAGGGGTAGTGGTGTCTGTAGGAAACAGTAGTGTCAACAACCTCACGGGAGCACATGTTCACACAAGCTGAAAGACAGAATTTAAAAAAAAATGTTGGTATTAAAAGCTAGAATCAGAGATGGCTTATCTGTGCCTATTTCTTGCATCTTTCTTGAACTATCTAGCAGTTCTTGAACAAACTAGCATTATTATAATGCTGGAGACTCTATACTAATTTTTAAAGGATTAAGCATGAGCCAGAGTATGTTGATTCTTTTTTTCCCTGCCATTTCAATAACAGTGTTCTTGCCACTGAGCGGTGGCAGGCCCTAGTGAGTGTCCAGGGTCTGATTCACCCACCTCATCACCTCTCCCAAACCTCAGGGGCACTCAGCCATTTCCATGAAGCCATCTCTAGTCTGGCAAGGGAGGTATTGCAGAGCCTTTGAGTCATTCCACAAACTCACGCCCTCCCTCACCTTCTCCCAAAGCCTTTATTTTAGGCTGTGAAGGTTAACAGCATGGGCTGCTATGGGAATGGTGATGCTGCATTTATTTTATCAGGAGAAACATATAAAGATGGCACCAGCTACTACCCAACACCAAAGCTAAAATAGTAAATTTATTGTTCTTTCAAATATGAGAGATGTGACAGGGACTGTTTTGGATTTTGACTCAAAGCTTAACAAAGCTGTGACCTTTGTATCAGCCTGACAATGAGCAATTGCAGCCGTGCTGCCCCAGCATCCATCAAATGCAATGATTTAGTGGCTTGACTGGCATGGCAGAGATAAAAGTCACTGTAACTAAACATTGTCACAAGATGGATGCCTCCCACTTAGAAAATATTGTCTTAACTTAGGTTTTAGTTTCTGGATATTTCTGTGAGGGTTTCATCCTGGAGTCTTAATCCTTTACAAATATTACCCAGACTTTAATGAATATATCTTTGTGGCTTACCTGTGAGATAAGAGCAAACCATCATCCTAATTTCATAGTGGAGGAAATAAGGCACCAAGAGATTATCAGCAAAGTGTAACTATTCATTGTGATACCTAGCATGAACCATATAAATTTCAATTTTCCTGATTATCTTATTTGTAGTTCTTTATGCATCTTCAGCATAGCTCTGGCTGGCCACAGATCCAGTCCCAAAGGCTGACAACCTCTGCACATTCAATCTCTTATGTCTTGCACTTGGCAAATTGAAATGAGGAATATGCAACACACATCTCAGTTCTCTAATTCCCTAACCTGTGAGGTCTTGACATTGCATTCTTGGCTTCCTGATGCTTCTGTTCATGCCATAGATATTCAGCACACATTTCAGTTTAAAGTAAAGCTGGCATCACATCTGCACTGCCTGATATTTTTAAAGATTCCTGTGGTAAGGCTAATTGGACCAATACACGTCTTGCAAGATTTCTAAAAACTGGACATATTAAAAAAAAGCAGACTAAACTGTGCATGTGTCTCCCTTCTCTTCCACAAAACTCCACACTGATTGTTCCAGTGCTAGTTATGTAATGCAAACTGTGTTTTGTCTTCTTGAGTTTTTAGATGGGGAAAAACAGAACTGCTGGAGCTCAGGTCAAGAAAATCCATGTAGTTCATATAGCCTTCTCCATCTGCATGTGTTCTCAGTCATCTGCTGGAAGTTTGCAGGTTGAGGAGGCGGGGCAGGAGAATAGTCCCTGCCTCATCACACTGCTTGGTCAAGTTTTAACTCCTCTGCAATAGCTTCAATTCTGCTGAGCCCTTTGACAGCTTCTCACCTCCTCCACCTTGGGGAGACCTGGGCAGAAGGGACCTTGGGAGCTCTTTACAACCACTGCTGCTACTTTATCTATGACAATCCATGTGAGAGCAGTGAAATCAGTCTTTCTTAAAGTACAGAGCTATGCAGCACCCTGGGCATCTTTGTTCCCTTCTGCACTTGCCAATCTTCTTGCCACCATTGAAAAATGAAGTCTCGTGCACAGTTTGCTCCCATACCCATTCCCCATTTCCCTCCCTGCAGCCCTGCAGTTAGGTTGCAGCAAAGATGTTCACATAAGGGCTCTTGAAAGACCCATCCCACTATTTCTGCTCTGTGTAATGGGGTTGGAGGACATCTTCCTGTTTGTTTTTTACTGAGATCCTGCCTCTGAGGTCTTGCTGCCAAGCCTGGGCTCCCCTTGGCTGGAATTATTCAAGTGTTGACCAGAGAAGGTGATCCTTTCCCTTCAGTAGACCAGAGACTTCAGCAACCAAAAGCCTTCCCTCTTCCCAAATGAGGTAGCTGCTGAAGTCCAGAGACCAAGGGTATGTTATTAGCAAGGAACTGCCAAAACTGGCACATTCTGAACCAACAAATGGCATGTGAAGCCCCAGAGAGCTTGGCTTGCATATGCAAGAGACATGTAGCATTGGGTTTGGTAAATGCAAACTACCCCTCCCATCCTAGCGTGGTCCACACTGAGCATGGAACGTGTGCTGAGATGTTGCCACAGTGAAAATGGAGCTGGTGTGCCTGGGGCTGGGAACAGAAGTGCTGGAGCTGTCTAGGGTGAATGATTTCCAAGGAGATTTTGGTGAATACTGCAGAGGCTCACGAGCCAGCTCATTTGGAAGAGGTAGATAGGACAGACAGACTGACTCATGTCTTTCATTCTTTCTGCAAAAATCCCTTTTTCTGTCTCACCTTTTGGCACATCTTCTCACTGGCTAATGATCAGCTTGGACACCATAACACTTTCAAGGTATGAATGAAGTTCTGAGCAATAATTTCTGCCACCTCTTAATGCATAACAGCTAGTCAGAAGTTTCTCCCAGGTCCCCTAGCCTCCCAAACATTGTCCTCATCCCTTGTGAAGTTCCCTATGGTCAGCTCTCACCGCATGGCAGGGGTTTGGCTGGCCAGCACCACAGAGCTGATAAACTCTAGGTAATGTCCTAGGTAAGACATTCCCCTTCAGTGCTTTACAGCTCTGGAACTGTTGAAGCTTGCACATTCCTGAGGCTGAGCATCTCACTGTGGTTTTGGGAACAGTTATTCTGCCTGTCTCTAGCTTGCTGGATTGGTTTTTTTTCCAGGTCTCTCAGCTGCTCTGCATGGCCAGGAATCTTCTTCTTCCAGTCTGCTTCTTCTAGTGTGTGTGATGGGACTGGGTCTACCCTATAAGGAATAAATAATTGCTGACCATGGTGAGGAGAGGCCATATATGTGCTTGGGCAGGGGGGATGCAACCTGGTGGGTGCTTCCACAGCCAGGGAGTCAGGCAGGATAGCGGAAATGCTTTAGTTCAAGCTAAACTGTGTTGGCAAAATTTTTCATCCTCTTTCTAATTTTAGGCTCTGAAGTCAGTGCCCAAAACACACCCCACCCCCCGGAGTCTGAAGTCCAGCAGGCCAAGATAGGTGTGTCATTACGGGGACTGTCCAAACAGGAGCAGGATGGGAGGGAAGAGAAGCCAAACAATGGAGTCTCCTTTCTGCCCAATATTTATGCTTTTCATGTGTCTGTCCCTGGCTACCTTCATGAATTTCGTTGGTATCTAGGGCTAACCATTCCTTGTTTAAGCTGGACCTTCTCTATCCGCTCCATGTGACTGTTTCTCCACTTTTTAAATCCATTTTCTAGATTTTCCATGACGGAAGACAGCCCAAGGAGCATCACTGTGGCTGCAGCACAGTACACTCCTTTGGTTCTCAGACTAAGGTAAGGTCACTATGGTCCCAGCATCTCTGTAGCACAAAACCAGGACCAGAGTCCTCTGTGGGGATGGGATAGGATGAGGAGACAGCCTGTCCATCCACAAACTCAGCCCTGCATACAGAATGCAGCCCCAGGACTGGATGCAACTACACAAGTGAAAAGCCAACAACTGATAAAAATTTTGCAGATGGATAATGAAGGCATTTGTAAATTCTAATGGCAAATAACATTTGACAGTTTTCAAATTAGTAATGATATATTTTATCTCTGTGACTTTTTCAGTAAGACAGGTAATGATATCATAATTACATCAACAATATAATTGATGGTATTTTTTGTACTCTGTCCAATGTCCTTATTTGCACCATTTCCCATTTCTTATTCCAACCACACAGGAATTGCTCATTCATTCACCCACATATTTAAATGGACAAGAATACAGATCAGTTGGACACTGAGAATCAAACCTTTTGTATTTAATACATTTTCACCTACGAAGCAAAACACTGATACTGGCTAAAAGTGAAAGCTTCCACAGGAAGTTTCATCTCTTACACTTCCCCAAAGAGACCCCAGTTCACCATCTTTCAGTGTGTGTGTGTGTCTGCACTCTGGGTACTGAACAGAGGTTGTACTTGCAGCAGTGCACAAAATATTATATTCAGTGGACCAAAAAATAAATTAAAAAATTATCACATCCTGAGAAGTTCCCTAAACATTCTTAAAATAGATTTTCCCATCATTTAGAGTCTCATGCAGAACCCTGGCTGATGAGGTCTGGGAATCTGCTGTTAATTTGCTCATCAGGATGTGTTTTTACAGTGGCTTTCAGCACTCATGAGTTTTGTGCTCTTTCTAAAACTCTCACTAAACTTCCATTAGCAAACTTCACGAGGAGGGAATTTCCCACTTGGTAGATCCCATCAGTCCCCTAAAATCCATACTAAAACTAAACTCCTCTCAATATGGTCTCCTCTCAACATGGTGCCAAGGCAAGAATCCAACATGCTCAGGTCCCCAAACACATCATGACTGAGAAGTCTGGGTTTAACAGATCTGAATGAGCTTTTACTTGTCTGTCCCAGGAATGTATCCCACTTCTGACAGCTTGCATGTGCGCCGGCAGTGAGTCCAGGGCGGTGAAGTACAGGGAGTAGCAATGGGTCTGGGAGTGTGGTTGGAAATGTCGAGGATGCCACAACAGGAAGCACGGAGACATAACATGTCCAACTGGGGTAACTGAGGCAGACAGAGCAGGAATGCGATTACATTCCCCCTGCGGGAATTGGCTGAGGCACCAGGGTGTGCTGAGCTCATTCCCCCGTCAGAGGGAGGAAGCGAGGGAAGCAGGTCTTGCTGTTTGTGTTTTATCAGATAGGACCAAACGGCAGCAGCAAACATTGTGGTTTGGGGAAAGACGTATTTTAGCACATTCCCCAGCTCCTTCCCTGTGTTCCAAAGGACAGCTAGTGGAGGGAGAGAGAGTAAGAGAAAGTGTACCTCGGCACGCTGGTGTAGGAGAGGGAACCACCTGCAAAGGCTTGCCAGGAAGACAGCAGATCCCATGCATGGCAAATCTGTGGCACAGTCCTGCCAAGTGCACACAGAGCCACATCCGAAGGTGCTGGCATATGCCTTTTGTTTTGCATGAGCCTTTCTGTCTGCAGCACAAAACCTGTGTGCTCTGGCAGAGAAGTGGGTCCCAATCCCCTGAGGTAAGTCACAGGGACGGCTCAGTGAGCGGTTCCTCTACTGCCAGTCTGAGCTACTCCTGCCCAGGATGGTATGTTGAAGCAAACCTTTGCAGGCTAATTCAGTGTGCAAGCTACAGGGCCTTTGTTTGATCTCATGCTTCAATGTGGTCAGGAGTTTTTCTTTGAAAGAGTTTCGGTTTTTAAAGTTAAGAATACCACTTCCTCCAAAGCAAAACTATCTGTGGAAAAAAAATGTTTCAATATCAGCAAATGCAAATAGTCTCTTGTCAGTGGTTTCAGCTCTGGGGAATCCTGCACTGAAAATATTTTAGGTTCAGTAGTAGTATTATGAATATAGTGAATGTGGAGTGAAAAAAGTTGAGAAGGGCTAATACTGAAACATTGTGTTGCCACCGATCTTCTCTACACATATTCTTTGTAACCCAAGTTTTGATAAAATTTCCCAAGTTCTGGCTTTGCCCCGCTTCAGAAAAGAGAAAAAAACTGAGTTCTCATATTCTGGAAATTTCTGCAGGACTGGGAAACAGTGTCCCACTTAGTCTATTGGTTATTCACCAAGCATCAAGGCTCTTTACCCTCATGCTGTGTTTTGTAGCAATGCATCTGCATACTGGATCAGAGCTACAGCTCTTCTCGTCTTAATATCCAGCTGATAAGCAGGATGAGACCTGTGTGAGACAAAAATAGGACATGTTTTCAGATGCACTTGGGAAATGCTAGGTTTTCCACCAGTATAAAAATTATCTCCCTGCTGATGCTTTTAAAATACAGTCATATTTTGGGGTGGTAGTGGTAGGGAAGACCTTGAGACTCCTTTCTGTATTCATAAATCCTCTGAGTGTTCTCTTCTTGGGTTTTGCAGGTATCTTAAGTGTTTTCTGTGAGGTTCTGAAAAAACAAGACCACCAGTCTATCAAAGTAACATGGCTTGCTCACTCTTCTTCTTTCTGAGACCAGTTTGGGATTAGTTTTATCAGGTTCTTTGCATTTTATGCACAACTTTCCAAGTTCCATCACTTCATTAGGAAACAACCATGTCCAGCAACGTTGATAAGCGTAGGAGCAGATGTGTGGCCCACAGAAAAGCTGGGAAGAAAATTTACAAAAATTTGGAAATTAAGTCTCATAGTAAAGGGTTTGGGCCAGTATCTGAAGCATCCCTCATGGCAGATCAGAATCAATAAAGGGGACCTCATCAAAACTGCCTTACCTCCCAGATACCTCTCCTTTGAATGACTCCTGCCTTTCCCAGGTTGCACACTGCTAATAAGTTAAATCAAGGTAGGTTTTTTTCTCCATCTGGCAATAATACAAGTCTCACGTGGGTATCTGAGCAAGAAGTGAGGCTGCTTCCAGTCTTCTACGCATTCAGAAGTCAGGATGTTTATTTAAGTTTCCAAACTATATGGACCGTGTCAGAGCTCTGAACTCTGCTGGAATTTCTGAAGTGGTTGATTATGGATTTCAGTTCACACCTGAGGATTCAGGTGAGTCTTGGTGCATTCATATTTCTGTGCTTGTCCTTCCTGCTTTTAAACTGTCACCTACCAAAAACATGCTGAGGTCAGGATTCAGCTGGTGTCCTTGCTGGTAGGAGAAGCAAAAACTGGCCTGAAGTTCCGTCTTTTATCTTTGCACGAGCTTGGGAGTGCTGACTTTAGTGAAAACTTGTTTTTATCAGTCTTCAAAGCTGCTTGCTTGTTACTCAAGAGACAGAGAGGCAGTAGACTCCAGCTGGTTAAAGTCACTTCTCTCTCCACAAACTTTGACCCCTCCCCAAAATGCTAGTTCTAGTGCCAACCCAAAAAGTGTTGTCAGCCTCTCTCCCCCTACCCCTACCTCTACGCCTTCTCTTTGACAAGTGTTAGATATTGTGGTGCCCTTTTTTTAAATTTCCTTTTTATTTTTTAAAAATCAATTAATTCAAAAGTCTCTTTTCTCTTGTTATGTAATAACTCTCAACTCACACACAATCCAGGAATACCTCAGAGCACCTTATTTATTTTTCTTTTGCTAACAGGCTGAGGTTCCTAAACAGGTGGCTAAAGAATAAATTGAGGTTTTAGTGCTGCTGCTCTTACTATATGCACCCTGGGGTGTTATTGAACAGGATTTTTTGAGAAATGAGGGAAGTCCCAGGGATGGTTTTGCTGTGAGCAGTTTTGCAGGCTATTCTCCTGCTGGTGTGACCATGGCCAGGCAGCCAAAGGATCAGCCATTGCTCTGCTGTGACTACTCTGAGTCCTTTTCCCGAGAGAGACTGATCCAGGTGAAGACAGAGGTTTGGAGGAGAGGCTGCAATGTCCCTGTGTCCCCAACAGGCCTTAGCTGAGTTCAGCTGTTTCAGCTGGATGTACATTACAGCAGCACTGAAATATTTCTTTCCATTGACAGCTGAAGCTGATGCATAGGGTCAGACATTGCCCTTGCCCAAATACCAGTCAGTTTGGCCTAGATTTAAGGCAGGCTCTTCCTTGAGGTCCCACTGAGAGAAGAGACATGATTGCGCTGAACTGTGCAGCCCTTCAGCAGAGAGTCAGCATTTACAACCCTTACCACAGCCGTACTTGTACACATAAAAGCCAAGAAAGCCTGCAAGACCCATAGGCTTGAAACATGTCCATGGAGAAGATGACTCTACTAGTTAATTAACTGCTGAAAATACTTTAGCCAGGGCCAGCTTGCAAAAAAACAAAACCCAAACTCAATAACACAGAGGCAAGAAGATGGCTGGTTTGCTGTAACTAGAGTATTTAGCTACTTCCCTAACCATTGTCCATCCTTTGGTTAAACACTCTGTGTCATTGTTTGCTCTTTCTGGCCAATTCAAACTCTTTCAAGTGGGAAGGAGAGGGAAGAACAGAAGGAAACCAACACCAAAGACCTGCTTGTGTTCTGCAAGACACCCAATTGAACAGCACCTCAGGTTACCCTTAAGTGTCATTTGCTTCCTATTATAAGGGGCATTTATTTGAATTTAGAAGTGCATGACTGAACAGAGCCCTTAATCTTGTCTTGAGACTGGTGAATGTGTATTCTTACTTCTGTGGTATCTTTCCCTCATCTCTACAGAGCCTCAGTTTTCTGCTTGTTTACATCTTGGTGTCCTGATGAATTCTTAAAAAGATGAGTCCTGACTAATTTGCACAAAGTCACACAAAAGCCTGGTAGCAGCCCAGAGGATTGAGTTGAGGATTTGTTGGCATGACAAGTGGGACACCATGGAGTCATTCTAGTGCACCTTAAATCTCATAGCAGCCCTTTGGCCTTAAACCCCTGCCTTTCTTGCATGTTATGTTTGAACCAGGGACAAACCTCCTCCAGTAGATGAAAACCCACACCCAACCTTCACCTGAGACTTGAACCAAACTATACTTGACCCTTCTGTCAAGTCTGAAAAGTTCAGTCCATGTTTTTTTCAACTTTCACATTCCTCTGCTGTCTTTGCGTTTTAACTGGAGCTAGAGGTACCAAAATACCTTGAGGAATGCTGTCTTGCAGTAATTTCTGACCCTGCTGAAACCAATCTTTCTTATTCTGGTTAAATCTTATCATTTACAGGCAAGAAAACATTTGGGCAAGATTCAAGCAGATGGCTGGTCCAGCAGCTTCAAGTGATCTCATTCACAAGACATCAGTCAAAAATCTCTCTGGTGAGTTTGGTAGCACTGACATCAAAGGTACAGCATTTTTCATTGTGTGTCCACACTGATGTCAACATTGCAAAGCCTAATGTAGGACAGAAAAGGTAGATCCTGCCAGCTTTCACTCTCTGTATTTGGCAGCATGCAGAGGTTTTTGTGAAGAGCTTTGCCAGAGGTGAGGTGATGTTGAACAGCTGTGGTAACCTCTCAGTAAGATGTGGCACTCAATAACCTGACCTCAGGGATGACACTGGGACTTTCTGGGAGCCTGTTGCTAAGCTGCTATGCTTAAATAGCTTTATGCTAACTTTTTTCTTTTTTTTTTTACTTCTTTTATTTGGCAGGCGGGCCAGTTCACAAGACAGCTCTGGGAAGATGAGGTTATATGAGTGCTCTTCCATACAAAGACATCACAACAGCATAAGAACAAACCAACCAGAGTTGTCTCCTAAAGGAGTAAAGGGAGAGCTGGCCAATGCCATTTTGGTGATGAAGTACATGCACCTGGATGGATTCTGTGCACAGCAGGACCCTCTGTTTCCAGAGGAAGAGATGAAAGATCAATTATGGAACTTGAAAGCAGTGATGCCTCCAGTGGGATTGAGGGAGCACCAGATTGCACAGCTCTGCCTCAGGCAAAGAACAGGTGAGTCCTTAAGGATGCTAATTAGCTCCTTGCTGGTTTTTCCTACTTCTCAGGGGACACACTGTGAATCTCAAGATTACCATCTCTCCACAAGCAGCAGCCACATCACCTCCACCATGCTCTGAAACCAGACCAAGATGGTCCATTGCCTGATTGCACTCACAGAAGATGCCTTATTGCAGCCTCATCAGCTTCTTCATCTCCCTCCATAGGAAAATCGTGATGGAGCGTAGCTGTTTCCTTAACTCATCTCAGCTCACTGCTCTTTCTCCCTTCTCTCTCCCTGCAGCTGCCCAGGTTGTATTGCTCCACTTCCACCATAGTGCCATAGTGTCAGTGCCAATGTGCAGCAGGAGGGGATCTCGTCTCCAAACCATGCTGGATTATGGGCTGGAGGTCAGCACATTTCTTCCAGCAGGTACCATCCAACCTTGATCTCCACCATCCAGATCTGCAGATCAATGCCCCAAGGCAATGTTGTTCCTTGACTGATACTTCCGTCCAGATGATCAGTTTAGCTGGTAGAGAATTTTTCTAACATGCAGAAACATATGAAGAAAAAAAGACCGAGCAAACCAAAATGTAACTAGTGCCCAGTTGCCTCTTTATCTGGCTGTGCTTTATTTGCACAAGCTGAAGAACTTCATGGTGCCAGGAGGAATGTGATAGAAGTTCTTTGTCTCATAAATTATTTTGGCCCAGTCTTCCCCTGGGAGATAGGACATGAGAGCAAGAGCTGGCAGCATGGGTTCTGCTCCCAGCTTTGGCACTGACCTGCTGTGTGACCTCGGACAACTCACTTCACCTCCCCTGAGCTTCTGTTTCCCCTCCTCTCCTTTGTCTGCCTTGTTTATTTGGACTGTCAACTCCTAGAGAAAGGAATTCAGCCTCCCTGGCTGCTTGAAGATTGCATAGCATGATGGGAGCCCAATTGGACTTGCTTCTGGGAGGTACTACAGTAAAAAAGTTCATAATGATGACTAAAAACTAGCATTTGCTAAACAATTGTATGGGAGCTTTTAATTATTAAATGTCATACATGAACTAGCAGGACATCTCTGGCAATTCAGAGAGCTTGTCCAGGGGCAACAACTGTTGTTTTGTTCCTTTTCCATGGCCACACCGAAGGCCATATCTACCAGCCCTATAAATTTTGACAACTTCTCCCTGTCACAGCTGCACAGTGGGAGGAGTGGGAAGCATCTGCCAGAAAAAGGGAATGTTTGTCGGAGGTAATGAAGAAGGCTCCTCTTGGAGTCCTCCCCCTCGCAAACATCTGGACAGATAACAGCTCTTCCGAGAAAGGTTGAAAGAGCCGGGGAGACCTCCTGGAAAGGGCAGGGAAATGCTCTGCTTTGAAGCTGATCAGAGTCAAGGGCAGAAAGGTTGAGAGAGGCTGCAGAGGCTAATGCAGACCCTGTCACCCACAGGTCAGGGATGGAACAGATGAAGCTAAGGCCACCAAAAGCCTATGGGGCAGATTGTCTTTTGGTGCAACCACAAAAGCCTTGATTTCAGAATATACCTCTTTCAGGCAAGTGCTGCAGCCTTGAAATCCATTTAACCATATGGATGGCATTAAGAAGTGTAATGAAGAATTTGCCATTACATTGATGGCTCTGGAGGAGACTCCATGCTCACCAGTTGGCTTCTACTCTGCTCGCAGTCTCCCTGGAAGTGCCGTCGCTGTCCCTCAGCCAAGAGCATGCCCTCCTCTTCCCACTAAGTGCCCCACAACCAATATACAAGGACATTGTGATATGGCAAGAATCACATCATTTACACTATAGGCCACTCTACAGCTATAGCAATGAGCAAATTGTTTGTCACCCTAATGTGCCAATGTTGGTTTCAAAAAACCTCTACCCCCGCTACCCTTTTGGCAGCAGCCTGCAGCTTGACAGGCTCCACTGGAACACTTGCCTGCGTTTAAAATGTCTTAAACATATTGCATGTCTTGTCTTGTCATTGGTTTTCTCAAGCCCCAGCAATACAAGAGAGGTCTGCTGGGAGCAGCATGGAAAGCAGCTCCTTAAGTGATGTTTCCAGTTGACAGGACTGGAGAGCAGGCACCACCTATTGAAAGCCAAACCATATGTTAATCTATCAACTAGAAGTCAATCCAGAATTGTTCCCCCCAGTGCTTTTCCCATTTATGCCTGTGTTGGTGAAGATCCTTTCCCTGTCTGCTCACCCTGCAAGAGCATCCCTGTGGTGTGAGTCCTTCCTACCCTGGCAACACATAGGAGTGCACAGGGTCTTCTTATGTCTCAAAATGCAACAGGTGGCATGAAGAAGACACTGATATGGGAAGGACCATCTAAGAGAATAGACTCCACCTGGCCTTAATTTCCTACTCCCCACTGCAAGAAGAGCTTCGGAAACTCAGGAGACAAATGAGCACAGGTGAAAGAGTGATGCTCAGCTGCAGGGTGAGCCCGACTGAGGATTCCTTTGTGCATTGTCATTGAGGGTGTTTACAGATCTGGATCCAGCTTGCTGTGCATCCTGAGACTCTCACCACATGAAACAGGCCAAGGGCAGTGCCTGCATATTTTGAAGCAACATAATGAAGGAAGGAAAAAAAAGTCTTTTCAGAGCTTGCAGGTTGCTGTTAAGCAGCTAGTCCTTTCCATGGCAGTTGCTGGGCCTCAGAGACCACCACAGACATGCAGTTGCCAGGGTCTGAAGGGCGAAATTCCTGTGTCTCAGTCTACAAATTCCTCAAATAGTCCCTCCAATTTTTATGTTTTCATAAAGACATGGCCTGCTGCCGGGTGACCTGGAAGAGGCATCGCAGTGCTTTGTCAGCACACTTGCCTCACTGCAGAAGCTAAGGACCAAGTCATCTTATTAATCATTTAAAAAGTGGGGAGGAAAAAAAAATAAAAGGCACAGTTCTGGCTAATTGTAGCAGGGGGGGGGAAATGAGGTCAGAGTTCATTTTTCTCTCCGCTGTCACTTCACAGTTCACTGGCTGACAAGGAAAGCAAGATAAAAAGAGACTGGAGATAGTTCAGGGAGCAACCTCTGTCTTCCAAGGAGAAGTGGGGGAATTCAGGTTTTGGACATGGATGGAGAGGCAGCTGTGCTGGCTGCTGAGCCACAGGACTTGGCGGAGGGGATGCCATAAGCTACTCCAGGAGGAAGCAGAGGGTTTTGGCCCTGTGCACATGCAGCAAGCATGTTTCATTTTTTGCCACCCCATGAATGTACTGACATTGGTGCTGCTCACAGGCAAGTCTGAGCTGAGAGGGATTGGGAGCCTTTTGCCACCAGCAGCTATGCAGGATTTCAAGCAAATACATTTGATTCAGTCTCAGCACAAGGGTTTATCTACTCTCTCTTTTTTGATTTCTTTTTAATTTAACATCTATGCAAAAGTATAGATTGGAGGGGAGAGCAAAGCCCTGATGCTCCTTCCCACTCTAACACTGGAGTAATGATATGACAAAGCCTGCCAAACCACCCTTCCCTCCCTCTGTCCCCTATAGTCACTCCCCCTAGGAGCAGCAACTGCTGGAGTAACTGAGACCTCCTCAGGAGCGTGAGATACAGAATCATTCATTTTATGGGACCCTCCTGCGAGAGCAAGGGATTTGTTACCCTGATTCCTGCTGGGGAAGTGCTCCCACAGCCAGAATGTGAAACACAATACAGCACGGACTCTGACATTCAAGCTGGGTTATTTGAGGCGAGTTTGGTACACAGAGCCTATGCAGCACAATCCTAGCAGTAATTATACAGGCTCCTTGCACCATTCTGGCTAGTTAAATGCTAACTCTAGCCTGAAATGGCAAAGTCACCAAGAAAAGCCAGTGTGCCTTGTTTTATGGGTAAAGGAGGAGGAAGTGCGTCAGGAGAAGGAATCACAAACAGGGGGTGATTGTTTAGTGAAGATCCCCGTGCTGGAGGACATCCACTAGAGATGGGATATTTGCCTTTGTGAGCATGGCAGGTGGCTTGGGACTTTCTTCTGCAGTGGCACTTGTGTTAATTTAGTTAAGGCTAGTGCTAAGCTTTTTGCTACAAAAATTGAAGTTGATGGCTAAAACTCCTAAGTCAACAAGACAACATTCACCAAAATCACTAGGGTTGAGTTAACAAGGCAGGGGAGTTTCAAGAAGATGTGAGCAAGTAATGCCAGTAAAATGTCACAGGAATGATGCCAAAGCATGGACAGGTAATGGTTTCAGGCAAATGTTTGACTCTGGATTTACACAGGCATTCACCATCACTTGCTGATGTCCTTACTGAGTATAAAATTTAGTGTTGCAGTTTGATGTTGGTTTTTGAGTCATTTTCAGTATGATTCCAGCCCAGAAGAGAGGGACCTGATATCAGGTGTCCTCTACTCATCCTGCTTCACTTCAGCAATCTTCAGTTCACAAATGAGGTGGGCATCCAAACTCCTGCTATAGTTATGGGTGATCTAGTCAACACAGAGAAGTTTTCAGCGTTTCATGTAATCCTGAAGTGAACAACCTAGTCAGAAGAACTGTCCTATAAGTTCAAATAACTGCATCAGAGAGGCTCTGTCATTACCACTGCTAGATTTAGGCAATGAAAGAGCAGTGTCTCACCGTAAGTACCAGTGCTGAGTTCAGAAACAGAAGCTCTCTCCTGAGGCAGAGTCTTTCAGACAGTAAAGCAAGACCTCACTTTTAGACCATGGAGAGTCTCCAGGTGGCATCTCAATCTCTTCTCTGATAGTTTTAGTAGGACATACGCACAGGACATCAAGCACAGCTGCTCAGAATAGGAGTCCACAGGAGGAATGGGAGTCCTTTGTACAGCATTTTCCTTTTGAAGGGTGCAGAGACATATTTTCAGACACACTGGTAGCCTACAGAGATAAAAAGCTGCTTCCAACCAAACACAGAGCTGAGCTGTCTTTCCTTACAGCGATCCCTGGTGGGTTGTGCATGGGTGTTGGCCCATGCCTTGAGAAAGCTCTGATGAGGAAGAGAGTGGAAGGTCTAGTGTAGTTCTCTCAGTTTGTCAAACTCTCAGCATATGCCTTCATCTTTCTGCGTCTTTGCTTTCTCTTTATCTTCTATCAGGTATACAGTAGGAGGGAAGGACGGGAGACTTTTTGAAGTGTAGACCCTAAGGTTTACTGAGAACATTCAACTTCGAGCTCCCTCTGAGGTGAAATCAAGGCAGTGTGGGTGAACAAAACATGGGTTATGGGTTTGTTGTATCTGCTTTGGACGCCAGCAGTTATTTAATAGCCTGTGCTATGAAGGTCAGGGCAGGGGATCACAACAGCCTGTGAACCTCTATCTGTACCACGCACAGAGCTCTTTAGCCAATTGAGAGCTGTCTGGAATATGTAACTTAAAGGTAGGATCAAAAACAAGGTCTTAAAAGTCTTTTCCCTTTCTCAGTTGAGCAAGTGCAGAGCAGGCAGGGATCACAGGGAGAGTGTGAGGAGAGAAGGATATAACCCTGTGAGAGGTTAGCCTGGTTCCTGAAGGTGGTGTGGCAGACCTGTAGGCTGAGCAGATAAAAGGCAGGTGGGCCATTGGGCCAAACATTACATAAACATGAACTACATCCAGGACAGACAATTCCACCATGCTCTGAAATTGAAAACTACTTCAGAACTACCCTGAAGCGCTAACACATGAGAAGCAAGAGTGGATAACCAACCCTATTTTCCACTAATGTGGGATAATTCCTAATTGCTTTTGCTATGGAAGTAACAAAATGTCAGGTTTGGTACTTTTTTGTTTTGTTTTTGAAGTTTTTTTTTGTTTGCTTGTTTTTTGAATATTTTTGGGGGAGTTGTTTTTTGGGTTTTGTTTTTTGGTGGTGGTGGTGGTGAGGGTTTTTTTTGTTTTGTTGTTTTGTTGGGGTTTTTTTGGTTTTTTTTTGGTTTTTTGGCAGGGACATCAATAGAGACTCTTTTGCATTTAGAGATGAAGGAAGAGAAGGAAAACAGTCTTGTTTTCAATAAGAGAGGGTCTCTTCCTCCGTTGCTCAACTGCCCATTTGCACAAGGCTTTCTGGCCCTGTAGTAGTCTGTTTCCCTGGAGAGTACAGTTGACATGGGGAGGCGAGGCAGTGTTGGAAGGTAGCCTGAGGATAACAGGCGTTATAAAGAGGAATTTTTTTCCCTGCTGTTTTTGTTTGTTTTACCACAGAGGCTCAGAGGAGCTGGCCAAGAGCCTCACACAGCAGGTGCTGCCTGGGAATGCAAGGGGAGCAAAATTCCTACTAAATGGAAGCATTATTTGACACCACTGCCTTTCGCAATCTTTTTCCTTTGTTTCAGACAAACTCCAAGGCCTCCTGGGCTTTGCGGTCAAAGCTGAGTTGGACTCTTCTGCAGGGGAGGAAAGGGAAGTAGTAAGGGTGTCCCCAAACATGCCAAACACTTGGGTGACAGAGACTGAGCCTTCTGGAAACAATACTGCTGGGTTCCCACAGAAGCAGCAAGAGGGCCAAGAAAAAAAGAAAAATCACCTTTGGCTCCATCACAGCAGTGTTATATCTTTTTTTTTATTATTTTTTTATTTTTGTGGAGATGAGGCTGAGCCTGCACATCCACACCAAAATGCTTTTGACATTTGGAGATCCACAGGAGCAGGTCACAACTCTGGTCAGCTCGGCTATTATCTACCATGGCTGTTGCAAGACTGGAAGAGAGAGTAATTGTAGCCAGAAGAAAGCAGGATAACTCTTTCCTTTACCAGAGACATCCCCTGTGGCTCAGTCCTTTGGCTCCACTCATTTTCTTTTGCACCTCTGCTCTTTGCCAGTAAAACTGGCAGAAGCCCTGTGGGGATCATATATCAGCTACATGGGGTGTGTAACTATTTCATAAAGACAGATCAGTACAAAAACCCAGAAAGAAGGAAGTCAGAATTTTCCAGAAATGACAGGCTTTGCCACAGACTTTACATTCTTCACTTTTTTTTAAAGTAAGCAGTCTTCCTCTGTCCCAGTGCTCTCTTCCTACCAGTATGTTGCCTCAGGCAAAGACTGATTTTTCTTAGTCCTTTGGATACCCTCAGTTGCTGAAAAGACCCCACAGAAGGGCACAGTGGTAGCTGATTTCTAGAAGCCTACAAACACCCAGTAACTGGCCATGCCTGCAGGGTTCAGATATGTCTTTCTCATGGTTGTCCTTGAGCAAAGGCACAGTGTTCTTGTTTGCTCCACACCTTACATGCTGGGGTTGCACTCACTGATGGAGCCCTGGCATGCTCCTCCAAGGCCAGTGTTGTTCATATGCACGATTTTCTTCCCCTTTCACACTCTGTGGTTCCTGAGAGGCCAAGAATCCCAGCCTGGATGCTTTTAAGCAGCACTGTATGAGACACAACCACATTCCTTAGCTGTCAGTTTTTACAATCACCCACCAGCTCTCCAAAACAAGTTCAGAGCATGACTTCCAGCAAGACAGATGATGCAGCTCTTCAGGCCCAGAGGTAAAAGCTACAAGTATTAGCAACACAGTGGCTAAGTGGTACCTACATTCATGCCATTAACGTCACCAGCATTTCTCCCTGCCAGTGTCCAGCTATTGCATTCCTCAGCCCAAACAGCAGCTTTTTTGAATTTCATGTACTGCAAAGGATGGAGAAACCCATGTGACACAAGTATCTGATTCTTCCCAGCGCTTTCACTGCTATTTATTGAGTACACTAAAGTTAATGGAAACCAAAGACATTTGAATGGACGGCAGAAAGTCATAGAGATCAAAATGAAATTGAAATGAGCCTCTTTCAGAAGGCCATTTGTGTATCATTAAAATTTCTGCCCACTCAAAAAGAGGAAGGAAGGATAATGCTAAGCAAAACTTAAAAGCTTCTGGTGTAAATTTGCAATGGTGAGAAAAGTATGTCCATAATAAATAGCCAGAAGGACAAACTACGGCCATGATCAAGCTCTTCAGGATCGGGAGTTCAAGCAAAAGGTATAGCTACTGAAAAACAGAAAGGATGTAGAGCAAAACTGCATAAATAATTCTAAAGCTGGAAAATATGCCTTGATGGTCCATATCTGTGTCAAGAGGGGATGGGGAGAAAGTAATAACATACAACACATCGGTGCAGGAAGATAAGTGAGGTGTTCAAAAGTCCTTTGGCAAAGCTGATCACAGACCTTGTTTCAGCAAGAAACATCAGTCTGGTATTTGCATCAGCAAGTTCAATTTCTGTTCATTTTTCTAAATGAAAGTATTTTGAAAAATATTTTTGAAATATCCAAAGTTAATTTTCTCAGTATTATTTAAGAACAAGTAATAACACAAACAGCAGTGCTAAAAGTAGCATGCCAGGCAATGTCACTCAGTCATGAAGTGGAGAGTAGCGCAAAACTGATGGTTAGGTGTGAAGCCAAACAAAAGTGGATTAGAAATGAGGCATATTTTTTAATTAGTATGACCTTCTTAATCAAGAAGGGCTATGAGTCTCCAACTTCTGAAGTGTTCATATTCCCATATCTTTGTATGACTGGAGCTGGATGTTTTTTCTGGAAGATTCAGCAAAGCTAGTGGGCTCAGTACTGGGCTAATTGGCTGCAACTGAATGGCTTTGAAATATAGGAAGTCATACCAGATGTTCTCATGGTTCCTTCTGGCCTTAAATCCTGTGAATCTATGAATGAGTTTCTGAATCTGTGAAATCCAAAGTCCTGAGAATACAAACATATGAGTAGAGTTATACTTCTGGCCCCCAGATCAGAGGAAAGATATTGAATGTGCATTGTTGTGATAAATCAAAGCAGCAGCTAAATCAGAGCTGTAATAAAAGTCGACTGCAGATCTTTGTGCAAAAATTGGTCATATGTCATATGAGGACAAGGTTCAGAGATGCGATTTCTCAACATCTGAAATGACTCCTTTTGGGAGCAGTCCCTTCCAAGCACTGTGGTGGAGAACCTTCTCTGGACTTGGTCTTCTATGCCACACAGGAGCTCGTTTGACAAGTGGCGATCAATGAGGCACTGAACGCTGCTGACCACAGAGTAATTGAGAGGAGCATCCCTGCCATGAAAACCAGCAGTGAAGCATTCAAGTCAGGAGAAAGAGGGTTTGTTTTGCTGGATTTCCTTAAGGGGAAGCATGTCAGAACTGAGGAAACTGAAATCCATAGTCAGCAAGAAAGCTTACTCACCACGGCCTAAGCACAGTCACACAATGTATCCACCCACTCCCCTCCTCTGAAAGAGAGTAAAGAGCAGCAACAACAAACAAACAAAAAAACCAGACCTCAAATGATGACGTTTCTGTATCATTTAATAACACTTTGAAGTCATCTGATTTGTTCTGGGAGGAAGTTCTCTGTATGCCCTGTAGCTGGATTCAGAGGACATGAGTTTGAGTATGACTACTGAAATTCCTTCTTGCCAGGCTCTGAGCATCTAAAGTTTCCTGCCCTCACCATTTCTCTTGGCTATGTCTCTTGCTGGAGAAGGCATCAGAGTGGACAGGAAACACCTGGGATCCAACATGCCTCATCAGCACAATGTTGGGTGACTCCTAAGATGCATGGTTGGCCCCCATGATGCGAATCTCCCTTCTCCATGTGTGAGGGTGCTGGAGCCTGACACCATGGGCATATTTAGATGGCTGCTTCTAAAGAAAACCTTTGAGAAATGGACACTTTGTTTGAATGAAATGGTCAGAGAAAGAGCATGTGCTGCCAAAATTCTCCAGTGAAGCACCCTTGTTATATAATGCCAAGCTACATGGGTCATGCAAAGTACTGTATGTCATTTGCAGAGGGTCCGTTGATACTCTAACGTCACCACTAATGTCATGCAACACTGGGTGAAGCAATGAGCATGGCAATATCACCAAGAAATACATGATGCCAATGACAGTGGAACTAATGTAGAGGCGATTATCCTTACATTATTCAACACTTCCAATTGCTTTCTGTTTTAAGTGGCTATATGATGTAATAATATATAAATACTGTAATGAAGTGTTTATTTATAACCATCCTTACTGTTACCAGTGAAAGTATTAATGCACTTTTCCCACGCTATGTTCACTGACCGCAGCCAAACAACCTGTTTTCAAGGGACTATGTCAAAAGGGTGTTTAAGCCATTCCTCAGTCACAGGAACAGCTGAATGGCTAATGTAGCAAGCAAAGTAGTCAGCTTTAAATATGGGAATTATTTTAAAAAAAAAAAGTAAGGATAGGTGAAGACAGGACATACCTCAAATGGAAAAAGAAGGTTAAAATGTCTCTAAAGCTGGCAGCTATTTTCCAGTCTGGTGATCATTGGACTCCATGGAGAGGAAGATACTTGCACCTAGCTCTCATTTAAGATATGAGCATTGATGGAAGGAGCTGGGAAAGTGATCAGACCTTGGAGCTGTGTCACAGATAGGACTTTGAAGTAGCAGCTCCTAAAGGTCTCAGAAATCTGGAGTGCTGCCATTCATGCTGTCAGAGTTGCTCTCAAATTCTAATGGTGTTTGCCTTAATTGAGCTTGGATTCCTGCATAATCCTCCACAACTTTCAACTTTCCAAACCACCCTGAAGGCACCAGTAGCTTCCAGATGTTTCATCCTCCTCCCTGGTATGGAAAGAAAAATGAGAAGCCTCAAACGGTTGAAGGCAGGGTTTCAGAAGGACTATGTGGCATTTGCAGAGACACCACAGTGCTCCCATTCCTACGCTCCATCTGCAAAGAGAGTTCCCTTTCACTCTAAACACAGTAAAAATGGGGAAAAAAAACCCCAAAAAACAACAACAAACCAGAAAGAAAAATGCTCCCTTTTTCTTTGTGGGAGAAAAGTGTGATTTCATCATTGTGAAGTGTGGGTTTCTTGGGGTGTGTAGGAGAATCCACAATTACCTGGAGGGACAAAGTGGTGGAGATGGAGCTTCTGGCTCTTTGGCCAGCCTTCCTGCTGTGCTGCACCAGGTCCTGGCCCACTCCTGAGCCCTTGTGTCCCTGCAGCTTTATTGCTGGCCCAGAGAGAGACGCTTTTCTGAAATTCACCTGCTACCTGTATTTCCTCTATTTAGGGATGAGTTTCCCTGACTTTGACTTGGTTCACTGTTCCTTGCAGAGTGTACCATGTATTTCCATCAACAGCTCTTGGAGTGGTGAAATCATGGCAAGACTTGTAGGGAAAATGTCCAAATTTCTCCACCCATTTTAGGACTTCCCCATTCATCTTTCTTAAAATTTGCCACTCCTGGAGCATGCTGTGTATCTGTGTGGGCTTTTTGTGCAAAGCAGAGCAAGAAATGGGGCAAGAAATGGAGTGACAGCAGGAGGAGATGTATCTTCCTCCACCACATTGGTATGCTGCCAGTAAGTACAAGAAACTGCCTTTTTCCCCGTTTCACAACAGAGCTGCACTGTAAACAGCATTCATCACACAGGGAGTTCCACTTAGAACTGAGTGAATGCTAGAAAAATACTATTTGCAAATCCTCCCTCAAATAAAAAACATGAGTTTATTTTGGCACGGACAGTGATTCTCCTAGTGATTGCTTCTGGCAAACAATCATGCAGGTACAAAAACACTTGCTGAAATATTCAGAGGATGGGGACATGTTGCAGATACTTGTGTAAATTTGAACTGTCAGACAAACACTTGTGCAAATCTGTGCAGTGAGGGTTTGCATAACTGGTTTTGAGAGCTGCTTGTGGGTTCCAGACTCTTCGAATCCAAGTGGAGAAGTTCTGCCACATGACAGAGGTAAACAGGGACACATGCATAAACTCACAAAGAAAAGCACAAATGAAAATTAAAAAAACAAAGACAGCAAACAAATAGTTGAACCGCAGTCAGGCTGCATAGTTTACAAGCAACCCAAAGACTGAGAAATGGCCAGAGAAACCATTCACGTAGTAACGGCGTGTCGAACAAATCTGTAAAGTTCCTGTAGCATTTGCAAACAGTGGCCTAAGTTCAACAGGATTTACTTGGAGCAGTCCATGAGATTAAAATCAGGAGAGCATGTAAATAGCTTACTGGAACAGGGCCAGGAGACGGGACTACAGTTGCATGGTTAATGGAGTTTGGCAAGCAGTCATCCTGCTATATTTCCTCTAGGATCGACATGTGGAGTGGATCGATTGATACTTGAAGAATTAAGGATGGGGATTACAGGAAAGGAAGAGCGACAGGAGAGCTGACTGGGTGGGCTCACCAAGGTGGGCAGATGGGCTAATGTTCAGTAGGTGGCACCTACAAGCAGGGACCCAAGGCGGGTGTTATCTTGAAACCCCACAGCTTCCAAACACTTCTGATGCAGTCAGAGTCTTAACCATATGCTGACTGCATCTGCTGTGTCCACATGTGAAAGCAATTGCAATGGCTGGAAAGGCTTGAGTTCTGTTTTGTTTGCGTTGTTCATTATCTACAAATGCAATTACCAAGGGATAAATTAAATTAGGTTGTAGCATTATTTTGAACATCTTTTCTGGTTTGCTTTACTTCAAATTTTCTGAGAGGCCAGTGTTTACAGTTAAAAGTACAACTTGGCAGAAGTACAATCAGGAGTGAGCAACACGTACCACAAACAAAACCGTTAAGACTATTTAGAAAATTTTTGCAAAAGGCAGTCAAATGGACTAATTTCCCGCTTGGTCACCACGATTTTATGTCAACATTAGCACCATTGACTTCAGCTGAGCCCAACAGGCACAAACCTTGTGTGATAGGATGGAAAACTGGCCCAGTTTAGGATTATGTATATCATATTATTTAAAAGACAAAGAAACATGTCCCAGGAGCGTGTAAGCATGCTGAAGTCTCTGAATGCAGCCCTTTTCTCACTGAAATAAAAAGCAGATCATCTGTGTCCTGGATGGGGTGGACCGGGTGGACCGGGTGGACCAGGTGTCCCCTACCTGCCATTGGCCATCAACAATGCACTTTTTGGGGCAGGGTATATAGTGTAGGACAGGATAGATGCTCTGGATAATAGAGAGAAGACTAAAGGGAAAGCTGTGTTCTCCTTGCTATGCACTGCTCCCCCAGCCACAAATATCTTCTTATTTCTCATTACTTCATAGACTACGATCTATTTTAAAAGCTCCTCAAATCAGTAATATAATTACTTTTGTCTGTGTATGTATGAATAGAGAGATACATAAACCTAAAAAAAAATGACAGGAGGTGAGGAGGTGTTTTTTACCTGGTTGATCATTGGTTTGGGCTTTGGGTTTTTTTTAAATTTTTTGGTCTTTTAGAAGTGCAATTATATTAAACATGTTGGGTTAGCTACTAGGATGAGTAAACCAGTTTGGAAGAAGAAAAGGTTTGTGAATATTTTAGGATAATTACTAACAGCTAGTCCCAGAACCAGAAGAAAAAAAAAAAAGAGAGAGAAAAAAATTTTAAAAAAAGCAAAGAAAAAGAGAGAACAACTTTCGCCTGTTACTGATTTCCTTTCTGGTTACAGGGGCCATTGTTTGTTTTAATGACAGGAAAAGAGAGCTGTCAGAAAACATTTGCATAGTGCAAATAGGGTCACAAATCAGAAGGACTGTGTAGATCATGTAGCAGTGAGCAGGCAGCCATCAGTGTGCAATGACGAGAACAGGGTTATTTTCCAAAGTATAGGGAAAAACTGATAGTTTTTCCACATGCAGTTGATGGCTCAAGAAATTTGGGGGAGAAAAGCTGCCTGCCTGCAGCAGGGTCTGCTGGGCTCTCATGAAGGCGTTGCTGTTTGTTTATTTTCCTAGCTCTGTGCTTAAGATGCATTCTTTGAAAATTTAGCTGATGGGTCTGTTTGTATAGACTGCACTGCTAGTGAGTTAGACCAGGGGTTTGTGTTCATTTGGGAAAAGAGAAAGAATCCTGGCCATCAGAAATGTTTACTATATCAGGAAATGAATTCACTACTTGAGGGTTCCAGTGGATATAAAACAAAAATTAAAACAAGAGCCTTGTATAAACCTGCTTTGTATTGTCTTCTGCATAAACAGCTCCATACATGACAAAGCCCGGAGTGAGCAAGAGAGGTAGTTTTATTGGGGCATGTGGACGGGAGTTAATTGCTGTCATTTTTAAATTTTTTTTTGCACATGTTGGTGAGTTTGAAGTGAAATCTGGTTGTCTTTTCTTTCTCCCATTCCAGGGAGAACTGAGCTTTTGCTGAGAAATAACACTAGGCAAAATGACTTCAAGCTGTCACCATTACACAACCTAAACTTTATTTCTTCATTAATGCATTACAGAGCAAAAAAACAATGAGAGCATTCCTCTGGAATGTGTGTTTACTGAGCACAAAATGATATGTTTACTGAAATAGCAGTTGCTGACGGGTTACCCAGTGGGAGAGAGCTTTCTCCTACCACACCGGTCCGAGATCCCGGTGTTGCTCTGCTCCATGGCCTTTGACACCAGTGATTTCCCCTAGCCAAGAGGGTCCTGTGGGAAAAAGTGGTGGTGGTGGTGCTGACCAGAGCTGAGGGTTAGCATCGTCCAGTGGCACTCTTCCTGTGGCTCCAGCAAGCCCTGGAAGAAAGGAGAAAAGGGAGGGAGATTTTGAAGCATTCCTTTCTGGAAAAAGTATGAGTCAGAGAAGAAGGGGCTAAGCCCATGGTTACAGGGTGGGTGTCAGTACTTCTCTTGGTGTACGAACAGGACAGACACTCAGGGCAGAGGACAGGTGCTGATGGCATATGGGCAAAGACCCCCCAAAGAACGGGCAGAGGTGGAACTGGCAGAGCAGCTTCTGGGTCCAGCAGTGCTGGGGGAATGTGCCACGGTAGGAAGGGTGGGAGGGCATTCTTGATGGCCTGGATTTGATGGGCATGTTGCAAAAACCCCACAGGAAAACATCCAAGGGAGGAAAGAAAGGGAGTCAGATAGACAAAGGAAATAAACCAGTGATGAAGCTTTCTTCTTTGTCCCAAGAGTCAAAGCAAGTCACTAGTGTAGTGCATATGTACCTATGCAGGTGCACACAGTCTCATAAATTCAAAGATAGTTGTTTTTTTCTATTTATTCCAATAAGATTCAGACAGCAAAAAACTATAATTAAGGAACTTTTGCTCTGTAAAACTGCCAAACAGACATCAGGTTGGCTGCAGCACTGTTTGGTGTGGATATGGCTCTCCAGTGATTCATATCCAGCCCAATCGGAACAGGGTTCATCGGTGCCCCAACCAACAAAAACACAACTGCAATGTTTTCAGTTCTTTCCCTTCTCCTTTAAAGAGAAATATACACACATATGCAGAGGAGAAACAAAACTAGAGAGGACTTTCTAACCTGGTACAGCATATTACACTAATTAAGGGATGCTGTTACTCATGTTATTCACAACCCTGCCAAAACTGGGAACAAACAGTCCCTACAATCCTATGAGGACTGTTTGAGCTGAACTTTACAGAGGTTTTTCAATCTGAAAAAGCCCAAATAGGAAACATTCTTCCCCACTGCTAACTCCTTCAGCTGGTAGCATATCGGACAGTGTTCTCACCCTGATCTGCTTGTCTCTTGATATTCTTGTCCAGCAGTGACTGCAAGGCAAATGAAGGGACCCACACAGTGTCACATGCTGTCATCTTTCCACTGGATTGTAGTAAAGGTCTCAGACACTTCATGTTGGGTCAGCACCCACCATGGTGGGAAGTCCCTGGAAATGAGGAGAAGACTGCATGCAAACATCACTTCTGACCTGGAGGTAAAAGCATCGACTTGATGAGACGGCCTTTGTTCTGATACTGTGGTGTTCAGGCTTTTTGGTGTCTAGCTTGACACTACAGGAACAGGGGGACACTCCTACCAGGAGAGCCAGAGGCATCGTACCCCCCCCAAACCCTTCTTGTGGAGTCATGAAATACAGCTGGGGAAGTTATAGAATCATAGAATGGTTAAGGTTGGAAAAGACCTTTAAGATCAACAAGTCTAACTATCAAGTCCTTAGAGGTGTCTCCAGCTGTGGCTGAAAGAGGCCAAAAATTGTGCTATTTGTGTACATGCCATAAATCCATCTTGGCACCACACTGACAAGGATTGACAGGAGCTGCAGAAAGGCTGAGTAAAATTTTCCAAAATACCTAAGTGATGTAGAAGCCTCCTGTCCTATTTTTAAAACGTGACTGAAGCATATAAGACCCAGAGCCTTAAAGGTACCTCTGCAGATAGCGCCTGTAGACCTAGGCACCTAAAAGAGCACCTCCATCCTACCGCCCTGGCGACTCATCCTCCCACCAGCCTGGGGTCCCCTCCTATCTTGATCACATCGTTTCAGCTCCTGATGCGCAACAGGAGGTTGTCTCTCCTGCAAGTCCCACAGGGGTGTGCACAGACCCGTCTGTCCCACAGCGGAAACACCCTCTCTTTCCTTCCACTAGTCCCACCAGAGCTGCTTTGTACTTGGGTTCTGCTTCCACTCATGCTGCCCTTGTTGTTTTTTTTCTCTCCTTTTTTTTTCCTGTTTCAGAAGGCACTGCTGGGTGGTAACTAGTCTCCAACCCAGTCTGCTTCCAGCCGGGACATGCCCCACCCTCCCAGCTGCTGTGCACAGGCATATTGCTCTCAGCAGACCTTGCAACTCCAGGATAGGCAGCAAGGTGACTTTAGCTGTGTCTTTTCCCACTGGCCATTGAGGTCTGCAAGTTCCAGCCCAAATGGCTTGGCCTAAAATATCTCAGGCTGCTTCCTCAGCAATGAAATGTCTCCTATTTATTGCTGTTGATTACTGCTAATGACAAAGGCAGGTGGCTAGGGACAGCAAAAGGAGGATGGTAAGGCTCAGAGAGATGGGAGAAGATAAAAAGGTCAAAAAGCAGTTATTTTAGCTGCTGGCTTTGTGCAATTTTGGAAGCAGAGGACTGTTTGCAATAGATGTAGCAAGCACAGGTTTCAGCTGCAACAGCACACTCTTCCCACTCTGTGTTTTTGCAAAACTTTCTGCCTATTTGTAGCACCTCCTGCTGTATTGCTCACACCAGCCCTTGCTCAAGAAAGATACCAGAGCCATACGTCGGAGCCGTATGTCTCATCGGCACAGCAAGACTTGAGCAGAATCCATTGCCAGAGGCAGAAATACTCTCATAGATGCAGCCAGTAGAATAGGTGGAAATTTTCCAAATTTCTTTTTGCAGAGGGAACATTTATCCCCATGAAAAATGTGGAGGGACTGAAGGGAAGGCTTAATAATGACTTTTATGACATGTCCTTTCCCATTTCTAACTTCTTTTAATTTTCTTTTCTATCTTACAATGCCCTTGTGGAGCCCCTACTCTCTCGCTGATGTCAAGGCAGGAATAGCGAGGAAAGAAATATTGCCACCCAAGCTGCAGTGATGAAAGCTCTTCTTGTCAGCGCTCTGATACAAATTACCATATAGATACCAGGACATGCTCCTAAAATTTCTGTCTTTGAGCATGGGCCCTTCTGGCCTCTCAGCTGCTGCTGCAGTGCAGTGTTCTTCACTTTCCCATGTCTTGCCTAAAAAAATCCTTTCCCTATGTATGAAAAAATGGCATTGAAGGTGCTGCTTCACAATGGTGCTGCGGACAGCAAGGATGGAGTGAGAGGCAGGTAGGAGAAGATGAGAATTTGCAGAACACCAGCAAGAGGTGGGCTAGGTGCTGGGAGCCTGGGCACACCAGCTGGTGCTTGGCATGAAGTGACTCCCATGCTGCATGCGCTTTGGGGTGGGATGCCTAAATGACTCAATTTTGCAGTGGGATCCCTAACATCACAGAGGGAGAAAGACACTGATAGTGAGATGTTAGGAGACCAGGAGGTTGTATTGATGTAAGCACCTATACCAAGGAAAGGTACATAAGAAGGACGAACATCAGAGTGACCTCCAAACACTGTCCCTACAGTATGAAATCACTGAACTTTTCAATGCCATGTCTTTTTGCTTTACTTTGAAGTTGCATGATGCTGGTAGAGCCAATGATGATTTGTGCACCTGTTTCCCTGCAACCAGTCACCTGCTGAACCCTGGGGACCACCACACATCCTTCAGGTACCAACAGTTACGTCTCTTCTGGTGTGATGAAGCACTGACCCTCACACCAAGGAACTGTGGGCATGTGGAAGCTATGACTGCTCTGATGTATGCCTCTGAAAAATGGCCATGTCCCTGTGGCATGGACCAGATAGCTGCAAGCCAGGGCCATTACTCAGTGTATCATCAGGTGTGTAGCTGTGTCCTGAGCACTCCAAATTGGCAGGGAGATGACTGTTGGAAGGAAGCTGAGGCCAAAAGGGCTGTGGCATATGGCCAAAAGGGCTGTCGATTTTAAAGCTGATTCTGCTGTTCCTCCCATGGAGCAAAACAACCACATTTTTCATTTTGCAAAGGACAAAGCTCAACAGGGAATTTTTTATTTTATTTTTTTTTCGGTTGTGCTTGCTAGGAATTTATTGAGCACTGTTACTTTGTTCTTATTGCTGTCAGGAAACAGGCTGACCGCCCTCCCAAAATTTGGCTACTGAGCAACTAGGCTGCATGGGGGCTTTTTGGTGAGGCTACTGTCTTAGATGGTGGCCTGTGAATGTCCTTCAAACACTTGGCATTGAACAGCTTTGCTGTCAGCTTCTGGAAGTTCCCATATCAGTGGGTGGTGAGTGGGTAGCACAGCTTTTGGGCCCAAAGAGAGCAAAAGCCTGCTGCCATAAAATCTGTAACGCAGCATCTGGTTTGGTTTATACTCTGTGCTGCATTTCATCCTGGGAGAGTGGCCATGAGCTGCCTGGGATGTGTGCTTCATGGTCCAGGGCTATTGAGGAAGGTGCCCTACTTCCCGTTATCTGCATCTGGTCCCACAGGTTGAGAAATGCACAGTTCAGTGGTGGGGAAATTGTAAATCTGACCTCTCCTTCCCTATTCTTTCAGTGGAAAGTATGTGAGGAAAAAGCCTGCAGTATTTTCTTGGGATGGGGGTGAGTAGCAGAAACAGATTGTGAGAAGGGACGATAGCACAAACAGAGTGGGAAACAACCCCTTTCTTATATTCCCTCCTCCCAGTTATCCACCATGATTATGCACCTGACCCGTCTGCCTCCATATACACCAAAAATTTGGTGCTTGGACACCTGCCAGCCATCCTATTTCTGTGCTGGAGCTGGTCTCATTTGGGGGAAAATTCCCCAGCCCTGGATAAACCAGAGCAAGAAGCAGTTTCCCTGGGTTTGTTCCATTATTCATTGTTATCCTCCCCTGGGGCTGCCCTGAACAATTTCCTTCCCCTCCCCTCTATGTACACCCTTCACATGGTTTTAGAATATGGCACAGAAAAATAAAGTTTTAAAAAAACTCTCCAAATACCCAAGGCATTGAAAACATTCAAATATATTGCTCAGCTCTTTCCTCCCCGCACCATTGTCTTAGCAGGGCTGGCACGGGACCAGACTTCTTTCTTATTACCAATCTTAACTACTCCACTGGGCATCGAAAAATAAAGCCCTATAAAAGTCACTAATTAAATAAGTTCTCCCATCTGACCTAATACAAGCAACATGGGAGGTTGCATGATTTTTTTCTTTTAGGTTTTTTTTCCCCTCTTTTTCCCTCTTTTTGTAAAGCCCACTTTTCTGATGGGGATTCGTTGTTTTTCTGGTAAGGGAGAGGGATTTCAAGGTCACGGAATGAATAAATGATGATAATGGGCGGCTGTGGGGAGAAGCAAGCACAGCAAACGCACAACGAGCGAGCAGAACAGCAGTCGAGGTGCTCACTGCCTGCCCGGTCCCCTCTAGTGGGGACAGGGCTGGAGTTGTCCCTCCCTGTGGCTGCTGCGTGGGTACTTGGCCTCCCTGTTTTTATTTGCCACGGTGGATGCTTGTTTTTTTAATTATCATTATTGTTTTCTTCTCTCACAACTCAAGAGTGCATGATTATCTCATCTGAGTGTCCCCAGCCCCAAGGCTCTGTGGGGTTCCCTGGCTTCAGGCTTTGTGGGGTGTGGGCTTGCACCAAAGCAAGTAAAACAGAAAATGAACGGCCGTATTTCCTTTTATTCTGCGGAATTTTGGATGGATTCATGAAGGTAGATATTCGCCATGATCAGCCATGCTGGTTCCAGGGCTGTGTGCCTGCCCTCTCTCCCTGCTCCTTGGGCATGAACCCACAAATGAGATGAGCTGGGTGGGGGGGCTCAGCTCCTCTCTGCCCCACCACCAGGGCTGCACAGGGCAATGCTCTTTTCTCCTGACTCTCTAATAAGCTCGCCTCTTGCGAGAGCATCCTGAGGTTTTCTAATAACAGGAAGTGGCGTGCTGCCTGCCCTGGGGTCCAGCCGCATGTGGGAAGAGGTGTGGCTGCCTCCAATTTCGAGGAACACCAGTGTCATGACCTGCCCCAGTCTCAGCTTGCTTTCTCCTTGGAATCCACTTCCTGGCTACAGCACTTTTTTTCACTCACTACCTGAGTAACCCAAGGGATTGCAATGAGAGTTGGCCCCTGCAGAAACAGACAGAAGACAGGGCTGCAGCTACTGAGGAGTGTCAGATAGGGGTGGGGATGCAGAGTCCAGGAAAATGTGCAACTTCCATGGCTGCCCTGGGTTGGGTTGCCAGAGATCCTGAAGTCTGCAGTGAAACAGGTGCTGAAGGGTTTGAGCACACATCACCAGAGGATTTCCCAAATTGCTTACTTTTTTAATGCAGAATCTCTGGCAGTGAGCAGTCTTGCCCTTTAATGAACTGATGGATAGGATCTGCCGAGCCAGACAAGCTCTTCATCTGCTCCTACTGCCTCTCATCAAGCCTGGAGGGCCAGGCAGCACAGATCTCTGGGGACACCTCCTAACAGTCCTGATTTAGCTTATTCTAGGCCATGCAGAGAATTATTAGCTACGGGAGTCTGCCTCTCTCCTCTCCTTGTTGAGACTTTTTCCTATTTTAGCTCAGTGCTTCGCTTTCCCCCCACCCAAGCTATTTATTTTATAGCTTTTATGCTATACCTAGGATAAACAAATAGCAGCTGAGAGAGGGCTGTGACTATCAGGGAGGGAAAGGTTGGGTGCATGTAGCTGGGAGAGGGTGGTGGGAGCATTTTCCAGTGCTGGCCACTTTCCTAATGCTACGCCATGGGGTCGGATTCCTGAGCCAGAACCACAGGGAAACCATGCAGCATCTGCCCAGCTTTATTCCTGTGGCTGTCAGTTTCAAGCACAAGGTAGCAAAGTGAACTGTAGCCACCTCATGGAGCCAGCAGGCTCATTGCTTAACCCATGGAAAGACTTAATATGATTTTTCTGTGACCAGTCACTTCCAATCTTCCAAGAAATGCCCTCTGGCTATTAACATTACGAGAATATTCCTGTGTACTCATTTATTAATGAGAAGCTCGTGGAAATGACAAACCCTGAACAAATGCAGGAGACTGTTCATAGAACAATTAAATTTGCTTTGCACCAGCTTGTGGCCTGGAAAGGACATCCCTGAATTTGGCTCATGTCAATCTAGTCATGAGATGATTATGCTGTGTGACTTGGCTTAAGTGATGGGGCTCTCCTCTGGCTTTCCGAGAGGTGGTGAGCACTTTTGGGATTCAACAAGTTTCAATTCAGTTGACACTTTGCACAAGTTGCATTATTTTTCTGTGCACCATCTGTAATCTCGAAAGGCTTTCTCCCTCATGGGTCTTGGGCTGACTATGTGGTGGAAAAATATCAGATATACCTGCACATAGAAGGTATAGGCCTCTTAGGAGATGATTTCCAGAAATGAAAAGCAAATAAGCTGCAGACCTAGCGCTGGAATAAGAAAGGCATGGGCACAGCTATGATGGAGCAAGCTCCACGCCAAGCTTCATAAGACACCCTGGCTAAGGCATTAGCAGGACCTACCTGATGTCTTACTCTGCAGCTCAAGGAAAAAACCCTTCAAATTTCTATGTTCTTTGTGAAAAATAAGATACACATTCACTGTCACTAATTTATTGCCTAAGGAAATTTCATTGAGAGGCCAAGTCTTGAGTACAGAAACAGCCTTCCATCAATAGCAATGATAACTGAATATTTAATATGATGTCAAGCATCATAGCATACCTCAGGTGGGAAGATCTGTGGACTTGGCCCTCTATCTCGTGACTTTCTGTGGACAATTGAGGACTCCTGTTGCCATCCTATGTTGTGAACTTCCCTTGCAATACCTATGTTACTGCAGGGTACCCAGTGGAGATGAATTTATTTTGTCATGGGTTAAGACTGACAGTAATTATGGGTATTTGGGCGCTGCTCTGGGAAAAAGGAGATGAGTCCCTCTCTGACCAAGAAAGGCCATGGATAAAAGATAATAATTTAGTCTTCCTCAGGTGCTTTCTTTGGAAGGCACTGCCTGTCTCCTGTCAGGGGACTCAGTTTAAGCTAAAAGCTTTTCTGGTGGGAGAACATCACACTGGATGTGATGGTAGAATTAGTGTTCTGCAGGGCAGGAGAGAGCTGTGGGACTTGGGGTAAGTAAATAAACCATTTGTTATTGAGCAGTAAAGAAAATTATAATTGCCACAAAGCTTTTTCTGCAGGAAAATGTTGTCAGCTCATGATGGACGGCCAGGTTTAAGGCAGCAGGGAAACTAAATGAGCCATAAATATATTCTAGCTTAGCCTCTAACAACAAACCTCCAAATACAGCTTTTGGCTGGTTGGTACTTAGGGACTTTAAAAGGCAAAGTAACTGAAATGTCTCCTACAGAAGGCATGCAAATGGGCCACAATGTATTACAGTTGTGTTTAAACACATTCATATAGAGCACAGAATATAGGGTATTGTCTGGTATTCATGCATAGCTTAAATATGTCAATTCAAATGTATATTTTCATCAGAATAAATCTATAATCAAAGGCTGGGTAAAAAGGGCTTGTCTTTTTTTTTTTTTTTTTTTTTTTTGTAATGCTTCCATGGAAATATACCCATGTTTCTAGCTTGTTAGGACACAGTCAAGAAGGGAATAACCCATTACGCACTTCATTATTTTCCGGATAGCAGAGGAAATCTCCTAGGAATATTTGAAATGTAAAGGGTAGTGTAATATCTAAAATCAAATTTCATGAATTTTGATTATGTGTCAGCATTTGCAACTGGCAATTTTGGGGGGGCCATTACTCAATCTGCATCTCAATAGCAAATGAGATGAGGATTGCCTTACAAGCAGTTTTTCCGTTCATTTTCTAAATAATACCACAAAATATGGTAGAGATAGATCCCTCTTTTTTACCTTTTCTTATTTGCAAATGAAAGCTTTAGAATTACCCCTGATATTTTGCAATGTCAGCCTCTGAGATACAGGAGTGTTAAATCAAATTCCTACATGCAAGCATTTGATGGCCTAAAATTTGCTTTATGATGGTCTTAAAACCAGAATTACCCGCTCTAGTACATGCTGAAATTTGCAGTGGTGCATTAAAGCTATGACAAACAACCTCTGACAAATAATTTGGCTGTAACTCTTATTTCAGTACACATCATGCTGAAACAGTGCGAGTGGAAAGGGATGCTGTTGGGCAGCAGTGGACACTACTTTTCAGTGCCAGACTCCAGATTTTGACTTCAACAAGCAAAATTGTCTTAACCTACTTCATGCATTTTTCTCTGAAAAAAATTCCTGTTGTTTTTTTCCAGAAACTGTCTTTATTTTATAAAATGTTTGAAACTTGAGAAGAGACTGGGAATGCTTTGTCTCCATGAGAACTACTTCATTCTGATAGATTTAGTGGAGAATGTGTCTGTGCTCCATGAATCTTCCCCTAAGAAATAGCCGAATGTATTGTTTCCAAATACTAATTCTCTCAACTTCTTAAAATCCCTTGGCACTTATTATATTCATTCCTCACAAGCAGTAGTGAAAACAAATGTTCTTTGTGTAAACAGATTTTGACAGAATGTGGGAAACTTAAATAAATATGGTTATAATATGGTATAAAAATCAACTTCAAATTTGAAACAAACTGAAAGTGCATGGGTAAAGAGCCTTGTCACTCATCTTCAAAAAAATATCTAAACCCAAATATATACTGAGATGTATTGAAGCAGGTAAATATCAACTCTGAGGCTCCCAACTGCGTCATATGTTTGAAGACACGAGAACTGTGTAAATATACAATGTTAAGTAAAACAGTTGCTCCAAAATGTCCTTTCACATAGAACATGCTCTCGTATGTGTTATTCCACTCCAAGAAAAATGAGCATCCTACCAGCAGTGTTTTCCTCAGCCAGCCAGAGGTGCGGGGCGTAGCTCTTCCTTGGGGTGGGCAATGATGTCATAGGACTGATGGAAACCAAGGATCTTTTGAAATGTTTACATGGCTTATTTAAGTTGGGGGGGTGGGGGAGAGAGGGAAAGTACTTACTTCAGAAAGTACAACTGGCCACAAAGACTTTCTATGAGATTGGATACCCTGGGTGGTTTTCTGAGGCATGAGGCCAAAGGCCAAAAGAGCAAAACCACCCAAAAAGTGTCATAATTACCCTTTGGGGCAATGGCTGCATGAAATGGAACTTATGAATAAAGACAAGGAAAACCCATTAAGTAATATTATTGACATGTGTCTGACATCGCCAATAGCCAATCAACGCTCGCCACTTGTGCTCTGGATTTCTGAAATCATTTCTTAATGGAATAAGGGAGTTTTAATTCATAACGTCTTTCTACAGATGCTAGAGGATGCAGGTTTGCCAGCTATTCATGTTCCCAGCCTGCATGCTGTTAATAAATTCAAGGTTTAGTTGAAACACAGTAGTAGTCCTCTGTTATATCAGTATTGCAAACAAGTTTCAGCTTCACGCAATAACATAAAATTGCTATATATCAGCATTTCTTAAGCACCTGTCCATAACAGTGCCAAGCCACTCTGAGAATTACAGGGGGAAGAAATGAGAGAGACCATTTTCCATGCGAGATGTAGTGCTGCAGCGACAAATATACCTTTTGATTACATAGTGCAAACAGACTTCAGTGCCAATTTCAGAGGCAAAATAAAGGAAAATAGGGTTCAGACGATGCTACAAGCCTGAAAAATGTGTCTGGACCACATAAGAAAGGCATAAGTGGAAGATTTGTGACTCCTGAGGTTTCTGAGCTTTAGGGTCCAAATGGCTGCTTTACTTCCATGTTTAATAGCACAGCACTTTTAAGGAGAAATGAAATCAGAAAAGGATCAGCTGAGTAATGCAGTTGCAGAACCAAAGCTGGATACCCGTTTACTGAAGGGTGATCTGGTGGTCATGAAGAGCAGGGTAGTCATGAAGGCAGGCAATATCTTCTCTCCAAGAGCCCTTCTCCTCACCTGTGTCATGACATGGACTCTGCACCTTTAAAAGTGTTTCTTTTCAGTGTTCAGGGAAAAATCTGCATTTACTTAATTTAAGGAAGTTGACCCTGCTTTTGAGAAGCAGTATAATATTTTGACAGATAAAAACCAGTTCATTAGTAGCTCCAAAATTCAGATATTAATCACAGCTAAAAGTGGCACTTTAGAAAATGCCTGACTGTTAATCTTTCGGAGGTGTTTTGGATGTAGAAGTAATTGTACATCTGCTGGGTAAGTTGTGCTTGACCACAATTTGAGTTGGGATGGCTAGTGAATCACAGATGCTACTTCTGAGACTTCCAGAGCTGCAAATGCTTTTATTTAGTCTTCTTTATACATATCTTGTGCCCATTGTAGAACACATCCTGATGGTTTTACTGCGTCCTTTTGATCACCAAGTCAGGCTGCATGATGTGATGATGTGTTGCACACCAGGAGCAGCTGAAGTACAACCTTTCTGTTTTGCATACACAGTTGTGGTTGATGAAATGGCTGCAGACAGACTTGGATGAGATCTGCATGCTTTGTGGGAATTTCTGCTCTGCCCTGTGCCCTGCAAGCTTAGCTAACGTCTCCTTCATGCAGTCAGGCATGCAAAGCACCAAGGAGGGACACATCCCTGAAGAACAAAGAGGATGTGGGTGTGAGACTTCCCTATTTGCTCCATTGGGATGCCCAAGCAGACATGGACCCCAGATTTCCATGCCAAGACCCCCCACAGAGAACTACCTTGTGGGGGCTACACAGTGAAGGGTGGCAGCTGTTCACCCATCAGTACCCCAAAGTTATCCTTCCACAGGGATTCTAGGAAGAAAAGGGTCTGTTGAGGGAGAAGGCTGGGGCTGCCTGGCAAGGAGAGGAATGCCAGCTCTCAGACCACCCTCCAGTGGGAGGTGGACTTGTTTATCAGCAGAGCTTGCCTGATGCCACCCCTTTTTATTTCAGACTGAGTCAACCCTCCAGACAGCAGTGAATGTTCTCTTGTAAACAACACCATGGGTTGTTCTGTTTTTTTTGTTGTTGCTGCTGCTGTTGTGTGTTTTTCTTCCTATTCCAGCTAAAACTGCTTCGCCTTCAGAAAGCAAAGCAAAGTAACCTTTGCAGGCTCTTGAGCAACTTCTAAATGGTCCTGGTTGGCATGGGAGCCTTTGCTTTTCTGGTGAAAGAGGCATGACTATGGGCAGTAATTATCTCTGGGACTGTGGAGAGGACACAGTATAGGTGGGAGGGCTTCCCAGGACTGCACCCCTTTCCTTCATTTCCAGACTATGACATCTCTGAGCCTGGTTCAGGGGCGCACCCAGTGAGTGTTCTTACTGCAGCACTGGGGGATGTGTCAGCGTTGGGGAGTGTGCACTCAGAGGAAGGTAAAGGCTTCACCAATGGCAGGAGAACATCAGGTGCATTAAAAGTATAAAGAGAGGGTGAAAACTTTTCCTTGACCTCACCATATTTGGTGGCATGTGGGAAGAGGTGCAACAGTGGTGACTAATGGAGTCCACAGCATTGTCTGTCTCTTTCAGGTTACTCCTCTGTTTTCCTCTCTTATTCTGCTCTTCCCATGCTTGTCACACTGATGGCTTCCCTTTGCCCTGGGAATGGGAATGCCTGTGGCTGGGCATTAGTGGTTAACAGCACAGCATATCCCACCAGCTGTTGCATGGTTGGCCCTGGAACCTACCAATGCCTGTTGAAGGATGCAGTGTCCCCTTCCCTGTCACCAGAGTGGGTAGGATGCCTCTGGCAGCAAGACCAATGCAAATCTTTGGTTTTCCCACTTACTCCTTTCCTGCCCCCTCGGTCAAGTCTGGTGGCCCAGGAGAAGAAGTAAGCAGCTTTCTTGTCACTGACAAGACATCTGTTGCTCAGATGTCAGATGCTGCTTTGCATGGGGAAGAACTTGTCCTACTTTCCCCCAAAATGGCTGTGCCTGTCCTTTGTTTGCCTGGCCACAGCAGCAAATTGGAAGTGGTGGGACCATCTCAAAAATCAGAGGGGATTTTGCCTCTGCACATCACAGCTGAATGTTACAAAACTGCAGATGACTAAACTGATCTCATGGGATATTTCCTTAGATGCTGCCTTCCCTTGGGTGAACATGCTCCCAAGGTTTTGTTTCATTCATGCATTAAGCTGAGTGACTTCAATGTTGTTAGCTGCAAAAAAACCTCAGCTTTTCTGTGCTCATTACAATAGCTCAGCCACTCACTGGGAATTTTGGTAAAGAAGAAATTGCACTTCACTTTAGGTCAGCCAGAAAAGTTTCTTTACCACCAGCTTTCCTCTTTTCCTCTTCCCCCCCCTCCCCAGTTTTTCCCCTTGAAGGCATTGAAGGCCATTAACCCCAGTAGAGACAGTGCTTTTGGCATCAGTGGGCTCCTCCTTGCCATGCATCAAGCAAGCCAGCAGCAGCATAGCAGCTCTGCATCTCAGCACAATTAAGTGTGAAGGCACAGGGAGGCCAAGAAAAGCAAGTTGCATGTTCCTCCCCCTTGCCTTAACTCTCTTAGCACTGCAAGACATAGAAGTTGAAAGTTAGGCATTTGAGTTACCAGCAATTTCCACTTTGGTGCGTTATTGACTTTCCTGCAGTGCTTTTATAAGCCTGTTTACAAGACAATAGACAATGGAAGAAGTTGCTGAGGCTCCCAGTGGACACATGTTGCCAATAAACCCCTGTAACAGAGGTCAAATGTGTGTTCCCAGAATAGTGGAGGGTAACTTGCTGCCTGAGGAGCGCAACACTGCAGATGAACCAATACAGAAGAGAAGTCTTATTGTTCAAGCCATTCAGTCATCTTGGCCCAAGAAGACTAATTTTCCAGATCTGATCTCTTTACTTACTGCAAGGACGTGACAACATGTCTCTTCCATTGGTAATGCTTATGTGTATGCAAAGGTCTCTGTAGTCATAGATATGAAGCTATTTAAAATGATCCAAAGTGTAAAGAGGCAACACCACCCTGAATGTCATGTTCTTGACCAGGTGCCCCTGTTGGTGGAAAGCCTTTCTCTCCAAGTGAGACACGAGTGAGTCAGACAGGAGTTTCATGTGGGTGGGGTAGCTCTGCACAGTAATGGGGGAGGGAAGAAAATATAAAACGCAATGCCCTATTTTTAAGAAGTTGTAACTTAGCTTTTCTTTTCCCTTGTATGAAGTCTTCTTGGGTGGGAAAGCATTTTTAACACATGGTTTGCTTAAAGAAAACAAAAAATACTGATCTAGTGGAGATGTCGTTTCTTGATGGCAACTCCAGCTCTTTGTGGCTGCCAACAAAAATTCAGTTTCTTTCTTTTTTTTCTGTGGTTGCAGATGCATTGATTGTGCTCTGATAGCCAGAGGTTGGTAGGATGACTGACTGAATCAAACAACGTTTGTGTAAAAGATTAATTGCTGGCACTCAGACTGCTGATGAAGGGTTTTGTGTTTGAAAGCCTGTCACATCAAACTCTCCCTAGCACTACTGTTGTCTGCAAGGTGGTATGAAGAGTAATGAGAGCATGTGTGCAAGCACTTGGGTTGACAGGAAGGTTTGCACATGCTCCAGAAGCATTTTGGCAAACAGAAACTCTCTCCTGGAAAAAGCGTCAGTGTAAATCTACACAAAATAAATCCATCTACAAAATGATTCAAAAAAGGCTGCCGGACAGCTCAAGTCTCCTCCATGTGCCATCTCCACAGAAACAGGGAGGTAAAGTTGCTAACATGCAATGACAACAATTGTCCTATGTTTAATGCCAATTTTTACTCTTCTTGCCTCCATTTTTCCTGGCACACGAAGGGCTGGAAGCAAAGACACTGCACCCTGGAGTGGTGAGGGATATTAGAAATGGGAACATGGTGCCAAGGTTACAATTAGATTTTCGCACCCCTTTGATTGGTGTCAAAGTAATTTTATTACCAACTTTGTCTTATGAACACCCAAAGCTCTGGGCCAAGAAACAGGTGTTGGTTTCTTTTCATTCTGGAGCCCTTAGTGAGCAGCCAGCAGTGGAGTTAGGAAACAGCTGCTTTGTAAAGGTCAGGTTGGTGGGCTACATACATTTCCTTTTGCAGAATATCATGTTGTTAAAGCCAGTGAAGTCACTCAAAAACACCGAGACGTGTAAACGGTGACTGCATGGCCAAGCTAGCAAAGGACAATCCATCCTGGCCAATTCACCATGCTGTTGCACAGCTGTGCTCCATTCAACTTGCAGACTGGGCCTCCAGTTCAAATGGGCATAGATGGGGGTGTGGAGAGTGAGTGAGTTAATGGCACCTCGCAGAAAAGCTGGATGTCTAGCATTTGCAACCAAACCAGCAACTTGAATATTTCCCAAACAAAATATTGATTCTTCTTAGTTACTGAACTTCTGCAGCCAAACTCACCACTCACCCATCCAGAAAAGTACATTGATGTCTTCGCAGCAGCTGTCTCATTTTGAGCAAAGTTTCTTGAAGGTTTGTTTCTCAGCAGTTGTCTCATTTTGAGCAAAGTTTCTTGAAGGTTTGTTTCTTATTCTTTTCAACTCTCTGGCCTAGAACATAAAGGTGGTAAGATAATTAATGGGTATCTCCGGAAAGATATATTTGTTCCTGGAAAACCTTTTCTACCTTCACAAATTCCACTGCCAGTGATGTTTCACCTGAAGAAAGGAAGATAGCAGTGACAATCATAACCCAAGCAGCCTTTGCTAGTGTAGTAACACCTTGAAAGTCTTGCTAAAGGAACTGTTTATTTTACTCTTTTAAGTGATGTGCATGTCTGCTTGATGGGGACATTCACCTTCTTGAAGTTTTCCCTGTCCAACCACGTAATGTGCTTCTCCACGCTGTGCAATCCATGGAAGAAGAAAACTTTTATGATGTTATGCAGTCTAGTTCTAGCAGGTAGCTGGTAAGTCTTCACATCTTCTTTAGTTTTCATGTCAAAACCTTCACATAAATGGCAAAATTATAGGGGAAATGGGAAAAGTACTGGTTAGAATCTCAAACAAAGAAGCATAGTAGGCAAATACAATCTGAATACCCAACTAAAACACTGTCCTGCATAGCAGTTACCCATCTTCATCTTGTCTGAGTTCTTCACCATTCCCTAGGAAACAGGTAGCAATGAAAATGTTTTTCAGGTATTTAGACATTAATAACATAAAGAATAATAGAATCATAGGATGGTTGTTGCAGGAAGGGACCTTAAAGATAATCTAGTTCCAAACCCCTGCTGTGGACAGGGACACCTTACACTGGACCAGGGTACTCAATGCTCCATCCAGCCTGGCCTTACACACTGACAGAGATGGGATATTCACAACTTCTGTGGGCAACCTGTTCCAGTGCCTCACCACCCTCACGGTAAACAATTTTTTCCTAATATCTAATCTAAATACTGTCCTTAAGTTTAAAGCCATTCCCTCCACCACTACATGCTATTGTAAAAAGCCTCTCTCTCCATCTTTTCTGTAGGCTCCTTTCAGGTACTGGGAGGCTGCCATTAAGTCAACCTAAAACCTGCTCTTTTCCAGGCTGGACAAACCAAATTCTCTCAGCATTTCCTCATAGGAGAGGTGCTTCATCACTCTAATCAACTTAGTGGCCTTCCTCTGGACTTGCTCCAACAGGTCCATGTCTTTCCTGTGCTGGAGACTCCAGAGTTGGATGCATCACTCCAGGTGAGTAGAGGAGAGAAGAGGGACAGAATCACCTCACTCGGCCTGCTGGCCACAATTCTTCTGATGCAACCCAGAGTATGGTGGGTTTCTGAGCTGCAAGTGCACATTGCAGGCTCATGTCCAGACTCCCATCCACCAGCATCCCCAAGTTCTTCTTGGTAGGGCTGCTCTTGATCTGTTCATCCCTCAGCCTGTATTGATATTGGAGGTTGCCCTGACCCAGGTGCAGCATCTCGCACTTGGTCTTGTTAACTCTCATGAGATTCCCATGGGCCCACTCTCCAGCTTGTCCAGGTCCCTCTGGATGGCATCTCATGTGGCAACCACACCATTCAGCTTGGTGTCATCTGTAAATTTGCTGAGGTTGAACTCAGTCCCCTTGTCTATCTCATTAATAAAGATATTATACAGCACTGGTTCCAATACAGACCAGGGGGGACACCACTTGTCACTGATGTCTATTTGGACTCAGAGTCATTGACCACTACCCTCTGGATGTCACCATCCAATCACTTGCTGACCTATCTAAAAGTCCACTCACCCAATCCATCCCTCTTCAGTTTAGAGAGGAGGATGTTGTGGGGCACCATGTCAAAGGCTTTCTAGAAATCCAGATAAATGTCACCAGTAGCCCTCCCCTTGTCTACTGATGTAGTTACTCCATCATAGAAGGCCACTAGGTTGATTAGGCAGGACTTGCCCTTGGTGAAGACATGCTGGCAGACTCAAATCACCTCCACGTGCCTTAGCAATTTTAGCAAGGAGTTTGGCATTTCTTTGCAACCGTCTTGGAGGGGAGAGGTGAGTTAGGAAAGAAAAATCAGTAAAGTCAGCATTGTATCTTTAGCCACAAGCATTATACTCATAACTCTCTCTTCTCATATCCAAAATGGACTCCACAGATATTTTTATTTCTGATTCAGTTGCCTCATTGGCTAAGGTGTTCTGTAAAGAAGTAAAGCAAAATCTTCCTCTAGCCCATGGTTTTTGAAGTTGCTCAGGAAAATTGTTATGCATGAGGCAGCAGCAGTCCCAAGTTAACTCACAGACTCCAGATATTATGCAGACTGAAGCTTTCCTAATTATGTTGTCCTCAACAATTCCTGCCTACTCTCACACGACTTAACACTGCTGCATGTGTGCATGTGTGTGTGAAAAATCCAGGACAATTTAACATTTATTTTATCAAAATGGAATATTTGATTTGTAATCACCTAGGAAAAAAGTAATAGCTTCAGACATTAGCAATTCCTTCAAACCTAGATCATGGGACTTTGACATTCAGCCTCTTGGAGAAGAGGCACAAGATCTGGTGCTCATGGACACCTTGCTGAAAGCTACCTTTGTCCACCACTGATCAAAAGTCAAGGTAAGGATGCCATTCAGCAGCAACCAACAACCACAGGTTCAGCTGCCTGTTTGAATTTTTCTCAAGAGAACACAATCCTCTACTTGCTCAGCTTGGATACTCCATTATTTTTAATGTAAATTAGCTACCCGTCTATGGCAGATTATTCTCGCAAAGTCTCTGTAGGTGGTCATGGTAAGGTGATCCCCCAGCTGATCAGACTATGCTGTTCCCTTTATCTTCTCCATGAGTTGTGGAGAAAGTGAGGAAGCGGATGGATAAGGCTATCTTGCACTCATATTATTTCCCAGAAAGTTTTGTAGTTGCTTTGAGCCTCCTAAGTTCTGACCTAAGCTGTTTCTGCATTGTCTGTCATGAGAGCAGCTAAACCCTAGTTAAAGAAGATTCTCCTTCCAGGAAACGGAGCTGGCAGCAGGGTTTCCACAGATGGAAACTGGAATGCTTCATGGCCCACAAGCCATGAGATATTTGGGTGAACTGGTTCCTGGTGGTTCTTTTGCTTCAGTCTCAAAATCATCTAGTTTCCTGCTGTGTTACTCACTGTTTGACTGAAGGCATCAGCCCCTCTGTTCTGTCCTTACCTGCATCTAACCATTGCCTGTTGGAAGTTACTGTGTTTTTTGATATGTTGTCTGAAGTGCCTGGGCGGTTTCTTTCTAAGCTGCTTTCAGTTTGCTGCCAACCAATCTGGAGGGGCAGCATCCTGCAGCAGGAGAGTGGTTCAAGATAGTAAGTTGTCCAGCTGGCTCAGTTGCTTTTGGAAGATGTGTGATCGAGCTGTAAATGGAATCATTTCCTGTGCTTTTCTTCTGAGACTTTATCTTGTTTATTCATGTGAAAGGTACCTGAGGAATAGCCGTGCCTGGCCTTGGTTGCAATTTGTTTGTATTTCAGCAGCAGCATGTAATTACATTGGTGTAACACCAGATTTGGAGGAAATTCATGTGGATGACCTGCCCTTGATATTCCTTTAACTGTGGCCAGATGGAGCACAACCCGCTTGTGGCCACACATTGTGCAGTGAGTAGCACATGTTCATCTGCACGGCCGGGAATATGTCAGGATTCTCACCACAGCCCACTTAATAGATGGCTTTACTCTGGGAAGCATAAGGCAGAACAACGAGCTAAAACACTGTAGGGTGTTTCTTGGAGGTCTCTGGTACCCTAATCAAGTGAGGAGCTGCTCTCTGCCTCCTTCCTTCCAGAGATGTTTAGAGACAGTGGGTTGGAGGAGGGAGCATCAAGAAACCTTAGGTCAAACAGATGAGCTACAAACATAACCATCTACAGCAGCATCTGCAGTGTGCCTGTGTGTTTATGAGATTTCTGCTCTACTCTTTTGTCCACAGTGATTGTGACTTTGGGAAACTGCATTTTACTGTGCCAGTTCCCCATGTGTTACCTGTAACACTTGGAGCATGAAGTAACCCAGCATAGCTATAGCAAAGTCACCTGCTTTATAAGCATCTTCCCTGCAAGGATCTCAAAACATTTAATACAGGGAAATGTTTTTCTCAGTTTTTACAAAAGGGCTACCCAGAGGCAAAGGATAAAGCTGTCTTTGCAGGAACATTTTCAAACCAAGTTTCCTGACTGCTTTTTCAGGACCTGGTAAGAAATAGTGCTTTCAATGATCAGTGTGGTCCACTTCTTGTTCTTGTGGCCACTAAATATTTTTTTTCAGCTTCCCTCTCAGTGTGTGACTGAGAACCCTCCACTTTAAGATGCAGGAGAACACCTAACTCATGACTGCTTCCATGGTTTACACCCTTTGTATCACCATTCCCCTAAGGCAGAACGGAAGGAAAGTGTTCTGAGCTACTCAAACAGTGAGTGTGAAGATTCACCAAATATTTAAATAGGGTAATCCAAAGAGCCAAAGGATGCCAACCACCTGCTTTGGGAGTCAGCAGTGGGGTGGTAAAATGCTCAGGGCTGATGAAAAGTGCACCAATACTGAGGCAATCAGGGATGCCTTCAGCTCCACTCAAAATTGGAGGCTCAGGGTTGGAAGTGAGCTGGTTGATGTCCATGTGAGCAAGAGGCACAAAGTAGCCTCTGAGCATTGTTTCCCATTTCTTTACCATATGATATAATACATTTTTAAAGAAAACCCTGGTTGTTCACTGCCATTTAATAAAGCTGTAGAAAGGAAGATGGAGTCCCACAGCATGCTGGGGAGATGGGATTAGCTGATACTCAACCACTCCAGCAATGCACTTGGCTCAACACCCCTCTCAGCCTTACATGATTTCCACGGCCTGAAAGTCTCCTGCAGCTGGACCTATCACAGTGGTGTGTCCCAGGTGAACGTAGTGAAACACAACTTCACTTTCTAGGATTAAACTCCAGGATTTCCTTGCTCTTAAGCAAGTTACAGCTCCCTAGGGTCAGCAGCAACTTGGCCAGATCCTGCTTTCAATTGCATACAGATGTAAAATGCAGGGTAACATGGTGCTCTGCTATTCCCCCTAGGCTGAGCTGCTCTGCTGGATGCTGTACCTTTCTCCACCCACTGGGAGGCCGGACAGATCACCTCAAAACAGCACAGTGACCCACTCCCCAGTGTTGCACTGGGACATTGTGCGCCTCCATGCTGTCTGGCTCCTCCATGGCTGGGAAAGGCTTTGGATGGAATTCATTCATTGCAATCAAAACCCAGTAAGTACTGGAAGAAAGTTCAAATGTATGTGAAATAACTTGTTCAAAAAGCTGGCAAAGGCAGCTTATTTTTCCTGTCTTACAAGAAGTTATGCAATCAAGTGATTAATTACCCGTGGCACAGTCTGAGGGGTGAAAGATTAATATTCCTGGAGACTGCTGCTGTTGACCTTGTGTTATACCCAGGATGGGAATAGCCCAAGCTTCCCAGCAGAATAAACCTTGCCCAATGCTGAGACTGTCTTCTCCATAGTTGAGTGAAGAGGTTAAAGTTTTATTTTTCTTCTAAATTCTGTCCATCCAGCAGGAAATAGTACAATCAAAAACCTCCCACTCATCTCCCGGATAAAAAATATAGTTCAAGTCTTTTATAATTCAGGGGCTGTGCCTCAGCCAGCCACGGCAGAGGAGTGGGAGCCCAGCCTCACACATGGGCACAGTTGCAGCAGCTCTGTATGTGTTAACAGTGGGGTGTGAGCCGCAACCCAGTCCCTGCTGCAGACAATGCTGGAAACCATTGCAACTGGTTGCAGTTAGTCCTGGTGGGGTGAACTTCAAATTCAATCACAATTATAAATGTTGGTTCTTGCCTGCACAGAATGCTCGTTAATGCACATTGTAATATTATTTCTTTCCTAGGGAAAGAACCATTTCCTGGGATGTGACAGAAATTAATTCTGTGTGTGATTGCAGCACTCATTCATTCATGCTGCTCATCATGTGCAGCTGAAGTGTGCCGTGTTTCTGTGGTGTGGGAGGACATGCCTTCTCAAGCACATTGCTCATCCCACCTTTTTTTTCTACAGAAGCCCATGTGCAGCAATCACTTTCTGCCGAAAATCCTGCACTGTCTTGCTGTCAGTGATCTTGGCTTACTCCAAACCTTAGCTGGTACTTTGTTAAAAAGTTTCTTTTCAGTAGCCTTTAAATATGCCATACTAAGTGCTCGCTTCAAGACAAAGTTATTTAGTCAGGGAAAGGTGCACCAAATTGTCACTCATTTTAGTCACTGTACAAGGAATGAAGTGTAGCTTTCTCACTATATATATAAAACCTTGTCCACCTTGTTATTAAGTGATTTCAACCTCATTCTTTGGAGTATATCTTAACATATCCTATCTTTCATGGCTGAATTTGAAGTGTTAAATACCCTTCTAAGAAAACAAATACTCATCATTCAGTCTTAAGCTATGTTCAGTATAGAAAGTGGGAGTAGTTTCTACAATTTTTCTTTCTCAACTAGTGGTTTCCATCAAAGCAACTTGGCATGTGAAGGTTCCTAGTGAAGGAGAGATCCAAACATAAGAAAAGAAACCAGAAAAACAGAGCGGGGGCAAGAGGTTATTTCATGTGCATTAAATTAAACTTCCAATAATCTTTGGTATTGTGAAAAGATCAATAATGCTGGTGCCAAATAATTCCTCCCAGCAGGAAGACTGGACAGCAGTGAGGCTTCTGAGGCCAGTGGGCACCTCTCAGCTGAAACAAACAGAGAGGATGAGACTGCCAAAACAGTGAGATGCTCAATGGGGGCTGAGTGAAGAGCTTAGAAATCGACAGCATTAACAGCCTTCAAAAATGCTGTGACAGACCTGACTTGGTGCAAGACAGTGCTCACAGCTCCTCGCATAGTCAATGATGGCATCAGTGGTATGACTTGTCTCACTGCTAGTCTGGAAGAGTTCTCGCACCCCGTTTCCTCCTGGTGTTCCTCTCACAGTCTTGGGTTCACAAGGTTAGAGTAGCTGGCATTGGTAAGCAACTCATGAGAACATATACTCCAACTCCCTAGTCCAAGCAGGGTCAGCTGAAGTGGGTCCAAAACTCTGTCCAGTTGAAGTATCTTCAAGAAGAGGGCTCCACAACCTCTCTGGGCAACCTGCAGCAGATTGAATAAATAAATAAATATTTTTAAATGGGATTTTCTTTTTTTTTCTTTTTTAGCTTGTGCCCATCGCCTCTTATTCTGCCACTGGGCACTGGCTCCATCTTTCCTGAACCATCAGATACTTAGAGATAGTGATAAGATCCCCCTTCAGCCTTTTCTTTTCTGGGCTCAGCAGGCACAGCTCTCTCAGCCCCTCCTCATGTGACAGATGTTACAATCCCTTAATCAAGTTTAGGGCTCTTTGCTGGGCTTGTTCCAGCACATACATGTTTTGTACAGGACACAAAGAACTGGACCCAACTCTCCAGTGTTGGATCACTTCTCTGGACCTGCTGGCAATGATCTTCCCAATGCAGCTGAGAATGCTCTTGGCATCTTTGACATGAGGCCACATTTCTGGTTCATGGTCAGCTTGTTGTGCACCAGGACATTAAGGTTTTTTTCTGCAGAGCTGTTTCCTAGTTGACTGATCAGCTCCCAGTTCATACTAGTGTCTGAGGTTATTCCTTCCCAAGTGCAAGACAATCACATTCCCCTTCAAAAATTGTGAAACTCTTGTTGACCCATACCTCCATCCTTCTGTGGTCCATCTGAATGGCACCACAACCATCTACTCTGTTTCTGTAACTTGTCAAATGTGTCCTCAGACCCATCACCCAGGTTATTAAATGAGGATGTTAAACAGTGCTGGCCTCAGTATAGCCCCTGGTGTGCACCACTAGTGACTGGTCTTCAGAGGGGCTACATGACACTGAGCACAATCATTTGATCCCAGCACTTCAGCCAGATTTCAAGTCACCTCACTGTCCCTTATATCATCAGTATTTTCATCACTTTCTCTATAAGGATATTATAGGAGACAGTGTCAAAAACCTTGTTAAAATTGGCATAAATAACATACACTGCACACCCCTCCTCCCTCAAGCCACTCATCTTATTGTGGAAGGCTATCATGATGGCCAGGAATGATTTCAGCATATCAAATTCAACAGAGCATGAGGTTTTGAGAAACTGGAGAAAGGGAACCGCACCTCAGCTCTCCCTGGCCTTGCTTTTCATAATAGTTGGAGGGAAATTGGTGTTTTAGCTTTTGTTGTTACTAAGAATGCCTGTCTCCCTTCTGGGGAGTTATGTAGAAAAGGCAGAATTTACTGTAAAAGCTTAGTTACATGTGCTAGAATTTTAGTCTCTACTTTGGCATGGATTTAGAAAAATAATAATCATTTAAAAATAAACCTAGCTATTGTATTTAACCTTGGCCCGTGCAGCCAATGATATTTTGTAAGACATTCCAGCTATCTACAGATTCTTTTCACTGAAGCTTCCCTTCAGGAAACAAAATAAATTAATGATACAAACAGGAAGCAGCTGTCTTTTCCTAAATAATAATTAAAATGGGGTCCCCTTAGCAGGGGGAGGAATAGATGGGAGGGGAAAGACCTGAAGTATTGTTGGTTTAATTTTGACTAGCCTTCAGAGGACAGGCTTAGAATAATGAACAACCTGTGAGGCTGGGAGGACTTATTTTTTTATGAGCCATTTTTGGATTTGAAAAACAGATAAAGGTCTTCACAAGGGGCAGATGAGCAAGACAAAGGAATGTTGCTCTCTCAAGGCACATAATCTGTCCTCTTTCGGTAGTATTCACATGGAAAGAAACATTAATCATTATAATCATAGATGCAGTTCTTCAGCGGCTTTCATCTGCTATCAGCAATCACTAGGAAATTCCAGGGTGTTCCTGATGTGAGTTTTTTTGTTGTGGGGTTTTTTTTTGTCTTTGTCCCAGACTGTTGACTTGACACAGTTCCTTGAAATTCCACTTTAAGAACGAAGAAGGACAGAGAGCTGGAATTCTCATCTCTTTCCAGCTGGCTGGGAGCAGGAGGTGGTGGCAAAGAGTGTGATACCATGTGGGGGCTCCTGCTGTGGCCCCAGAACTTGGTCTGCTCAGGGTTTCCAGATGTGGAGGGTCCTTGTCCCTGTGGGCTGAGTAGCTGAGCCTGTGGGTGACCGCAAAAACATATTGGCCACAGGCAAGGAAACCATGGGAGACAAAAATGGCCAGCAAAAGCCACAGGCAGCACAAGAGCTGGCACTTTTCATCTTTTATTACAATTGCGTGAAGCAGTATATCAATACAACACAGCAGTGTAAGGGAAGGTGCATTTTTTAACAGTATGAAATAACGCCTTATTAAAAATTAGGTTTGTGTTTGCTCTCTCAGGAAATAATGTCAATATGTAATCATGACGTGACCCTGAGAGATGACTTGGTATGCACCTGCAATTGGTGCTCTGCCATTTGCTTGGGTAGGTGGGACCTGGTGACTGGTGGCACTGGCTGTAACAGGACTGGCTTACTGGCAGTTTTTATGATTGCAGCTAGAGAACCAACACAGACAAACCTGTGCCATAAGCCCAGCAAGTTAGCCAGTGCCATCTCCCAAAATATGGGGTGAGTTGGATAAACAATGTTTAGGATTTTTTGGTAAGATTTCAAGAAGCCTTCTGTCCACTCCCAAACATATCACAGCCTCACTGAATGTGGCAGGGATTTACAGGTGAAAAAGGAGATGTCAGAAAAACTGGTGACAGGTCTTCTGACTTCTTCTGGTACTTGAAGGTACCATCAGACTATCACAGATCCTTTGAGATGTGGAAACTTCAGAAAGGCCTCATGCCATAGACTCTTGTCCATGAATCAGAATTGGCCCCAAATTCAACTTAAAACTTTCTAAAACTGACCGGTTTTAAGATGGGAAGGCAATAAGGCAGCTGGACCTGAAGATTTTGATATGGTCCCTTTATTCTGCACTCAGTGACACTAGTATCTGTACAACCATTCTTTCATCTTTTTCTCATTGTATCTTTTCCTAAAAGCTGGTATTTTCTGAGTGAAGTGAGCAGTAATACATGTTCAACTGGGCACAGCAGTCTCCTGCCAGTCTTAAATCTGTAACACTAAAGGGACAGAGCTAATCTGGTGGTAAAATTGCAAATGATTCTTTTAGCAGCACAGAGCTTAAAAGTGTAGGAAAGTTCAGTCAGAACCGTCTGAGACACTTAGCAGCCTTCACTAGGTCACATGGAAAACTTTTCCATGGAAAAGTTTATCTCAAGTTACTTTCAGATAAAGATGGTATCCTCACAGTCACCATGGAAATTCCCATCGATGTTCCCTCTGTGAGGAGGGAACCTGTTATGGGCCTCTGAAAGAAAACATAACATTTCAGCATGAGGTTTTTGGAATTCTCCGCTGAAAGTACAGTTTTGTGCCTGGCTTCACCCGCCTGTTCCCACTCAGGATCTCTGCTGTAATAACCAGTAGTAGATAAGATATAGACTCTGCATCTTTCCTGCAATGAGGCACACTGGAAGGATAACATGAGCCAGTTTCAGAATGCTCAGAAGGAAGGCAGGTGAGCTAATGTATTCTGGGCAAGCACAGCTGTTTAAGACAAAAAACTTCAAGGACAATGAAAGAAGGAGTTAATATTTCTCCAGGGGTACTGAGTCCTAAGAAACTGAGCAGATGGCAGTGTGAACATCACCCTTGCACATGATCAGTGGGGCTGCTTGTAGAGGTAAACTTCTAAAATCAGGGAGAAATTTTTGAGAAAACACATTTTAATCGATGTTTAGATTCACAAAACAAGCACACACACAAAGGAAAGTATTAAAAGGGAGACATATGTCATTTGAGGCCTCTTGACTCCCGACAGTACATTTGCCCTCATTTTTAGTTTAAACTAAATTAATCTATTAAGCGACAGGAAACCTAATTTCACATCTGACTCTTCTCAGGCAGATGCTGGAATACCAAAAAAGGCAGCTAGGTCTTTATCACAATGTAGAATTCTAGGGAAGTGAGAGGTATTATTCATGTGGGTGTGACCTGATGGCCATGCTGATTCACTCTTCCACTCCAAAGCCCTCCCTGTCCTTCCTAAGCCTTGCAGTGCTTGGCGGCTGCCTTTGCAAGGGTCCTTATTTGGTGAAGACAGCTACATTGGCTACATACTTTGGCCTACTCTCTTTCCTCCCTGCTAAAAGTTATTGTTGTGAAATGGCTCACAAAGGGGTGGGTTTTGGTGTGGTTTTTTTTCTTAAACATTAGGCTCCTGCTGCTAAGAATAGCTTCCGCTGTTATGTGAGCAGCAACATAAAGTAAAAAGAGTATTAATAATGTAAATGTCACCTGAGGCAAAAATCCCACTACACCTGTCACGACAGTAGTCTATTTTTGGAGATCTCCAAGTGGCGCTTGGCTAATTTTGAAGCTTCCTCAGTGGGGATCCACAGTTGGTGTGACAAAAGGAATAGCAAAGTTAGGATCATCATTCTGCATCAAGTAATCCCTGCACTACTATGAACATGCTGATAATTGGACATCAACGACCACACCAAGGTTTGAACTGTGACAGAGCTAGGGTTTTTGTTTCCACAGCAGATGGCTTGCTGGGAAGTCCCCAAAATCTTGAACTGATGTATTCATCTTAGAAGATAGCTCTTGGTGTAGTAATCCATGCTCTTCCCTCCAACTGTCTGGGAGAGACAGCAGGGTCAGGGCACTCCAGGTACCCATCTTTTCTCCTTTTTTTTCCTTTCTTTTTTTTCCTGATAATTTTTTCATGTTTCCCCTTCAGAGGTCACTGCCATTTGGATTGCTCTTGGTTTGCAGCAGTTTCTCAAACTCAGAATGAGAGACCCAGGACAGGAGAGCAGCTGGCAAGAGGTTAAAGGAAGGCTAACAAGGACAGTTGGTTGTTATTCAAAGACTCATCTTCCAAATAGTTTTTTTCAAAGAAGAGATGGGTGAGAAAGGGTCTGACTGTTATCACTACAAATAAAGTCTTTAAAACATATCCCAAGTAGGGTGAGTAAAATCCCAAAGCAGTTCATCTGACATATGTGCTGTCCTGGCAGCTTCAGCAATTTTTAACACAGATGCCAATAAGGACTAGATTTCCATAGCCAAACTTGGTACCAAGTGGATAAACTGGTGACCAGAGCAGAATTATAATTTACTGAAGACAGTTAGGCTCACAATAGTTTTGACATTCTTTGCTGAAATGGAAACAAATAGGACAAGGTGCTGAGATGGATAGTGGTGATCAGCATCAATATTTTTGCCAAACACTTGATAACATCAAACCCTGAGAGTGATGGACTACTTGGGGATGATGTATAGGCATCACAAACCTTAAATTGTTCAACTAATTTGTCTGCCAGCCGTCAGGATCTTAAGCTGCTCAGTCAAATGCAGCATGGGAAAAGGTGTGCATGGTGCCTGAGTGTGCTGAACAGTGGGTGAGGATACTTGAAGGTGGTGGGCTTTGGGAAGTAACAGGATAAACCCATCTCTCCTGAATATGAAGGTACATAAGGACATAAAAACAGCTCCACTGGGTCAGACCAAAGGTCTGTCTAACCTAACATCCGGACCCCAACAAGGCCCATGAGTGGAAGCCTAGGGAGAGTAAGAACAAGGGCAAGGATATACAATACTTCCCCTCAATGCTCTCCCAGCCTCCAATTATTTTCAGCTCACAAACTTCCTGAGCCAGATACAGTTTCTATGTATTTAGTAACTCTCAGAAGATTTCTCTTCCGTGAACTCTCCTTGAATCCATGTAAGCTTCTCATATCCACAACATCCTTTGGTAAGAAGACCCACAGATCTACTACTTGTTGCATGAAGAACCATCTCCTTGCGTTTGTTTTTCAACCTGTCTCCTACTAGTTTCATGTAAGGCCGTCTGCTCTTGTCCAGGAAGAGACAGCAAAGCCTGCCCCAAAACTGCTTCCATGTCACTCACAAGCTCTGAAATCTCTCTCATATATCTCCCCGTCATTTCTTTTCCAAGCTGAAGATACCTGGCTTAACTGGTAAGGACACTAAGCCAAAAGGTGGACTTTGTGAAGGACTTGGGCTGTTTTACTGTCCAGCCTCTCTTGCCCTCAGACTACAAAGAGTCTTTTTGCATCTTGAAGTTGTGAATTAAAGCCTCAGTTTGCTCAGGACTTGAATTCTATCTCTAATGCTGCAAACATCATGCATTGGCAGAGCTATGGGAGTATAAATAATAGCCTGGACTCAAACCCTAGGGAGGAACAGTTCCTAACCATGCTGTACACATGCACAAGCCATCCCTGGAAGCTTTCCATGATCCCATCCTTCTTTACACCTCCCCATTTTTGCCAGTAACCCATACTCCCAGCTTCACTTCCAGGGGTCTTGTGAGGTTATTCATGTCTACAAGCTGCACTTTATAAACAAACTCATGGAGTTTCTGGCAGTGACCAGCAACTTATCCTTTTCTGTCATTGTGCTGGCATGTAAATCCGTTGTGAGTGCCCAGGAAACCAAGAGCCTGCCACCTGCATAAACATTGCAGAGTACCTACTGAATGCATAACGTGAAAGCACAGACTCTGTGTATGTGTGTTTGTGTCATGGTGACCTCTGAGCATGCTATTTAAAATAACCCCTTGCATGGAACCAAGAATAGAAAGAAAGGAAGGATGCATTTTATGTAAATGTAGTCGGAGAGTCTGCAAGACAAATTGCTTGAAGTGGTTCAAAAGATGAAAAAATATGACTCACTTCCAGAAGGAACTGTTTTTGCTGGTTTGGACCACGAGCAGTATTGTGTCTCAGCAAGTACGTGGTTGCCATTAGGGCTTTACTAACATCCACAGGGACAGTTTGGACACCCAGTAAACTGTATGATGGTTATGTAGAGCAGGTGTGCTTCACGAACACTGAAGGAGCTTTGCAAACAGAGGATGCACCTGTTTATCTGCAGTGCAGGTTTACACATGCCTTTTGCAATCGGTGACACTAATATAAGGATTCTTGTCATGCTCCGGATAGAAAAAAGTCTATGAGGCACCACTGTCCAGGCAAGTAGGACCCTTCTGAATGGGTCAGGGCACTGGTGTATTTAATGAAACGCTGTAGAGGATGAGGTATAACTGTTCAGAATGGGCAACCATGACCTAGCAAGCTGCTAACAGAAGTCTCTTCTGCTCCCTGGCTTATCACTTAGATCCTCCGAAGCATGAGGGTTTAGTGTTGCTCAACACTTCCCCTGTGAAACATAGCTATGTGTACCCTTATTCTTCATAGACAGCATTCTCTTCCCAGTGTTTTTCTTTCACTAACTCTATGCAGCAACTACGGATTTCACTGAATTAATCTGTGGCTGTTGACGACACTGGGTATTTTATTTCAGACCATCTTTCCTCTCAATGCGTCATTGCCTGCTGAAACCAGGGCTGCTGTTTGCATGCAGGAGAGCTGAGAGATGTCCTTCACATACAGCTCCCTGAGCCTGCCCCACTGTGCCAAGGGGACAGCAGTAGCAGGTCCTTCTTCCTTGGCCAGGCATGCAATTTTGGCAGCATAACCCTATTATAAGCCTGTTTTTGGCCCAGGTGTGTTTCTGAGCAGGTCCCAGCTATACTTCATTGCTGGTTGCATTGCAGCAGGCAAGACTGTATTTTCCAAAGCCCTGCTTCCATTCACATCCATTGAGGATAGGAATGCAAGTTCACCCGGAAACAGCCTTTCCCTTTTCAGCGAGTGCATTTCTGATCGGGTTAGGTATTTCCCATCTCTAGATATCACATTTTTTCCACTGTGACTCTGCGGGCAGCGCCAGGAGTTTCAGCGAAAGCCTAAATGCATCAGCGCACCAGGAAGCGCAGGAAGCCAAACACCGAAACTTCCATCCCATTTTCAGCAGAGGGGTCAGAGCTGTCTCTGCCCTGCGGCACGACGGCCGATTTACCGTCATCCCTTCGCTGCCGGGACAGGAAAGCGCTCGCAGACGGGCTCCATCCTCGGCGCCCCCAGCTCTCGGCAGGGATCCCCGCCCTGGCGCGGGCGCACCCGCCGAGGTGCGGGCGCTGCCTCTCTGCACCCGCGGCTTTTCCCTTTCCCTCTGCCACCTCTTCCTCTGAAGATGATGGGTGAGCCAGGCTCTCCCGCACATGCCGGGGCCGGTGGCAGGGTGGCACAAAGCCGGCATTGTGCACGCTCGCCGCCCTGAGAGGCGAGCTAATTGTCTGCCCCGGCTCGGAGCAACAATTTGCTGGCAGCCAGACTTGTGCCATTATATAACTGGAGATAGTCCGACTTGTAAACGAACCTCTAGAACATGTCTCTCCTTACTTTGGAAAAACAATAAGATTGGCGCTCACATCTTGACACCGTTGCAAGGTCTCTTCCTTTAAGGGAGAGAGATTCATGCAGACTCACCTCCTCTTCATCCATGGCAATGGGAATACGGCAGGGGAATCCCAGGAAAGGCAGGGGCTTTAACAATAAACCTGGAGACCTGCAGGGCTCCTTCATCTGCACCTCATGCTATGTAGTAGCCTTTCCTCCGACCGGGAGAGAAGCTGTGGAGGGAAGGCTTTCCACTAATAAGCCCAGAGAGTTAAAGAGCAGGAATTTGATTTTCCCCCCTCCCTCTGCCCAGCTCTATCCTATGCTAACCAGTTGGCAAGCAGGTGAGAGAAAGAAAAAAGCCATCCTCCTCTACTTCCATCTGCATTTCTATGCATGACTTCCAGGATAGTGAGAGATGCCCAAAGGCACCTTCTCCTAATGCTTGCCAGAGCTGAATCTGAAGGCATCGTGTTGTCATGGTCACCTGTGCTCCTTGGGCTCCTTTGGTCTTTCTCCCCGTTGTGGATGCTCTGCACTGGTGCCTGTATCCTCTTTGGGAAAGAAACTATTCTCCCTTCCTGAGTTTCATCTTTCTATGCTTCTACACGTGGTAATATCAATGGACAGCATTTATACTCTGGAAAGCTGTTTCTCATTGACTGCAGGAAACAATTTAATCTTAAAGTTAACTTCAGTGCTGGGTTCCCCAGTCAGCCGTTTGCTGACTGAGCCTGAAACAGGGCCCAGTGATGGGGCATCCTTATTTATCAGGCTGGAAATTCCCTCTGAATTTTCTACATAAAGACAAAAAATGTTGGGAGGAAAGGACTGCTAGAGCCTGTTCAGAGCCTGCCTGAAAACACTGCTAACCTTGCTGCATAAGGACTGTACCTGAATATCCCAGCACCTTTCCTGTGCTCTCAATGCTAAGTCTGTCTTTACTATTTCCTTCTTCTGTATTGTTTTTCCTGGGCCTCTGAAGCTCTGGGCATCTCATCCCTTCCCCAGAAAGAAAGTAGAAAAATACTGGGAAATTGCTGCTATATTATAACTTGGCAGCTGCAAGCTCTGCGCACCCATCTTCCTCCACTCCTTTCTCCCCCACTGTTTGATTCAATTTCATAAATAAATACCCCGTGTATTGACGTCAGTGTGGGCCTTGAGAAATAATACTCCTGCCGCTTTCTTTGCTACGCATGGGGAACAGAGGGGAGAGGGAGGAGGAACAGAAGCAACAACGTCTTGGAAGATGAAGTCTTAGTATTCTGTTAATTGCCTCTCTCCCTTTTCAGCTATGCCCCAGCTGTGAAGAAAACAAAGATTGCCATTATCACTGTGCCCTTCTGGCTTGAGACAGGAAAATCAAGTATCCAAAATTCCTGTTCCTGGTGATTTTTTTTTTTTTCAGTGAGAGGGGATGATGGGGAAATAACCTGTCCTACAAGCTGGAGGAGTAAACTCATAAACCTCTGTGCTTCTCACATGGAGCTTAAGAAAATTGTGCCCAGAATGCTGACACCTTGGTGAAATGAAGGAGTTGGTTCCTCCATCCAGGGAGAGAAAAGACAAGTCTGTCACTGGAACAGGTACGGTCATATGTGGCTTTGTCTGGTATTTAGGAGGCTGTTTTTAGCCATCAGAAGCCATAAGTCACCACTGGCCTGCCAGCAGAGGCAATGAGACAAGAAACTTGGATGCTGTGGGGGAAGTTCACTATTAATATTTTTTTTAAATGTTTGTTTGCAATAACAAGCTTTATAATAAGCTCCCCAACTCTTGATTGCCTTCCTGAATCAGTTCCTTTCAGGTTTGACAAGGATGTGGTCTTGTACAGAAGGAGCACAGCCTTCATAAACAAGCTGGTGGGAGGACAGGGAGGCAAGGAAACTGTGCCAGTACTTCTCCCATGGAAAAGCATGCAAATACATTGTTTAACATTGTAATCATTGTATTATTTCACCTCACTGTCTTAAAATTGTAAACTATGCTCCCTCAAAATCTGGCCAACAAAGAGCACAAACATGTTCAAGAAATAGATGCAAGAGCACTGAAAAGTCAGTATAAGCTGAATTTGTTTCTAGCCATTTTGAAAAGTGAAAGAGGTACTTTTATTGCTGGTGAGAGGGTGCAGGTTCTGCACTTGTCTCTGCTGTTCTACCTGTTAATTACTCAGATATTTTAGTAGTGTCTTTTCTCCATCCAAAACTGTAATATGCTTAATATTTTCCAGTCAAAACTGCTTGCTTTGGAGAACACACATGGAGATGGATGCTCTACCATGGTGCTCACCCCTGATCAGGCATGCCTTTCCTCTCTTGGAAACCTAAACCCAGGGCTGCAAGCATCCAGATTAAGACCAGAATAGCCCATTTTGCGTGTCAAGTTTGACCTCCCATGCTGCCCAAGCCAAGAAACACTAGTACAGAAATTTCCTGCCTTCAGGGTATCGCTGGTCTCTGAGACAGAGCCTGGAAGTTAGGAAACCTCAGCTTTCAGTCCCCTGTTGGCAGGTACAAGGAGGCTGCAGGGTAAGAGGCTCTCGCAGGGCTCTCTGCAAATGCTGACATGATTTTAATAAGCAAGTGCATTCCTTGGGTCGTGCACAGCTGGGAGTGCAGCAGTGAAGCAGGCCAAGATTCCTGTGAGGACCTGTGCCTTTCCAGCAGGTTGAAGTCATGTCTGCCATTGCACACTGCCTGCTGATAGTTAGAGCATCCTTCAGCGACGTGGAGGGCAGAGAGCCAATCCTGGCGCCTTGGTGGCTATGACAGAGCCCTCCTAGGACATGGAGTCTGTTTATCTTTGCAAATCAGGGTTCCCTCTTCGCCTACACCGGGAGCTGTGGTACTGCTGTGCTACTCCGGCCTCGGGGTGTTTTATGACTCATCTGCTCTTCAGAAAATAAATACAGTGGTGGGGGAAAGACACCAGCTGCCAGAAGGTTGTTATAAGTGCTCTGCTTTATTGGTGCTGCATTACAAATGAGAAGTACAAAAGGTGCAGAAAGCATGCGAGTCTTGCCTACTGCAAAGTACACACAAGTGAAATAATCCATGATACAACAGTGACTTTCTCAGGTCTCCCCAAAGTCATGTAAATCATCAGTGGACAGTATGTAATGCAACAAGGAAAACAGGTGTATTTTAAAAAACAACAAACATGGTTCTTCCCTTCATCTACTGCAGCTGGGTCCTTCATTTAGTGCAACAAGGTACATAACGAAAAGACTTCCGAGAGCAGAGCAGGCAGGATTAAAGGGGTGAAGCTGCTATCAGATACAGAGGTAGAGGAACCAGTCTGGAGGCTCAGCACATCCTGACAGCTCTAATACAACTCACTGAAAGCTAGGTAACAGCTCAGCTGGACACTGGCTTTAAAAAACAAAACAAAATAAAACCCAAACAAACAAAAAGCTAAGAAATAATGCAAAATTAGGTGAAAAAGGGAAAAGTGTGATGGTGTTTTTTCCACCTATGTATCCCCCTATCCAGACAAAACCACACACACTGATTTGCATACCTTGCAAATACTGTGCCGTTTCTGTACAGCAAGTTGAACCTTCCCCCCATCCCAGTATCCCTGTATCACCTGGGAAAATGCCCTCCAAAAAGATGCTTTATGCAAAAAACATTTGTGCTTTGCTGCCTGCAGAGCTACACGATAATGCTGAGACTCAGGGACCAGTGCTGGTGCTAGGCTAGGATGCAGGGTTAGCTTTCCCAATCATTGCTGGGTCTCTAGGCAGCATTTAGGACTTCTCTGCTGAAACTATCCTTTGCCTCCCCACCCTTTTGCATGTTAGCAGAGCAGTGCGTGGAGGACCCTGGACCAGCTGAGCTGGACATGGAGGTGTATTGGGAGCTCAGACCTTCCAGTTTTCCCTCTGCAGGAATCACTGCAGGTCACTGCTGCAGCCTTTCATGCTTCTGAAATCCAGCAGCTAAGCACTTGGAGCTATGCCTGTGTGTAAAGGCATTAGTACAAAAATCAGTCAATTCTGCTCATCCACCACAGAGAAAACATGGCATCTTGGGTTTGTTCTCAAGCCTGAAGTCTGAAATTTCCAAGCTAAGCCAATGATTTGTCTGTCAACCTGGAAAGCTTTGCAGGCAACAGAAGATATTTGAGACAAAGCGAAACTTCAGTTTCATTCAGACTCCCAACCCCTGGCCAGGACTATGCTCAGAGGTGTCTTGCGTCTCTCCTTGCTAGTAAGGCAGTCACTGACAAGCCAAAAGGCAAGACGGCACATTTTGAACAATCTACCAGTCCCCCAAAAAAATGAGCTGCTCTGGTCTGGTCCCTTGGTGACCCCTCACAGGATAAGGCAGAAAAGAGGGTTTAAGAACAGCCATGCTTGGAAACATCGGCATCCCTCTCATGATGCTTCCAGCATTGCAGCATTGCTCCCTGGGGGATGCAGGCAAGAGATTTGGCTGAAGTTCTGCTTGCTTTTTAATCATCTCAAAATGCCCCCCATAACAGCAGCTTACACAGCAAAGAACAGAAAAGGACCAAAGCCCCCCAAGGCAAAGTTTCCAGCACTGACAACCAGAAGCCACAATGAAGTCAGTCCTCACTCTTCATAGGAACATCTTTTAAAGCAAAGAAAACCAGAGATCTGTGGCAGGTCTTGGGACAGGAAGGCAGACAGATCCCTTTTCCCTCTGCAATGAAGTACGTGTCGAGAGGAAGCAGTCAGCCTTGCATCTGTACAAAACCCCTCCTGACCAGCCACTAAAATCCCAAGAGAAAAAACTCTTTGTGGGAAAAAAAATATTTTTTTGCTTGTTGAAAAATATTAAAAGAAACTGGTTTAAAACATGTATTTTTAAGGGCCTAAATTAGCAACTCCACTTTTGAGGTGGAAAACCTTTTTCAGCCCAGGTCATCTGGGCAGAAGGTTGGGCTTGGCAAAGTCCTTACCCCATAGCAAGACAGAGGTCTTGGCCCTGCCAGTGGGGCTGCACGGTCAATGTGGTGTTGGATTGATTTGCGAGATTAGGGATACTTAGGCACTGTTTTACCCAGAGTTGCTCTACTACCCAACTGGAATTTGCAGTATTTTCCCTCTCATTTGCACTGGCGCATGATGTTTATGTGTGCTGAAAAGCAGTTCATTGGAATTCCTAAAAACCTAAGAGAAGCTATATCTACCCTGAGAAACCAGAAAAGCACTACCAGAAAACCTAACCTAGATAAACCTTTTTCTCTCCTTTTTGTCATCTTCAGTTTCCATCCAGCTCTCAGTCTCTGGGAACCGCCCAAACTAGCAGAAACTAAGCAAATCACAACAGCTGCTGGGAAACACCCCATAATCTGGCCAAGAATCACTGGGCACATATTTACCTTGGTGTTTTCAGGGGGGCATCTGCCACAGGATGGAGGTTTCATGGCTGTGTTTAAGGGCACTTCACCCTCTCTTGTAGTTTTTTGAGCTCCAAAAGAGGATCTGCAATGCACTCTGCTCCTCCACAAGGAGTGGCACTTGGCGTGGCCTTTTTCCCACCCAACTCTCACCCCAGGATCAAAAAGAAATGAAAAGTAAAAGTCAGGCTTCATATTCTGGATGGATATTTATTTGCTTAACAGATTTTCTTTTTTTTTTTTTCTTTTGTTAACTTTTTTTCTTTTTTGGTACAAAGCATCCAGGAAAGCTTTTACTTCTCTTTTTAAAAAATAAAAACTAAGTTTCTTTTAAAAAAAGACACATGGAAAGGAAAAAAAATTTGCAGTTGCTCTGTTTAAATTTTGCCTTCCCACCCCACCCACTTTCCTTCCCCCCCTTTCTTATTTTGGACTGATTTTCATTCTTTTCCATATATATTTAATAAAATAAATAAAGGATTTTCTTTGTTGTGTATTGCAGTGCCATTTTTTTTAAACAAAGGCTCCATGGCTCAACATTGCAAGGTAATAACAAACAAAAGGATCATACATTAAAATCCTCCCCCTCTCAAGATTCCCCTAGCCCGCCCCTCCAAACCACGAAATAGAATACAATTCAAGTAGTCTTTTTTTTTTTATGTTTTAAATGTATGGATATATAAGACAAAGCAAGTACAGAACTGGTTAACAGAGTGTCCCCATTTTATTAGCAAGTGAGAGTATATTAGGGAGATGTAATTGATTCCCCCCTTTTTACGGTTCCTAGACAGATAATATATATTACTTTAAACCCAACCTATTTTACAGCTCTCTGCCCACCTCTCAAACCCATGCACTCACTGAGTCCCAAGCCTCAAGTCTCAAGCCAGAGACTTGTCTTTCCCCCCCATCCCATGCAGCGGTCCCAGCCCTCTGGCCACCCCGGTGCAGCCCTTCTCCTCCACAGCCCCTGGGAAGGAAGCCAGAGGAGGAGGGCGGGGGGCATGGGGCAAGGAGAGGAGGTTCTGGAGAGAAGGACGCAAAGGGCAAGAGAAGGAAAAGGAGATGGCAGGGCATGGAACTGCTGCTTCTGCAGGGGTTTGGTGTCTAGGGCTGCTTGCCTGCCCACTTGCTGGAACATCGGTGCGCAAGCAAGCTGTCAGGGTGGGGAGGAAGAGGTACATTCCCTGTGGCTTGGGAAGTCAAGCTCTGCCAAGGGTCCATGCAGAAGCAGGGCCTTGAGTTGTAACTGGCAAGACCTCCACCATTCAGAATAGTTTGTCTCTAGAACAGTTCCCTTTTAGTCTAAATTGCGGTGGTTTTATTGTTTTGCTTCTTTTTTTAGAAAAAAAAAAAGTATGCGTGTTGATGTATTTCTGTGTGTGCGTGCATCTGTGTACATGAGTAACAGCCAACTAGCTCATATGGTCATGACCAAGCTATATTTCAGAAGAGAAAAGAAACACATTTATCACACTTTTCCTAAAACGAAAAGCTAAAATTTCAAGTTCAGTATTCGCTATCTTGTCCTTCCCTCCCCACCCTCCCTTGCTATTTCTGGGTTTTTTCCCTTCCAACTTACTTTAGCACCATAACACATTTTAAACATTACAATCCCTCTTCAGATACTACACAAAATGTCCCATAAAAATAGTGCTTTTTTGCCAAAAAAGTTATATAATATATTATATATATAAATCAACTAAATCCGTGGCAAATGTGCAATGCAGACGCCTCCTCCATTTAAAGTGAGCATCAGCTCACTTTTTTTTTTCTTCTTTCCCCTTTCCTTTTCCTTCTCCCTTTCTCGCTTTCTCTCTCCTCTTCTTCTCTTTCTCACATCATCGGTGATTTCAAAAAGGTGCAAGTCGATTTGGAATCTTGTAATGAAGCACACACAAAAAAATGCAGATGGGGGCTCCTCGGAACTTCTTCTCAGGTACATTTTTCTTTTAAAGGTGCAAAAGAAAGTTATAAAAATAAGAAAACCAAAAGAAAACCAAAAACAAAAAAGAAGAAAAAAGTGGGGTGGGAATGAGGCAAAAAAATTGTATCCCTCAATGTTTCTCCCCAATTTATTGTTTTTTTCACTTTATTGTCAAGAAAGACATGGAATGGACTCTTCATGAGAAAAAAAAGATTAAAAAGAATTTTAACTTCATATCCTTTTTCCCTCTTGCTCTTTCTTTTGTCTTCTGGCGTTGGCACCGGGGATGTCACGCAGCAGCCGGCAGCAAAAAGTTCAAGTGCCAAACTGTCCCTTTGCAAGTACAGGCTTGGAAATACTGGGGGAGCAGGGGAATGAAACAGGTGTGGGAAACAAAACAACCCTCCCCCCACCCCAAAAGGATGATGCCGTGGGAGCGGTGCTGCTCGCCACCGACGCTGCCGCCGCCATCCCCTCCTTGCTGTGTCAGTTGTTTGGTTGGGGCCAGAGCGGCATTGAGGGTGCCCCGCCGCCCCGCTCCTTGGCTCAGCGGCCCCAGGGATGGAGGGGCTTGGGGGCCGGGAATCACCAGTCCTCCCGCCCTCCCCCAGGAGATCAAAAATTGAGACAGCTGGTCAGGGTTCATTTCTGGGGGCCAGCCGTTTCCGGGGAGGCTCGCGCCGCTGGAGGCCTCTGGCTGGGCAGGGAGATGAGGGGACGATGCAGCGCCTTGGCTTCCTCAGCCGCTTGCAGCCCCTCCGCCTGCCACCGGTACTGGCGAGCCCGCAGGATGCTGGGTGCTTCCCGCTGGAGCCGCTGGGAGCTCTTCTTCTGCCACACGTCGTACTTGGAGTACTTGCCATGCGAGGGCTTCTGGAAACTCTCCTGCAAGAAGAAGGATAGCAATATTAGCCTCCACTTAAGACTGATTGCACTCAAGGGGTTCCACTCTTGGACTTCCACCCATCCCATGGAAACACTGCCCCATCCCTGGAAACAGTCATGGCCAAGTTGGACAGGGCTCTAAGCAACCTGATGTAGTCGAAGATGTCCCTGCTTATTGCAGGACAATTGGACTAGATGACCTTTAAAGGTCACTTCCAACCCAAACTATTCTTTGATTCTTTCACCTAGCCCACCCCTGATTCCCCACTTTAAAAAAAGCTGACTTTTGGCAAGCTATTTGGCATGACTTGCCAACAGTGGCTGTCTCTTGAAGGCTCTGCAGAAGCAACAGACTTTGCAGCTGGGGTTTGTTCCCTCCCAACCATGGCCTTCCTGTCTCTTCTCTTGCTATTTAGTTCAGAGAAGGGCCACCACCCCGGCACAGCCTCCCTACCTTGCCGAGTGCTGGCAGGCCCACCAGAGAGGTGGCGGAGAGGTCACGCTCCGACTTGACAGACTTGGCGCAGTACGTTTCCAGCAGAGCCAGGTCGCAGCTCCGAAAGCAGCACTCCTCCACAATCCCGCGGTTGATCCGCCGGTTATTTCGTCCCACTGGTCTACCTGCAATGGCAGAGGCCCCAGTGTTAGCCACCAACCTGGACTAGACCCTCTCCCCGCCTCCATACCACCTGCCCCCTTGCAAGCATCCCTACACCAGCCACCAGAGACTGGTGGGTTCCACACGCTTCAAAAATAGCAGCGCTTCTCCCAAACCAGCTGACGTGTGCCCGCAAACCAGCCAAGTTTCATGTTAAGACTTTCCCAGACAAATGTTACTGATGCCAACAGGGCTCCCCACATGCCTCCAGCTGTAATTTAAAGGCACTGTAAATGATGGGGATTTATCTCCCTCTTGTATCTCTGGCATGGGTGGCCTTTTTGAGTGCAGCTAAGGCAAGGAAGCTCAAGCCCAGCCTGACCGCCAGCTCTGCACCGATTACTGTGACTGTCTCAGATGTTGATCCTGGCAAGCAAATTTTATTAGAAAGAAGCAGCACAGCATTACGGCTGCCAACCTCCCTCCGTCGGGTCAACACTCAGGCAGGTGAAGCGAACCAAGGCAGCTAAATTTTACCAGATGGGACAGCTCTGAGACAGCTGCAGAAAGAATACAGGCTCCTACACCCGCCAAGAATAGCTATTAAACTTAATCTTTTAATAAGGGTTCCTCTCCCGTTTCTGCCTGCTGAAGGATGCAAAAACCCTTGCCTGGTGCAGCAATGACCAAGTGCATTTCATGTCACTGCTTAACGATGGCCAAAGTGCTCCACAGGAAAAGCTTACATCAGTTTTTACTGTGTTTCCTCCCCCTCTTGAAATAGAAGAGACGAGTAAATTTGAATTTCTGATGCAAAGCAAATTGTCTCAGGAATTGTGACTTCCAAAATATAAATCAGCCCAAAACAAAAGCATTTTCTCCATGCTTTCACATACAGCGTATTATGTCTTTGTGCTGTTGTGGTGTTTGCAGCCAGGGCTCCGCATGCTGCCATGAGCCCCTCTTCCCAGTGCAAGGTGCTCCAAGGGAGGGAAACCAGCACCAGTGGAGCTTGGAAACCAGGGGAATCTGAGTATGGGAAAAACTGAGAGCTAGTGGTCTAAGTGCAATGCCTAACAGTTCTCACAAAGCTGTGCCAAGCCTCCACCTCCCAGCTGGCCTGCAGGAACACACAAAATGGTCCATATTGGCCCTGTGCATGACCCATGATGCCCCTGTTTGCGCTCCAGATGAAGCAGGTGCTCAAGTACTAGGCCTTAGTGAAGATTTAAGGACCCTGGCTTAGAAGGACCTGACCACTTTCCCTGGGGGAACCCCCTGCCCTGGATGCCCACACGAAGTGCCTCAGGACAAAGTACAAAGCACAGGAGTTCTCTATGCATACTGTGCAACCCCACATATGAGAAGCAGTCCCAGATGTGCAATACAGATATGCATGTGGGATGCAGCCCTGTGTGTGCCATGCAGGCATGCATATTCAACACAATGCTCCAGGCACAATGCAGCTCTGTGCGTGCAATGCCAACATGCACAATCCCACAACCATGCCTCGCTGCTGGCTCTGTAATAGCCCTGGCAGCAGGGCACCCACTCTCTGTTAAAACTGGTCATGATTCCATAGGATGAGAGCCCTCTGCTCCGTGCTGGTGCATTGCCACCATGATCAGTGGTCATGAGAACAAACATGGCATCAGGATGCTGGGTGATGTGGCACCTAATTCATACCATGAGACCCACCTTTGGGAGTCATTTTAAATGCTCTGTTTTACACATTTGTCCCTCCCTGTGCTACCACCTTCTTTTTCTTCCTCTTTTTCTTTTTCTCTAGAAAAATTTCAGGCACAACCTTAAACCAGACCACCAGGAAGGTGAGAAGGATGGTTCCGTCTTAGTAAAAGCTCAGCACAGGGAACACTTAGGAGTTTAGTTAGGAGTTTAATTTTCTCTATATAAATACTTGTGTCCAAAAAGCACACTGGATTGGGACCTCCCTTTAAAGGCAGGGTAGGTATGTTGGGTGCCTGCAGCATACAATCGATGCCAGAGTAGGCAACGTGAGTGCTGATGCCCAAAGAAGACAGGGGAGAGGATCCAACTTAGGGCCAGCTGCACGTATTCTTCTCTATGCACACAGTGCCCAGTGAGGTCCATGGAAGAGGTGCACTGCCACCAACATCCTGAGCCGCACGTGGCCCCTGCTCAGCACCTATCAATCCCAGTGCTCAACCTGCATGCATGGCAGGCTGTTGAAGCAATAGGCTGCTCCAGAAAGGCATCCTGACCATGGGCAGAAGGAAAGTTTGGAAGAGAAAGAGAAAAAATTCAAGTCTCCCCCTCCTACTAGCACATCCCCAGAGGGCTGCATTCACACTCCCGCTGAACAGAAGGTTGCACAAGTGATGACACACATGGTTTGAGGAGAAGTTGAGGTTTTGAAAGGTTACATGTCTCCTCTCAAAAACAGAAGTTTCCCACTTGCAACTATGTGTTTGTTTGGAAAGAAGAGGGGAGAAAAAAAAAACAGTGAGGAAAGCAGGACTATATTCACGGCCATGCCATCAAGGTCAATTTCTGGCATAGGTACACACATGGGAAGATCATGTCACCCTGTGTTAACAAATGCCCAGGAGTGGCACTTCCAGGGTGAGCTCCCAGCAGGGACCACTGCGGTGGTGTAGCCTCTTCCCTTCTGGTCACTGCCCCTCTGCAGCTGGTGGGCACATGTGGCCCCCAGCCCCAGTGTGCTACCCTTTCTCTCTTGCATAAAGCTGCTGCATGCCATTCCCATTGCTGGCACCACTACCAGCTCCACCACGACTGTCCGATAGGGCACATTTCCCATTACATAATTGTCCGTACAGATCTCGCCAAATGCCAATACAATTCGCTGGGGGAGAGTTCCTTTAGGGAAAAAAATAAGCAAACATAGCAAACAGGGATTTAGTCACAGAAAGTACCTGGAGACACCAACCCAGGGAAGAGAACGCCAGGACACTGCTGGCTAACAGCAATATCACTGCTGACCTGGATTGGAAAAGCGTTTGTTCTTCAACAATTTACACAGGGACTAAAGGTTGAATTTCCTGGCTTTTGCCCATGGGTGGCATCCCACTTTACTGCCACTGCCAAACCCAGGGAAGGTTTTGCTGCTCTGTCCCTTAACCACAGGGCAGAACTGTGTGGGCAGCAGGCTGCAGCACCGTTCGGGCACGCGAGCCACTTCCCATCACAGCAATGACTGCTTCCTCCTAAGGAAACACACTTCCTCTCGGCCTTCAATGAATGGCTAGGCTCTCCTTTTCCCAAAACTGCGCTTCACCAAAACCTCCTACTGCGCAGCTGAGGGGACAAGCCCTGAGATGCAAAGTCCAGTGATGCAAAGCCCTGTGGTGCAAAGCCCAGTGGTGCAAAGCCCTCCTGCTGCCTGGGGTTATTCCTGCCTAGCGGTGGGCTATGCCGACAGGGAGAGCTAGGCATCCCAGCAGTAGTACCAAGCCAAACCCAGAGGCCATGTACCTGCAGCTCAGCTACGACAGAGCAGTGACACTGCTATGGGGGAGAGGACAGTCCCTTCCCCAGCATCAACACCCCACTGCTCTGGGCTCCCCACTCTCACCAGGGCAGGACAGATGCTGCAGAGAGGGGTGCACTGTGCTGGTGCCACCCTGGCTGGGTCCCCTCTCCTCCGGTCAATCAGGCGGCCAGCCGAGTGGAAGGGGACTTTGGGTGTAAACAGTCCCCGTGCCCCTGTCGCAGGAATGTTGGGAGCAACAAGGGGGCCTTTGTGCAGCACCAGCCCCGTCCCAGTGCCCCCGGCCTGGCCCTCCCCCACCCCGGCACCGCACTTTCCCCCCTGCTTTTTCCTAGTATTATTCGGAGGAGCGGCGGGTGCGCAAGAATGTGCCCCGTCAGCACAAGCGGCTGCAAAGAGCTAAATTCTTATCAGCTGTTGGAAAGGAGGAAACGGGAGCTGTTGTTTACAGAGAAGTCGGCCTCCTCTCCCCCTGCAGCCCCTTCTCCCTCCCTGCCAGCGCTGCATGACAGCAACTTCACAGCCGAGGCTTCCTCCCAGCCTACCCTGCTTTTTTACTCCGGGCTGCACTCAGAATCCATCCGTGGGCTGTGTCGCTGTCCCTGGGTGGGTGCTGGGGAGCAGGGAGAGTGGTCCCAACTCTGGCACAGAGCCACAGCCAGAAGCCACCACCTTGACAGCAGCTGCAGGCCAACCCAAAAGCCTTAGAAGTCACAGAGACAAAGCAGCACCGGTGAAGAACAAAGTGTGCTGGCTCCTGCCCCTGTTAGTGAAGCTCTTTTGCAGCCCCAGCTCTTGGAGGCAGCTTCACCATCCTCAGCCCCAAGCGCCTGCCAGCCACAATGCCTCCCAGGGCACCTGGGGGCTGGGACTTGCTCCTCATGCCAGTGGACAGATGGGCATCCCAGTTATCAGGGGTGCATCCTCCTCAGTCTGGATAGCGTATTTCGCCAACACCACGTACCTGGGGGATGAAACAGCATGAGTACCCTTGCACTGATGCAAAGAGTACGGTATTTCAGAGCTAGGTTTGCTAGCAAAGTGCTTACTTGTAAGAATGCAGAGCATCACAAGTACTTGAATAACTGCTGCATCAAAAAAACAATAATGAATTTTCATACCATTTTTGGTTTTTCCAATATTACTGGTCAGATCGTTCAACAACCCTTGTTCAGCAAGCAGGACCCTCATGTACCTGCAGGACAAGGCTGCCCAAGTAATTTGCTTCCTGTATGGATGATTGTATGAGTGTAGGCTGCTCATCAGGTCAGACGTCCCATGATGTGCTCAGCTTTAAGACCTAATTGCACATAACTGTGCCCTATCGTGTCTACACAGTAACAATCATGTAGCCATGTGGGTTTAGGAGTGAAGATTAATATGGTCAGGAGAAGTAATCACTTATGAGGCCAACTGATGGAGGTAGAGGGGGAAAAATTAAATGAAAAGGGGATGTCCAAACCCTTTATCAAGTAGAGGTATGCCCAAATGTCTTCAGTCCTGCATGGCACAGGCTGGTTAGATGCGGAAGCGGTTGCAATACTGAACTGGGGGGAAATATGCTTCATCCCCACCACCTGGGCTCTCTAGAAATATTCAAAAAGGTGAAGGGAAGAGGGATGGGAGAGGACCCAAAAAAAAAAAAAAAAGGCAAGAATCCCCTTACAAGCACCAGACTAGCCACTTGGCACCAAGAGATTTGTCTCCCTTCAAAAGTGGTTTTATTTTGGCCCGGGCAGTTGGGTTATTTGAGGTGAAAGGAGGTCAGTTTGACCGTAAAAACAAAAGCCCCATTCCTTTTCATCCCCAGAGAGGGGGAGGAGGGAAGACAAACCATGGGGGGAGGTGGATGCTCCTCTACATATAGAGGGAGAGGAATATCTATGAGAGCAGGAGACGAGCTTGCCTCCTTGCTGTGCTGGTAAGGCCAACCCCAGACCTGCCACCTCGACTGAGTGCAAGCACAGGGCTCGTTGGCAGAGGAAAGGTGGAAGGGGAGATGCAAAGAGGGAAGGGCAGCTGGCATGCAAACCCTCACCGCTTGGCTCAGTCAGAGGAAGGAAGTGCGTGCAGAGCACCCCAAAAGTGCTGCCTGCCCGAAATGCCCAGGGAACCATGAAAACATCTTGCTGCTCAGCCAGGATGGGGAAGGGTGATCACCTCAGCTACTTGTAAAGCCACCTGCAGCCCAACCACTTGCCAGGAATCACACAGCCTGAACCCTGTTGTGGCTGGGTGTGGGATCCCTGTGCTTCTCCCTGACCAACCTCAACAGGCAGCACCAGTCAAGTCTGGAAAAGCATCCAGGTTGGGAAGGGACATCCAGAGTTGTCTCCCAACTTTGCAGCAACCTGTTTCCTGCACAGGCAGACTGGAATGAGAGAGGATGGCTCTCAATTCCACTACTCAAAAAAAACACCCTGTTACCTGGAAGTGACTTTTTAATGCCTTTTCCCAAGGCAGAGGCAAGACTGACAAATGCATAGCATCATGTTCAGCTGCTACCTCCATCCTCTTCCCCCATTTGGCTTTGTACCTGTCCTATAGTCAATTAGTCTGTGGTTCAGTCCTCACTGGGGAGCAAGATACAGGGTCTTCCCCCTCCCAACCAGAGCAGACACACAAGCAAACAGCACAACAGAGTATCACACTCAAGACACCCTTGCCCATAGATTACTGAGAATCCATTACTACTGGTTTTCTCCTCATCCCTCCCGTTTACCAGTTAAGCCATTTTATTACTAATGCTAATGGTCCAAACGCTCAAAGCATCCTGGTAGAAAGCCTGCTGCAGCCAACTGGCCTGAAGCCATGTGCACTCTGCAGACAACAGCAATACTGCTTTTTGTTTTTTGCACTGCAAAAAGATAAGACATCACTCTTCAGCAACAAGTTCACCAGCAGGTAGCTAGGAGGTCATGAAGCATCTTTTGGGAGCAGCCTAGAAGGTGCTGCTATACCAAAGCAAAGACTGCCCAAGAAGGGAGAGTGTTCAGCTCCCTGCCTACTGTCAGATGCAGCACTTAGCCAGTGTCTCAATAAGCCAGGACCCAAGCTCAGCAGAGAGCTGGCTGCAGACATCGTCTTTATGGTAATGACTTGCCCGCATCACTGACGAGCCTGGCACATAGGGTTGTCCAGTGATATTTGGCTTTTCTGAGCATCATACTTGGGACCCCGTTTCCCCATGGTATGAGACAGTCCCCAAAAGTGGCACAAGGTGGATGCACGTCACCCTGAGCATGTTCATTTTCTTACTCTTCTCCTGGCCTACTGCCATGTGTAAGGAAATCATTAAACGCCCAGGCTGGGAATCCCCTCCTTTCCCTCCTGGCCGGCTCCACAGAAGCAGGGCATGGGGTGGGGGCAGTATCCTGCCTGCTGCTGGCAGCTGCCCAGCACTTACTGAAGTAGAAGCCCCTGTCCCCACAGACGAACTGCAGTGTGTCCACCAGCTCCCCGCCGCAGAGGGTCTCCGCCGTGCCGTACGCAGCCGCTGAATCCAGCGCGTAGGCCAGGAAAGCCAGCAGCAGCAGCAGCATCCGCCTCGCCACACACATCCTCTGCACCTGGGGACAGAGGTACAGCGTTAACACTGCGAGAGAGACCCCTCTCTGCCACCTCCCCCAGGCAATGCCCCCCGCCCACAGCGTGCTGCAGGTTGGATGCCCAGCCATGTCAGGATGCTGCAGGGAAGGACCGGCAGCGCTGCAACAGCCGCCGGCATGAGGCTGGCTCCCGGCACTCCCGCTCTGGGCAGACAAGGTTTGCATTGAAGCAGTTTTTCCATTGGAAAATCCCACTTCAACCTACCTCTACGATGCTTTTATTCCACCTGCTCTTTCAACAGTGTGATTTTTATTTTTGCCCCCATTTACATGGGAATTCATCCAAATTATTATCCGTAGGTTTGGGGGTTTTTTCCTCTTCTGGTGGTAGGTTTTCATGCCCCACCTGAAAACATGTCCCCCCAAAGGAGAAACAAGTAAAGTTTCAACCCATCCTAGAGATGCTTTTGAGGAAAGATAGGAACAACAGCCTTTGTCCTGAGCATGTGAGGCTTGGGCAATCCAGGGGCTGATTGCACAAGTCATATTTGCTTTGAGAGTTGGGACTGAGAAGACATCCCTCAGGAACAATGCAGTCCCCCAGGAAACACATTTGCAGCATTACCAAGGAGGGCCAAGGCAGTATCAGATATTGCAGAGCATTAAAAAAAATACTCTCTGGATATTTGCTAACTAGCCCAAAGATTTTCCCTGACTCCACTCCAGCAAACAGCTTTACCTCTGTGTCAGCCTCTGCAGGTGTAAAGTAAGGATGCTATTGCTCCACTGGATGGGACAAAACCTATGGATGGTTCAAGGCATTATAGTCCCTTAGCGATGAGCCTCACAGTATACATACAGCCAAATAACACTGGTAACCAGACAGGTCAGCTCAAAATGAAGAGAAGTGTGTCAAAATATCAGACGGTGTGCGGCAACCCTAATCTCAAGCACAGTACCACCACTCTTTGCTAACTCTCAACCAAGATGCTGGGTTTCACATCCAGCTTTCATCACCATAGCCTCTGAGCAACTCAAGAATAATATCAGTTAATGAATATTACCTCACCCTCCCGGGATGCTGAGATGGAGTTGAAGTCCGGGATAGATTAAATGACTCGCCCAAGGTCACAGCGGAAGTCTGCAGCACAGCCAGGAAATTAGCCCAGCTCCCCCGAGGCCCCGCTACGGTCCTGCCAGCAATAAAGACACCCTTGCTACCGGATTTTTACTAGCATGTAGCTCAAATCATCGGTGCTAGAAATGCATCATGCTCACAAGTCGCGAGCTCTACTGAGGAGCAGGAGGACAGTGACCAGCAGCAAGAAAAGCCAAAACAGAGGTTGCAAGGTCTGAGTGGGCTGTGGGGGGCATCCCCCCTGCTCCACTGTTGATGCCCATAGTATTGCTCAGACTGTGCTGGCAAAGACCAGCAAGGCTGACAAAATCCCTTCCAGGCTCTGGACAAGAGAGGCAGGAGCCCTGGGCACAAACTGGTCTCAAATCAGCAAGTGATGGGACCAGGACCAGCTTTTACAGTAGCAATGATCCCTCTGGCATACTGCAGGGGCTTTGTTCAATATAACAGTGGGAGCAGAGGGACGGCACCAGGCTGTGACACCATGCTGCTAAGCTGCAGTGTTTTGCACCAATACCTTTTCACCTCAATTTTTTTTACTGAGTGGCCAACAAGTGTTTACTGGGCCTCCCCAACATGACCACAGTGTCACCTTCACTGAAGTCGCACCCCTGGTGCAGCAGCGTCATCCAGATCTCCAACTGACAACAGACGAATGATTGTGGTTCCTTTTTTCCGCCCTTTTTCCTATTTTTTCGCATGCATTTCCTGTTTGTTGGTGTCCCCAGGGCACAGGTAGTGCCAGCAGCTTATTGCCAGGGTGACAGATGTGTGCCAGCCAGCACTGCCATTGAAGGCACTGATGTGAAACTTCAGGACATCCACATAATCCCCCATCCCCAATCAGGCTCGTGCTGGCTGTGGGCGCTGTGGCTAATAAGCAAGCTGCATGTTGCCGCACTCTAGACAGAGCCATACCACCCCTCAAGAAGGGGCTGCTTGGTGGCACAGATGACAAACACCATTTTTACTCCACATTCAGTCTAAAGAAAGGAGCGAGATGCTCTGAAGCAAGGGGAGAGCAAGATTTTGTCAGCAGGGCGATATCTGATGCTGGGGAGACCTGATACCTTCTGTGGAAAAACACTCATGCGCCTCAGAAAATACCTGCTCCTGCGCAACCTGCACCGTAAGCACAAGGCAGTCCCTGGCAGCCTTCCCTGCCTCCACTGCAAGCTCTCTTCAGGTGCCCATACACCCCATAACTCCAGCCAGGAAACATCCCTGAAGCTGTGAGGACAGAGACAGCCCCAATGCTGTCATCCAGAGCACAGCTAACATGGAGGTGTGAAATGCGATAAGGTCCATCTTTGCCCATGCACCAACTGTCAGCCCTTTCCACTGCCATTACCTTGGCATCTTCCTGCTCCTTCCTGTAGCCTGTGTAACGAGAAACCAGGCCGCAAAGCAAAAAGCATCTGTATTTACTACCAGTGCTGCAGTTTCTCTCCAGCCTGATGGAGCTGCAACCCAACCCCGTAAGCCCTTCCCTCTCACTTTGGCCCTACTGACTCTGCTGAAGAAAAGCCCCCAGGCTTCACACAAAGGCTAGACAGGCTCCCAGAGTGCCACCACCAGCTCAGCATGTCCCAATGACCTTTCAATTGATCTTTCCCGCCCTCACGCATCTCCCCTAGCAAGGATGAGTAGCATCCATGCAGGGGAGTTTGCACTTGTCTTGCCATGGCTGCTGAAGCAGGTGCTGCTCCCCCAAAGAGGGTGTCATGGCACAGCTGGGTACCTGCAGCCCATGAGCAGTGGCACAGGTTGCATGAAACTTCAGTTGTCGTGGCCAAATCCTGCTCAGCAATATGAGTTGAAGCCCTATGAACCCCTTCAAGACTTCACTGTCCACTGAAAACATGGGGCAGCAGAGCTTTTGGTTTCTAGTCCAAGCATTAGGACAGAGACAGTCTCCTCAGCTGTGGGACAGGAAAAAAATCAGATTTTATTAGAAAGCCTCTCTTACATGACATGAAACAGGAATAAGGCAGAGAGAGGGAAGTGGGCCACCTCTCTAAAGAACAAGGTCCTGTCCCTGCTAGGAGAGAGGTTACAGCCATCACAGTTCCATTCTTGCCAAAGTGGGTTTGACCAGCCATGCTGGCTGGCAATCCTCCTCATGTGCCCAGGGAGAGCTCAAAGGCTTTAGGATGCAGTGGGATGCACAGTGCAAGACATACTGGATGCCCAACAACCTGAGCACCAAATTCCTCCTAGGGAGAGCCTGGACCCCACACAGTGTGCAAGACGGTGATGCAAGAGGAATTTTTTGGCTGCACAGGTGAGCTGTACCATCCTATGAGTAACCTGCATCTGAGCACAGCATTTTCAGTGCAGAAGAGGCTCAGACAGGACAACACACACTGCTGGCCTCTCCTTCCCAGAGAGGGTCTGCTTTGTTCTCCATCTTCATGTCCATCTCCTGCCTTCCCCTGCATTCCCAGAACCCTACACAAAGCCAGGCACAACTTGGCCCTACACAAAGCTTAGCCATATGCAGGAGGCTGCTGCTGCTGCCTTGGAACTCCTGTGTATTCCTGCCTCGCAGCACACACCAATGTACCCATGGCCAGGGACCCCCAAACACCTCTTGGCATCCCCCAGCCAGCAGTGAGGTCCAACAGAGAGGGTCCTCTCCAAGTGGCTGTGGTGTGCCAGGAGTGAGACTGAGGGCAGGTCTGCAGTGGAGTCACCATCCCACCCGAGACCATTATAGGATTTTTTCAGGATCTCCTCTGGAATCAGCTGGATCGGCAATTACTGTCCAGCTGCTGGGGAGTGAGGGGCCAAGACGCCACAATGTGCTAAAAGGTCCAGTTGCCAAATCTCAGAGAACAGCTCAGGCATCCCTTGCATCCAGGCTTGTACTGAGCAAACCAAACCACAGTGCCTCTTGGGCAACAAACATCTCCCCAAAAACACAGACTAAACCTCCTGTCTGACCTAATTCCTTCTTCAGTCTGGCCTTCACTGCAATTTAATATGAACAGAACAACGTAGGAGGGAATTGACAGATGGCCCAGTCTGTAAAATTTGGATTTGGACAGGAAAAAAAAAAAAGAAAAAAAGAAAAGAAAAGAAGAAATCTCACTTCTTTGTGGAGCTGTGCAGCATTTAAAAGGGAGCACAGTGAAAAGTCATCAGCCCAAACCCAGTGATGTGTGCTGGAGGGAAAACCCCAGTTTGCACATCCCAGCATCCCTCACAGTCCACCCCTCCTCCAAAAAAAAAGTGGGCAGACTGATGTTTTGCTACTCATATGATTTCCTGTGAGAGATGCTGAACTTCTGCCTCTCTGCATTATTCCTCTTGGTGGACTGCCCCAGGAGAGCAGGGAGGTGACCTGGTTTTGAGCTCAACAATCCTGAAGGGGCAGGATATGGGCACGTGCCAACTTCACATGTGCCAAGTGAACATCGCCCCTGCCCACAGGGCAACCTAACCTTGTGCAGGATGCCAGGCCATGACGCCCTGAGATGCCAAGCAGCAAAGCAATAGTGGAGACCAGTAGGAGAGGCAGGTGCCCTGGCAGCTGAAAACCACCCAGGGGCTGCATTTTGGGCAGAGGCACAAGGACAAGGTGCCCCCCAGGACCTGAAGGGAGAGGAGCCACGTCACACTGTGCCACTGAAGGGCCTCCCTTTTCATCAAAAAGGGAAAGGAGATTTCCAACCCACAGCTTGGAAGAAGCAAGCTTCAAAACAAAAAAACTTTTGATCATTGACCTGTCGGATGAATAAAACTGACCCAGGACCAGGGGTTTTGCTGTTCAGGTCAGGTTTGAAAAATAAAAACCAAACCTCACAATTCTTGGCACCTGGCTTGCATGACATTCATATGGCTGAGGATGGCAATACTGCTGCTATTTTTAGCCCTCACTTTTTTTGTCTTCACTGCTCATACCGATCAGCAGCCCACTCTGCCCCACACTTGGGGTCACCTTTCTGCCTCCCATCCTGTGAGCTAGGAGACACCTGCCTTCCTGCTGGTGGGACAGAGGCTGAGGCAGAGAGGGGAGCACTGCCCTCACCCCACGTCTATAGGTGTTACAGCGAGAACTACTGTGGCTGTGGAAAATCAAGCTGAAAAAGGTGAATGGGGTATTCAGTACCATTTACTCACCCCACTGGGGAGTAAGAGTGTATTGCATAAATTTTGGTATGTGGCCCAGAAACATTTGATTTATTGAATAAAAAAAAGGAAACGCAAACTTGCTTAACTCTCCTAAAGACAGCTGGCAGGACCCAGTGAAGGGATTTAAGTCCATTTTTGTAGCCTCACTTAGCTCCTTTCTTTATTGTTCCTCTCTCCTTTCTGCATTCCCTTCCAGAACCTGGAGTATATCAGGGAAAGTTAACAGCAAGTTAAGCTGTTAAATCAGAAATTGTGGTGACTGGAGTCTACTGGCAAGTGATATTCCCACAACACGTTGAACTTGCTTTATATCTTGGCAGAGCAACTTTAACTCTTTAAGAGCTGGGCTGCAATGCCAGGGCAGATTTCTCCCCGCTGTGCGCCCCACCTCTCCTGACCCTTCACACAAACATGCTCTTGGAGGCCCGTATCACTTTGCCCCGCTAAGATACTCATCAGCTTTTAAAAGCAAAGACAATCCAAAGAAGGATCGGAGAGGTCAGTCCCAGGACACGAGCTCAGAGAGGGTGGGCCACTTACAGTGCTCGTATGCACTGCTGGAAACACACCAACTCCTTGGTCCCTCTAAAAATAATACCTCACCTGCTGTGTTTGCTTTATTTAAAAAAAGTACAGAAATGCTTTTCTCTGGTGCTCCATGGGACAAGCTGGGCTCCTGCTAAACCCTATAGGAATCAAGGGGAAGACACACACAGACAACTCCAGGTTGAGTGGTCAAAGCAGCAGCCCTCCAGCCAGGCTGAAAAAAAAGATCACCTGTCAGAAAAAGCGCTGGGACACACACGCAGACACATTTTGCCTCTCAAATTTCATGCGGTGGTGGGAGGGGACCCGCGGTGTCAAATCTTTTATCCCTTAATGAATTTTCACAGGAGCTGGGATAGCCCCTTTGAAAGGCTGAGTGAACTTGTGTGGGTGTCAACAACATGGAGCAAGATTTACAGCTCTGACCCATTCACCCCCACCAAAATTGCCAAGTTGGGTCCAAAACAGCACAGTGGAGCTCAAATCAGAAGTGTCAGTCAGTTTTATACCTCCAGATGTCCTTAGCACAAAGTCACACTCACAAAACCCCACGACCCAGGCTCCTCAACTCCACTCTAAATCAAGGCAAGAGGAGAAATAAAGAAACTCAACACGCTGAACCCCCCCACCCCCTACACACACAACCCGACAATAAACAAACCCAAAGAAAAACGGGCTTTGGCCTCCCAAGAACATCCCGGCATTTGAAAGAAAACAACAGACTTTGTATAGGAAGGCTGGGTTGAAAGCAGGGGCTCTCCCGAGATGTCTGCTTAAAACCACCCACACAAACCTTCTTTTTACACTTGATTGCTCCACACCACCCGAGCAAGACCTGGCGTATCAGCAAGGCTGCTGAAGTACCCCTGGCTGGAGGCGAGGCAGACACATCTGCTGGTACAGTTACGCTAAATCCGAGTTCCCTCATGTGCCCCAATTCCCTAATGCTCAACAGAGTGCTAAAACCTTTCCAAGTTGCGCTTTTAAAACAATTACTGTAGGGAAAAGCAATTGGGAAGGAAGAAGAAAAAAAAAATTAAAAAAAAATCACAGAAAGTCGAAGGCTGCACGCCAACCATTAACTCTCACTCCATTTTGGCTTCGCTTTCTTGTTTTTCCTCTCTGTATTTTTATCCCTCGGAGACCGAACACACCGCAGTGTTTTGCAGAAGAGAGTTTCATACTCTCTCTCCGCTCTCCGGAGCGCTGCCCGTCCCCTGCCCGGCATGTCCCCGCCCGCAGCGCGGCTGGGGGCGCGGAGGGCGCTCCGCCGGGGGCCGCGCAGCCCTGCCTGACCCTCGGCATGGCACAGAGCGGCATGGCTCGGCTGTGCCCGGCAGGGCGCGGGGAATCCCAGCGCCCTGTGCCCGCGGAGGGGCAGCGCGGAGCGGCGCTTACCTTGGCACTGCCGCTGCTACTCTCAACTTCTGGCGGCGGCGGCGGGCCGGGCAGGAAGGCGGGCTGCCGGCAGCGCTCATCCGTGTGTGCCCCGGCGCTTGACATGCTGCTCTCCTGCCCTGGCAGCGGTCGCGGCTTTGGCTCGCCTTCCCCGGGCCCTGGCACGTTCTCCTCGCCTTGCCTTTTTGGTATGTCAAGTCCCTCCTGGATTTTGTCTGAAGGATGTTATTTTGTTACGATCAGGTATTTTGTTATTCTAGAGAAAGATCGAGCGAGCGCTTTCCTTTCCTTTTTCTTTTTTTTCCCCCCTTGTTTTTTTCACCCTCTTTTTCTTCCCTTCTCTTTCTCTCCTCCTGCTTTGGCTGCCCCTTGGGTGGCTCTCACTTTTGTGTTTACTGAGTGCGTCCCCCTGGCTGGGTCGGAGGGGCCGGCTGCCTCACTGCCCGCTGCTCCCAGCTGGCTGCCCCACGAGCGAGGAGACAGGCAGGGCGCTCCGGCTGCCCCCCTTTTATACCCCCCCAGTGGGCATGCTCTCCCGGCGAGCACCAGCCCGGCCACGCAGCCAATAATGTTGCAGAGCGGTCTAACCCCCTCTCTTCCCTCCCTCCCTCCCTTTCTTCCCTCCTTCTCCCTCGTAACCCTCCGGACTCCAGCTCGGGGAGGGAAGAGGGGACAGAAAGTTTCTGCCGCACCGTTCTTTGCGTGCTGTTACCCCGGGTGGGGGGCTTTGACCCGCCCAGCCGGCCCCGGGTGGGAGGGGGGCTACGCGCATCCCCCGCAGGTGAGGGGGCGAGGTGTGGGTCCGCGCCCCGAGCCCCTGCCTGGGATGCTGCGGGGACACCCCTTGAGCGCCTCTCGCTGTGAGGTGGCGAACCCCAAGCCCTGGCGGGGTAGGAGCGGGCAGATCGCCCAGCCCGTGCTCTCCCAGGTCTCTAGGTGCTCCCGGGCACAGGTGTCGGCGCCGGCCGGCGAGCTGGCCCGAGACGCTCCCCGGCAAAGGCGCGGGCATTCCCGCACGGATGCCCCGCAGCCCCGTCCCGCCCTGCGCGCCCCGGTGCGGGCAGCCGAGCCCCCGCCTCGGCACAGCGAACCCCCGCACCCACCCGTGCGTGTCCCTGTGGACAACATGGACGCTGGCCCCCCGCACTCGGGTTTTGCACCTCGTACAGCACCTTTCCCGGAGCGGTTCCCCCTCGTTAGGTCGCCAATGCTTCCCGCCGGCTCCTGCAAGCGAGCACCGCTGCCTTTAAGGCAAAGGGACTTTTCCCAGGCTTTGCCGAGCGTGTGCAGCAAGCAGCGCGGGCAGAACGCGCTCCCGCTGCTCTGCGCTGATGCATAGCAGGCACACCGTGCTGCATCGGCCGACAGTCGCCTTCTCCCGACGATCTGTCCTCCAAGTCTGTCCCAGGGGAAGGGACCCCGCCGGCTTTCCAAGGCAGCCCCGGGTGCCCGCACCCTCACCGCTTCCCCGGTGGGTGCCCCTCTGCAGGGGCGCGCGTACCAGGCTGCGCCACAAGCACACACCCTCCTCCTTGGAGCAGAGAGGAGCAGAGCTACCTGAGACCGAGCAGCAGGATGGTCCACCTCAGGCAGCGCTTGCCATAGATAGTGGCGCGAAAGGGCAAGGATGCAGCAGTCCTCGCCCAGCATGCAATAAAAACCCCTTGTTTTTATTCCTTCTTTCAAGTTTCCACCAGTTTCCCCCCCGAAGAATGGGAGGCTCGGTGCCTCTCTGGACAGTTGGAATTGCCCTAAACATGACCGAGAAAATGTGGGCAGGATTATCCTTTCTCACTAGGCTTTGGACATCCTTTCCTCCCCAGCATCCTTCTGTTCCCTGAGCTGTCCTCTGCGATATGATGCTGCATATCACACCAAGCAGTCCTGGTGCCAGGGCTGTGGGCTTCAACTGGAACGTTGTCGCACCTGGGAGAGAAGGCGATGATGCTGAGGAAGCGGTTCAGTTCACACCGAACTCAACCCCAGGCATCAAATCTCAGCTCCTACACTGATATTTAAACATCTAAATAAGCGACCTGACTTTCAAAAAGACTGGGCATCTTCTGGCATGTGTCAGGGCTCCAGATTTCACCTAAAAAGGGTCACCTCTATCGATGCTTCTTACCTAGGGCTTTTGGAGTTTCTCACACATACCCAGGGTATTAGTAAATCCCAATTGTGGGTCTCACAAACCGCTCAGCGGAGGTGGTCTTAACAAAGCAACCACCTTTCCTCTCTGCAAAAGCAGAACCCCATCAAAGGAAAGGACCCAACCTTGGCAGGGGGGTCAGCAGGGCTGTAAGCTACTGTTAATAGATGAAGGAGCCCAGCTCCCTTCCCCCAGCTCACCACAAGGACCTCCTGAGTGTAGACAAAAGAAAGCTTGGAGGGTTAATCTCCCTGAGAAAAACAAGTGATTTTCCAGTAAACAACTGCAATAGCAAACAATGGGGGTGAAAAATAGCGATCATAAAAAAGTCGGCTTGGAGGAAGAGGCGACCCACTAAGAGAGGTGTCCTCTGGCTGGGGGAAAAACACGGCAGCAGTGGTGAAGATTCAGCAGCGGCAGCTACAGCAAAATAAACCCCACAAGTTGCCACTGGATCTACTTGTGTTTGTGCCTTTTGATCTTTTAATTGCTTCTTAGTTATCCTTCAGTGCAAATAAATAGTGCATTGTGTCAAGAAAGAGAAGGGGGGCGGGGAAGGGAAGAAAGAGACACAAAAGAAAGAGCTGTCGCCCAGAAGAGAAAAGGAACAGGTTCTTTCCCCCACCTTTAAAGGAGTATCTGTATTGGGGGGAAGGGGGGGACAAGGAGGAGAAGGGGATAGGATTAAAAATCAAAGCGAAATTGGAGAGAAGCACATTAAGCCTCAGGCATCCTTACAGTAGGAAGAAAAGAGGGAGGTGGTAAAACCCTCTGGGAGTTTATTCAGTGAGTTATGAGAGGATCCACGAGTGTAATATTGTTAAAGGTCAGCCTAAACCTAATTTAAACTAGGGATGTGTGACCTCCGCCCGTCATTTAATACAGTCATAAGGAACATTACACTGCAGATAGCTGGAACAATAGCTTGCCTCCACCCCAAACTCCAGCCTTTGGCATTGCCTGCAAGGAAGGCCTGTGAGGGAGAGCAGGCGGAGGAGCAGTAAAGCCAAAGAAGGGAAAACCTGAGGACAGGGAAGCAGAAAGAGAGGTACAGGAAGGCCTCTGGACTCTAACCCTGACCACCAATGGTCTTGCAAAAACACAGCATCCGAGGAAGCATTTTGGTTTGAAAGTGGATGGGGCTGCAGCAGACCATCATTTGAAAATGTCGGAAATGCAATAAAAATAAACCACTGCCTCTTGCAGTTGTCTGACCTCCGTGGTCATCGGTGCAGTTCAGAAGAGAAATCACGGTTGTGGGTTCCTATTAAAATCTCTCTTGCACAGAGCAAGCACAGTGTTCACAAAGCAAAGTCAGCCAAAGTGAGCCGAAACTAAGTGAGTCTAAAGTGGGAGCTGAAATAAAAGCAATATCCAAAAAGTGCCCTGAAACCAGGGGTATGCCAGGAACTCAGAGAGAAAACCTCTGCTGTTGCAGCAGCTGTGGAAGCATTAGGGCAGGCTGCAAAGCCTCCTGACAGCACTGCCCATCTGAGCTGATCAAAGCGTCTTGTGGGTGGCCACCAACACGTGGCGTTGGGCCGGAAAGCTTTCCAGAGAAAGGGGGAAGAACAGGAAAACTTGGGCCAGCCTAGACCTTGCAGGCAGGGATATGAGCTTCAGCAAAGGCAAAGGAATGTAAATAGCTGCAGAAATGCAGTGGTCCTGGGTCAGGGTGGATGTTAGCGATGTTGCCAGAGAGATGAGCCAGGCAGACACCTTCAGGGAAGGGGACATTTGAATGACTTTTCCCTTCCTCTGCACCCATAATCCAAAGAGGGGAAAGGTCACTAATCCCAGCCCAAGGAGGATACTCTGTGATGTTCGTTTGGTTTATTTCACAATTACACCACAAATGACAAGAACAGGGTTTTGTGGTGTATGGCTCAGATGCTGTGCCTGCATCATTACAAAGGTACCCCAGTTTGTATTCTCATATGTCCCTTTATATTCTCATATGTCAAGAGTGGGGACATCCAGGAGAAACGAGACTGCTTTACTGATCTGGGCACCACAGTTTGAGATCTCAAAAATGAGATGAAAGGAAGGTGAAGCTGGGCTGTGGGTTTGGGTCTCTTGTCACTGAGGACTAGAACAAGTAATTCCTAGCGAGAATGGAGAGTGATTAGCCAGAGTACTACACACAGCTGTTCAATGGCAGAGGAATAATCATACTTGGCCCAGAGCATCTTTCAGTGGCTTTAAGAAAGCGATACCTTTTGCTTTGTACAGCCCAGGAACCTGACAATAACACTGTGTCCTTGCATGCTAAGATATATTGATCCTGGGGCACACTAAACTGTTGGAACAAGAAAGATTCATTGGCGAAAGGGGATGTGATATATGGAAGGCCCCTGAATAAAATTGAAATCAAAGAACTAAGAGAGGGAGAAATAATTCATCTGGGGCCCCTGGTCAACAAGAAGCAAACAAGAGCAGAGGCTGGGCAGGTCTGTTTGGGACTGCTGGCACCCCTGGGTGGAGTGAACATTTTGAGGCTATGCTCCCAGCCCAGGGAGTTTCTGATGGAGGATTGTTACATGGGCAGGAAAAAAGGAGGTTAACCTTAGATGTCAGCAGTGGACTGTTTTTTTGGCATGTTTGGAGAGAAAGAGGGACCCTTAGATCAACTCCTACCCAGGTCTACTCATGTCTTGGAGCAGTTTTTGGACTTAGGACTTCAGGATAGGTGTTGGCAGATGGATCCTAAGGACCTGGAGGATGTTGAGAAAAGCAAAAATGAAATTATTTTATGGTAAGTTATTGCACTGTGCCAGAGGAATTTGTGACAGTGGTAAAAGGCACAAGTGTAGTGTTTTTCACCCCTGTTTATAAGGAGAATAAACTATGCATTTTTTTATGGGCTGGAAAGACTTGGTATTCCTGTAATATCTTTTAAAATTCAATGTCCCCAGTGATTAGAGAAAAGGTACAGTCTGAGGAGCCTCACATGGCTCAAGAGACTGCAGGAAGCAGGATGTGGGATAGGAAGATGCTACTGTGGCCAAGTGTGAGGGAGGAATTGAAAAAGCACAAATGATATTCAGCAAGTAAAGCTCGGTGAGTCTGCTTGTTGAGATGCTGTCTGCAGCATGGCCCAAAAGATGGAGGCCAAGGGCTCCCAAGGTCAAGTGACCCCAGAAAGGGGGAAAATTTTCGCCTATCTCCCCATCATCTGCAGAAAAGCAAGCATCTCTTGGTCACCCCGGGTTGCCAGAGAGCACTTCACTTCAGCTGATGTCTTCCCCAAAAGGAATTTCCAAGAAGGGTGGAATAGGGTAGATAAAGAGAAATGCCTGCCCTCTCCCCAGCTTCCTTTCATCGCAGAGGGAGCCCAGAATGCTCTAAGTTTTGTCTGATAATTTGTGTCAAAAATGTGCAACAAATACAGTAGCAGAGAAGCAAGATGAGTCTGTGCCTACATTAACAGCTAAGCACATCACCATTTCCTGTTGTCCTTATTTTTTTTTAAGCATTTCCATCAAAATGCCCACTGGAATGTCATGAGGAAGAAGTGGTCCAAGACTGTTTAATAACCAATAAAAGCTCCAGCAGGTACAGTTAGTTCTTCCAAGCACCAGAGGACTAATCTGGCTCTTTATAGCATTGTGCAAATATGGGTCTGTCTACAGAGCAAGTTCTGAGTCAAAACATCTTGCAAATGAAACATGCTACAGGAGACAGAGGGAAACCCTTTGCACTAGAAGCTCTTTTGGGTGAAGACTGTGACCCATAGCTGTGTCCCTGCAGGGGTGGTCTGACAGGAATGTTCTAGGAAGGCAGTGCTAATAGCAGACATCTTTGTGTCTCTCAGGGAGCAGCTGAGCAGCAGGAAACTAGTCTACAGGGATGCAACTTGCTGCTGAGCAGGAGCACACCATGCCCTCTAGGGGTATCTGTGTGTCATCTTCCAGCAAGGCACCTTCATATCACTTCAAATGCACTCTGGTGCATTTGGAAAACTCAGGGTTCACTCTTAAAAATGTTTTATCCTGCTCACAGGAGTGTCAGTATGGACTGGTCAGTCTGGCTGCATATTGCTGGATCCATGAGCAGAAGAAGGTGAGCTTCTTTCTCAAAAAAAGAGCAGATGTTTCTGAGGTCCTTTCCAGCGGCTTCAACAGAAAAGCCATCACTGGGTGGCCAGTGGCAATGCCAGTGATGGGCCACGCCAGAGGCAGATGAAGTCCTTGTACAGATATTCCTTTGGTACAGCCTTTTAGGGATCTTTGCCTTGGCCTCATGTAATCAGTAAGCTTAGAAAAGCTGCCCAGGTGAGCAGCTTTGGAGTTGCATGCTTTGAGCACCCATTCAACCCTCTGCCGAAAATCAGACACAAGAGCCAGCTGCAAATACAACCATGTGATGGGTTAGTTTTCCAAGTGCCCAAAGGAGATGATGGCATTGAGCACAGAGGGTGACGCATTTTAGACAATATATGTGGGGCCCTTATTTGCCCCAGAGAGGTGGAGTGGTGCAGTTATGTCTCTGTTGTGTAATTAATGGCTTTGAAAAAAAAGAAACCAAGACTGTTGGCTAAGCCCGAATACCTCTGAGGAGTTCTGGAATCCCAGCTATGTATCTTTCAGGCATTTCTTCCTTTTTTTTTTTTTTTCCCCTTTCTTTTTGCATTGCTATTGTGCCTCAGTTTGGGTCTTTGTTTGCAGCTCTCATTGTCTTCGACCAGAGGGTTGGGTGGCAGTGTCCCCTCCAGGCCAGGGCTTCGCACCTTACCAGGGACCCCTGTCTCCACTTCCAGCTGCCCTCACTTATACAGGCTGGGGCTTTTTGGGCAGGATAAATGTGCTGCCAGGCCTAACAACTGATGTGCCCTCAGGTCTCAGCTGAGCAGTGAAAGCCCTAGAGAAGGATGTGGGGCTAGGATTTTGTAGGCAGATGTCTGTGGGTCTAGGAATCAGGGGTGTCATGGGGCTCACACAAAGCCTTACTCTGCCACTGCATCCACACATACCTCGGGCAAGTCACTTAATTTCCCTCTGGTTTTCATCCCCATCCATCAGCTCATGAGAGGAATAAGTCTATCCACTGTTGTCTTGTTGCCTTAGAGGCTGGAACTTTCAACACCTACACCTGGCAGAGGCTGTATAGGAGTTTGCAATAAGATCTCCACTTCTTCTTTTTTCACCTTCCAAAGCAGGTGCCACTGGGACACCCTGTGCCCACCCATGCTGCCAGCATCCCCTCCAGACTATGCTGCCCTTACCATGCATGATGAACGCCCATCGGCGGGGAGGAGGTGCAGGCAGTTTGTTTTCTCACTTAAAAAAACTCTGTCTCATAATCATAATGAAGGAGGGGAGGCAACAGCACTTGGCAAAGCAACTCACACTAAGTGCACTTCACTAGAAATGTTTATACTCTGCTGCTGAAAAATTCACCAACCATGGCAATAATGTGGCGCGGTGCTGGCAGAGCCAAGTTGGGGATTGTGCCCTGAGCCAGGTTCCAGCCAGGGTGGGCTTGGGTATGTCACCAACTCATAGCTATTTCACCTTCAAGGACAGCTGTATAGATGGGGTTGGCATCTCCAAGGAGTGTCACAGGGCACGTAGGTATAACACAGTCCTGTGTGATGGGAAGTAAGATTCTTATGGTGACAGCTGTGTTTCAGAATGGCCCTGGTGAGAGAAGCAAGGATTTTGTAGAGGTCTCCGCTCTTCTGGAACAGGAGACCTCACACAGGGTAGGACCCAGGGGACTGCTAAGCTAATCACTAATTACTTGGAAGGTAACACTCACCAAAAAACCATGCATGTAGCTTTCAAAACAGCAGGTGGTATGCTTGCGTAGCACGTGCAGGCGTCTGTGTGTGTGTGTGTGTCTGTGTGTCCAAATGTATTTTTGTGCTGAGGGGGAAGTGAGTGCTTGTCTAAGTAAGTAGAGCCAAATGGCAGGTGATTCAGATTCTACCCCTATTTCCGGCACCACTTTGTTTGTGCCACTTGAGTCTTCATCTCTTCTTCAGCCAAAGATAATGGGCTCCAAAAAGGCCCTCACTGAAGCCCTGGTGCAAGCTCTGAAGTCAACAGGCAAAGGGTTAACTGAATTCCCAAGGCACAGGTGGGAGCTTAAGTCAGACTGTGTGATATCGTAGACATGTTATTTGAAAAGCTAAGAAATTGTGGAATTCCTCACCTAATCCAACTTCCCCACAGTTTAAAGAAAACTGCAATGCTAGATATCACTACAGCCAAGGGAGACCCCCCACAAACCTTTCCCTGCATAATCCATGTGTGGGTATAGGCACCGTCAGCCACCTCCCATGGTGCTAGGCATCCAACGCTCGATCAAGTTCATGGGACACAGACCTCTAATGCCTTGACCTATATGAGCTGGAGATGTTTTGTCCATCCCTGTGACATTGCTTCTGTGTGATGCAAGGCCCATCCTAACACTGCACAGATCCTCTGCCTTTATCTGAGCTGTTTGCAAGGACATGCTGCTGAAGCAATGGCAGCCAGAGGGTGATTAAAACACCTGCATGAGCACACATTCAATGAGACAACGCAAAAATTATTGGAAATAATGCTGGCCCCAGTTCAGGGCATCCCAAGTTATGAGATGTGGCTGCAGTGAGCCTCTATAACTATGCAAGTACCTGGACATGATTAATTAATTATCAGCAAGTGTAATGACAGCAATGGAAATCGCATTCCTTGTTCAAATCTGCCTGCCTCTCCTCCCTTTATTTTTCCAGGTGGGTCTCTTGCTGAGCCATCTCAGTGCACCAGGTAGATCTTCATGCAGAAGAACTTTTTTTTTTTTTTTTTGCCTGGAAGTAAGTTGCATAGATTTTTGTTTAGATTTTTTGGCATTAAAGGCAACCATTTCAAATATGTGCAGATCACACGGATGTTTTTTAGTCAAAACAAGCACAGTAACCACACGAGGTGCCAGACTGGAACAACCTCTTCTCCACTAACCTAATCTGAAGGGGAAAAAAATAAAAAAGATGTTTTACAGAAATAGAATTAATTTCTTTGTCTCTATATGTGATACAAGGAGAGAGAAAAATCTAGCAATGGATAGCAGGCATCCCCTTGCCTTTTAGAGGAAAGTTGCTCTCTCTCCAAGAAATCTCAGTGTCAGAGGCGGAGAATTATTTCAAACCAGATCTGCTGGGTCCCGCTGTGGGGCTTCTGTCATTGGACACAATGAATGTCTACAACTGCTGATTTTTGGGAGCTGCTTTGGTATCCCTTTCTGGGTGAACCTCACTGTTTCCAGTGAGTCAGCCCAGGGTCTTCAGGCTCATTTGGGCAGGCTGAGTACTACCCTCGCTCCCTAATTATCTTACATGAGTGTCATCTCATATTTTTCTGAGTCACTAGGGTGTTTCAAGAGCTCCCATGCCAGTCCTGGTTTGAGACCCCACTTCTGTAGGGCAGCAGGTCCTGCCTGCCCCAAGCTAGAACGATTTCTAGACAATATTTCTGGGAATGCCTCACTGATCCCCCCACAGGCATCAATGCAATTGGGGTGCAAACCCCCTCTGGGAGCTGATGCCTGTTCCATGGTGGCTTTCTCCCACCCACCACCGCCCTCGCCGTTCCCAGAGACCCACATGAGAGCAGTAATAGCACTGTCGGGGTATACAAAGTAAAAGATGACTCACTGCTAAGCCTTTGCTCCCACCTTCGGGAGGCAAACAGATAGGGAGTAATCTCCTGGGGAAGGGGGGTGGAATTTAAGTCAGACTGATTTTTATTTTTTTTGTCAGAAAACCTTTCATTTAGTCTAAACAACCAGCTTGGGATGTTGGCACTTGCCTTTTAAATTAAGCATGCTTTTCTGGGCGTGATTCTGCCAGGATAGCAATGGCCGGAGCCAGGTTCTGGTCATTGGAGTGGAAACAGCCCCAGATCCATGCACTAAAATGGGAGAACAGTCCTTGAGCTTCAGTAATTGCTTTGAACGACCTGCCCTGGCTAATGGGTGGCATGGGAGGTGAGAGCCAGGGAACAGTGCTAATTTGCAAGTGGGCTACATGATCTGCATGATGCCACTGCAGAAAGTTAGGACAGAGGAAGTGATTTCAACTTGGAGGGTTTTGGCAGTGGTTCCCATCCTTCAGGCTGCTCTTCTCCCTGCCTGGCCTCTGGTTACCAAACATGTCAGCCCCTGTGACCTACCTGTCCCTGCCCACCAGTTTCCAGCACCAGGACTGATCCTATGATGCTTTTGCAAGACCATCTAAACTTTGCAAAAGCCTCATAAGCTCATAAGCCAGAGGGCAGATGGAGTTCCTTTACAGGTAGCAGCATCTCTGCATCCCAAACCCAGCTGCCCCAGGCACAGCGACTCCCACAGCCATGGGATAGGAGGTGGAGGTATAGGAGGCTGCAAGACCCACTCACACCAAACACAATGGTGTTGTGGAGTGTGAGCACTTCACTTGGTTCAACCTGGCTGTGCTTTACCTGACTTCAGCACTCAACTCCTGCCTGGGAAGGCACTGCTGCCACTTGTTTACCCAAACAGCGGCTGCTTTCCCACCTGCTTGTCTGTCTTGGCCACAGCACAGGCTGTGGAGAGCCAGCATCCCAGACACAGCCTTTTTTTTATAGTACAAGCTGCTCCAGGGCTCTCTGACAGACAACCCCCTCCCCCACAGGTTGTTTCTGAACTCTGCTGCCCTGCTGCTGTTTATGACTTTGTCGGGAAGGTAAAGCAAAGTGTGCAAGCCAGGATCCCAGATGGAACAGGGAAGGACAGCATTGCAATGAAGTTGGGGGACGTGCCACCTTGAGGAAATTTGCCTCATAAGCCTGCTGTGCCCTAGCACAGTGAGGGTGAGTGCCCAAGCAGGGTGCATGTGCTGTAGCCCGTGTCTCTGTTGGATTGCCCAGAGGATATGCTCTTTGGCATTCAGATATAGTCGAGTAAAATGGTTTGCAGCACAGGTTACAGGGACATAGTTAAGGGGAAAGGCATCACACCAGAGCTCCCACCACCCTGGGCGATGAAGTTTTCTCCTGCCTCTGCATCAGCCATCAGGTGTTGTCAAAAAGGGAATTTGTATTAGTATATGTGGAGGATATCACAGACTAAAGCTGACTTTAGTGGTCTGCTCATATCTAAAATGGATTTGCTAACAGCTTGGTCATTCTTGCTGATTTGGAGCTACTAGTAATAAAAGTCCACATGAATCATTGCTTGAGCCATTTTGCATTGACGTTTCCCCTCTATTCCTTCACTGAACCCATCACAGGTTTTGCCATCCCATCTTCCTGAAGGCTTCCCAGTCCAGGTTTGCTGTGAATGAGACAGGCTCAGGTTTTGAAGGAGGCACCCACATCACAAGCAAGTCCTGGCTCTCCTCTCAGGTTTATTTTGAGTAAGTGTAAACATGAAATACCAGGCTGTCTTGGGTCAAGGCGTCTTCATTTAAAAGCTGGGAGCAACTAAAAGCACATAACATAGTAGGACATGTTGGGACAAAGAGTGTCTTCTGCTGCAGAGCTCCATGAGATTGCTCCCAAACAGGGAGGAAGATTTAGCTGGAAAATGAGTGCAGGGTGGAGGGAACACTTCCTTCCTATGGATTTATTCTCCTCATTTGATCCTGGCTTTGGGAAGGGAATGATAAGATCAGCAGACTGCCTGGGCTGGTGGCAGGATTCACCGCCACATCTCAGCTGTAAGGGGGTATGGCTGCAAAAGGAGATGCTTTCTAGTAGAGATCTTCACTGCCCTTGTCTCTGCCGTCATCCATGCCCTTCAAAGAAGCCCCTCACAGCAATAGCATCACTCCCCAGTGATTCCCACACTTTCTTTTTAGTGGGTTTAAATACTCACTGCCTCCCCTGCATCTTTCAATTTCACCTCAGGGGATGAAATGGAAAGAGGGACAATGGGTTTGAGACGCCAGCAAGAGCATCAGGCGTACAGGAAACCTCAGACACAGGTTTTCAGTGGGACTCAGAAGGGGACTTTCTACATGTTGTGGCCAAAGAATTGTACCCAGCTGTTCCCAGAGTAAGCACCTGATGTTGGGGCAAGCAACTGGGTCCCACTGACATTGATTCAAACCATACAAATCTCTTGTGTTGACAGCTGAACTATCCCACTGAGTAGTTGCCTCTTGCCCACCAAACACTACTCCAGTCCAGATGGACTTCACCTTTTAGACATTAAATCTCATAAGGCATTTGGCCACTGTGCACCATCAGGACTCTTCTCACAGCCACCATTTCGATTACAACCAAGTCTCTCTCAACCATCTTTTCAGATAAGTAGAGTGAGCTTCCGTGCTCTTCAGTAGAAAGGCAGGTATAAGGCAGGTCAGGTCATTCCTACTGCTCTTTTCTGCTTCTTCCCTCAGCTTTCTTTCATCCCTGATGTATTTAGTGGTGAAAATGTGTCCCATTGTCTTTTATCAGGCTTGGAATAGGCTTCGCATGGGGTGTTAATCAGCCTGTTGTTGTGCTCACCATGAACAACACCTTCCTAACACTCAGCACTATGCTTTCCTACATAACTTCACTCAGCAAGTGATTTAACGGTATTTATGTCATCCACATCAGAATCCCTTCATGAGCTTGTCCTAGCACACTCCCTGACTTCATTACATTACTCTCTTTAGTTATTGATCTGTTTAGGGACAGACTCCAAAATTGCCCATTGGTGCTTGAAGCGCCTTCATTTAAAAACCTGGGGAATCCATACAGTTAGGAGGGGACCAAGCATGAGTCTTTGATGACATGCATTTGGTGAGCTAATTATATTTCAGATATTGCATGTGAGTAGAGACGCCCTGCCACCACTAGGACATTTCATGGAGAATAATTTAGACCTTTTTCCTAACATAGGATGCCGTTACAGATATATTGCCAGATATTAAGTTTAAATTCACTAAAGTTGTACAAATTCACTGTTTGTCCTTTGTTTGGCCTAAATTCAAATGAAACTCTGCCTAAAATGTTCGTCTGGTGGGCAGAGTCGAGCCTGAGCTTCCCACAACTCCCATCCCACTGAATGCCTCCTGACTCCAGCATGACCGTGAGGCACAAGGACCAAGATGATGTTGGCATGGAGGTATGAATTGCTTTGGAAATAAAATGATATAGAAGTGATTTCTTACTAATTGAGTTGCAGAAAATACTTCAGTTGGAAAGCCCAAAGCTCAAAGTTAAGAGCAAAGCACTGAATGAATGGAGGAATTGCACCTGACAGCTTAGAGCATGCTCTGCAAAATTAACCAAGCCTAAGAGTCTTGAGCATGTTCCTCTCTGTGGATCCTCATCTCTGGCTCACAGTACCCAAGGTCTCCAGAGGGGTTCATGGCAAATCCATTTCCCCATCCTCTTTCAGCTGAGCATCACCAGGCTGGCAGGTTAGCCAGGGCAAACCTTTGTTTCAGCACCTTATCACTCCGACCTTGGGTTTAATACATTTTCCCGGCACTTCCCAAGCTGTCCCTATGCATCCTGAAGCTCTGAGAACTCCCTCTGCTGGCTGTAGCATAATTTTATAACCCTCATTAGGGCCTCCGGGAGGAGATGCTGGCTGGGGCAATGGCTATCCCCAGCAGCAGAATAGCTGGTCAAAGCTATGTCACGGCAGAGGAGGAGGACTGTGATCCCATGAAATGCCCTGTGTGATGTGTGGGAGTGAGGATTTAAGCACCAGCCCCGTGGCAATGCTGGGTTGGGGAGATATCTCAGCTTTGAAACATTTATGTTTCCATTCAGTACATGTATCTAAGCTCTTCAATACTTCAGTGCAAGGGCGAGACAGAAAAGCCCAGGGTGTTGTTGCACAGCACAGCAGGAGTTTACTGCAGACCTAAACCTTGATCTGCACAAAAGGTGATTTTTGACTTGAAATACAGGCCCGTATGACCTGAAGGAGGCCATAGGTATGTGCTACATGAGAGGAAATATAGGGCAGGTAAAGTTTCCCCAGAGCGTATTGAAAAGTGCACTGCAGGGTAACAAGTGAACCACTGGTGAGGGTGCCTTGGGGTGTGAAAGCCAGTCTGGCAGTCTCAGATTCAAGAGCCCAGAGGTTCAGAAAGGCAACCACAATCTTCCTTGAAGAAATATCACTTTTAATAAAGAGCAGAGCAAGACCAGCAGCCGCAGCAGCAACCCAACTCATCATCAGTGCAGGTCACTGGCCATGCCAGCGAGGGCTGAAATCACCACTGAGAGCTGCCTGTGGATTGATGGGCAGCTTGCTCTCACTGCTCTAGCCATCTCCTTGCTGTTGGTCCCATGGCCTTGGTGCAAAGTCTTGCTCCAGCATCACATCTTCAGTGAATTTTTCTCCAACACCTTGCACGGTCTGTATCTATCAGTCTTTCTCCCCTCTTTTTGCGGGTGCTTGGTGGCCATTCCACCGTGCCCTGCCCTAGGCGGTGCTGCCAGTTCTGGGTTGATCTGCGCTCCATCCCCTGGCAGCAGCTGGGACTGCAAGAGAAGGGAATGCCGTCGCAGGAATCCGGCTTTAACAGATTCCCAACATTTTTGTGTTGCCCTATATTGATGACAGAGCCACAGATAATCGCTTTGTTCTGAACAGATATGTCAAACCTCGGGATCTTTTCCAGGTTGTGAGGACTGTGAAGCCCAACAGGAGAGGATGAATTCCTCAGGAAAGGTTCCAAAAACTAAAACTGCACGCAGACTAAAGGAAGAAATCAGTATGTAAAAGCTTTTTTGGAGATTAAGAAGGCAGTGATGTGAGGTTAGCAAAGTCCAAGGCAAATGGCTTGGAAGTTGCTCTTATTCCTGTGTTCTTAAATGGGATGCACACCAAAATGGGGTAGTCAAAGCAACTGCTTCAGGGGATGAAGAAGGGCAAGCATTTTGAGAATGATATCCAGACTCCGTAGTCAAAACCATAAAGGAAAAATGGGCATGACATCAGTGCTCAGTGTTGCTTGATGTTTCTGGGGTACAGCCAGGGATCTTGCAGGAGCAAAGGAGCTGATGCTGGAAGAGTGCTTACCAAGAGGGACTTAACCTTTGGTGGTCCTCCAACATGATTGGCATAAGCCAGGCAGAGCCAGGTGTCCCCTCCCAACCCTGGATGCACGAGCTGAAGGGTGACTTTGTCCCCTCCCTGTCACTGCTTCCACACTGCAGAGAAGCACCCGTGGTTTGGTCAGCCAAAATGCACATGGGTGCACAGGTATGCAGGTAGGACACTTGCCTAGTAACATCTGTACTGGGACTAGAAGTGAAAAATAACCTGTCTACATTTCATCAGGATTTTGTGGGGTCAGTGTTTTTCCTTATTTGGGATTAAAATTCATTATTTCAGGACAAGGTATCAGAATTTGGAAAATGTTGCCAGGTTTACATTGCAGACATACTGAAAAAGTAATTTCAGAAATAGGAGAGGAGCCATGCTGTGGTTTGCAAAATGGGTATGTTTTTACTAGGTCTTCGTCTCCTTCACTGTGATTTTTTGCTCCTGCCACTGAAATCAGTGGGAGCACAGGGGCCAAGACATTTATTTGGGATAAGTTTTAAAAATTCCCCCCAAATATGTAGGAAAAGCTTGAGACTTGGGTGTGAAAACTCTGCTGGCAGGCATGTCTGCAAAGCCAGGACCCTGCTGGGTCCCAGCCTCCAAAGTGGAGGAGGTTTCTGATAAGGGGAAAAAAAGGGTAGAATTTTTTCCATTGAAAATTCCACAGAATGGTTTATTGTCAGTGTAGGGTGGGTGGTGTCATTTATATTTGATTTTCCGTTTTCTGATTAGAAAAGAGGAAGCTGCATTATTTTCTGACAAAAAGTTACATTTCAGAAGTTGGCAGTTATGTAAAACATCCCCACTGCCAAAATCCAGCATTACAAAGCCCAAACAACAACAACCTGGAAATAAAAAGCCAAATTTATTTTTGTTATCCATTTTCTTCCAAAATCTGAAAACATTCATGGGAAGTTTCAGTGTGAACAAACACACACATCCTGGAGATTCTGGCAATCCTGGCACATACCAGGCAGAGAAAAAAAAATGGCATATTTTGGCTGTCTCTTTCAACAATATAAAGGAGGCTGGAGGAGCTCAAATGATTTGTCTACCTTTGTTGGCAGCCCTGAAGCCGACTGGGGATGGAGGGAAAGGATTGAGGCTCAGATCATTTCCTTGTGCTCTCCTATGGGCTTGCTTCACTTCCTGTTATTGTCCTGGATCTGATCCTGCCTGCTCTGCCCAGCAGGACTGGGGGAGGCATGTGAGAGCCAGCCTGGCACTGGACTTGGAAAAAAACAGCCTCCTTCCTCCCCATGGCATGCAGGACTAATTCAACCAGGGACAATGTGCTGGCAGTGACTTTCCAGATCAATTTTTAGCCTGACCTAACGCTTTCTTCCTGCCCAGAATGAAAGGAGAAGGAAGAAGAGCTAATTTTTGTTCAAAATAGGTGTCTTTGGTGAGGTTGGTCTAAATCAGAGTGAATTTGAGGTCTTAACACAGAATTTGCTCAGTACATGCTTTCAAAATCAAGTCATCACTGCAAGCCAGTTATTAAGGAATCATGCTGTAGATAAGGAGCTGTAAGCAGGTTTAAAATTTACTAAAAAGCTGATAAGTTGGTTAAAAAGAATATATCCCAGGGTATAGTCTGACTGTTTCTTAAAGTAAGACTGTGAGTTCCCAGAATAATAGAGAGCACTCTATCTGTGGTTTCCCAGAAAGGAAATAATAGAGTCAGATTAGCTCTGGGAAAATGACAGCCTTCCCTTCCTCTCCAGATAAACTGGAGCAGCACAGCTCATCCAGCCACCTGGAGGACACAATCTGCTACCTGATCACCAGGGACCCTAATGGTCAGTGCGCTGCAGTGGCTGCTCTCCATTCCCTTTTGTGTGTGCATCACTCCCCTTTCCTCAAAACTGGAGGGATGCCTTTTGGGTAAGGGTTCATGCACGTGGCAAACAGGGGCAACTTTGGTTCTTTCTTTTCTAGACAGTGTTAACAACTCAGCAGCCCAAAGAATTTGTCTTGCAATCCCCTCTGTGGCTCAGCTTTCTATTCTCTATTCAAGCAGCATGAATGAAATGAAGCCTTTATTTGCATTCTTTTCAAATTGCCCTCCACCGCTAGCATGAGACCTTTGGAAGTTTGTCGCAAGAGTAGCAGAGCCAAGATATTTTAGCCAGGCATGATGCCCCACTGCTACTGCAAAAATCACTTCAAAGCAACTGCTGAGTCAGAATAAAGGGGACTGGATGCATTTGCTTCCCAAAGATCACAATGCAAAGCCCAGAAAGAGGAGGAGCAGGGAGGGAAGTCAATGGATGCAGCATTCCCTGTCCTTGAGTCACTTCTCCTTCAGGAATTCAAAAGATCTGGCAATTCCCAAACATATCTGAGAGCAGGGAACAATCTGGGCAAAGGCACAGGGATTTGAGAGGGGCTTTATAAAAAAATCCCATCCTGGACTGCTGTTAAGGACACCATTAAAGACACCCATTCTAGGGTTTGGTTGGGGTAAGGGGCTGAAGCTACTTGCCCTGCCACAGCAGAGAGTCAGCAAGCCAGCAGCATCACGTTTGCAAGCCAAGGAGCCATGTGCTCCAGTGTGGAAAATGCGTAGAGTTGCCTTCAGATTTCCTTCCCTGAAGTCACAGAAAAAGGGGAAAAAGTACCTTTGTTCTCCTTTGCTTTCACCATATTGCAGCTTTTAAAAAGGGAAGAGCTGGGCTTTTATGCTACTTTCAGTTCTGCAAAGCAAAGTGTAGACTCCACCCCCCTTGTTTTTTGGGAGTGTTTTCTCGGAGTGTTTTTTCAGGCTTTCTGCAGCTTTAAAATTGGTACAGTACTTTCTCCTGCACCTACTGGCAAGCAGTGTAGCTCACCATATACCATTTGTCTCCAAGACAGCTCTTGATCTGGGGAGTAAAGTCCCTCCCTGACCTTGGTGGTCACCACTCCCTTCCCTTCTTCTTCCCTTCTTCATCAAGGAACCTTCTGATTCCTTTTCGCAGGAGACACAAAGGCAGGTCAATGGTGAGGAATGTCCATCATGGTCCTTTCTGATCCTCATACTTCTCTCTTCTGCTCCAGACCCAGGTAATCACCAGCAGAGCATCCACAGTGTCCAGACTCCCCTTTCACCTATCATCCAAACTTGCCAAGAAATCATCATATGGCATCATGAACTGGTTAAGAGATGATGCTCCTGCCCCAACTTAACATTTCAAAACAATTCCCCCTCTGTTTGCTGAAACCTTGTTGAGTCTCTCAGCAGAAGGAAAAGTGTACACACCAGGGTAGCCCAGAGCCTGGTGGTTAGCATGTGGACTTGGGCAATTTGATGCAGAGGAGGAATAGCAGGAACCTGAACCTTCTGTATCCCTTCATCCCTTCAAATTGAACCTTGCTAAAACCAGTCCAGTCCTGCAGGGAATACTGATCTTGATGAATCAGTATTTTCCAGCAGAAAAATTGGCATTTGTGATTTCCCAACCACACCTAATTGAGAGCATTGAGAAAAAGCACAAAAACAAAAGATCAGACCAAACAATGACAGAGGACAGGAAATGAGCTGGGCATCTCCAGAGAGCTGTCCTCACCCAAGCATCACTGCCAGGGCAGGAGTGCCAGCAGTTAATCAGGTCTGGGCCAGATGCAGGAACCACCATGGTTGCATGAACTCAGTCTTGCTTCAAGTGACTGCTGGTTCCTTTGTCTCTGAACACATGTGGGCTCCCTCTGCAATGCAAGATGCAGCTCTAATGAGGGCTCTAGACTGTTCCTGTCTGCAGCTGTCCTTGCCATGACTCGTGTACCCCCTTTCTAGAGAAGCCAGGTGAATCTCCACAGACTTGGTTATACCCCTTTTCTTCCAGCTGTTTCCATCACCACTGTGCAGCACTTGAAGAAATGCTAATATCAGTCTGGCAGTCAAGCACTCAGGGCTCCTCCTACACCACCTTCTTCTCATCCAGTATTCATACTTCCAACTTTTCCCATCAGCAGACCTATACAACTTTGCCAGATAGATGCAGATGGAAGCCTGAGATCTGGACTAGAAAGTTTCAGTCTTGTTTCAGAAGAGCTTCTTTGCTCAATTGCTCTCCATGGGACCCTAACTCTGAGTGCAGGATCTTGATCCTAGGTGATGCAGAACATCTAGATGCGTGACTCTGGTAAGTCTTGGATTTTCAGCTGTGGAGAAGAACACATCTCTTAGATGTGCCTTCCCCCCAGAACATGCAAGCAGACCTGAACCTCTGCCTTTGGGATCAGGATGGTGTCTCCTGGATGGATGGATGGATGGATGGATGGATGGATGGATGGATGGATGGATGGATGGATGGATGGATGGGAGAGATTGCTGGAACTTTGCTGGATGGCTGAATATGTTGGTGGCTTTATCATGACCAGTAGCTCTGCTATTTTTACCACAGTAACACCTGCCCTGATCTCATGGGGCACCAGGACAAGTAGGAGAATTGCTTCTAGAGCATCCCCTTTAGAAACAACTGGAGCTGTACGCTGTGAGGTTTGGTGGGAGCTAAGTAGCTCAGAAACAGCAAACAGCTTGCCATGCTTTCATAACCACAGGATTTTGGCCCAAGGCTGCTTGTCACGGTTGCAAGCTCTGCTGCTGGGAATATTCAGTGGTGCCCAGAGGAAAGGGCAATGGAGAGGGGTGGAAGGATGGTCAGCGGGAGCAGGACTGAATGAGCAGCACTGGTGTGGCACCTGGAGGAGGAGGCCCTGTCTTGGGCTCTTGGATGCATCAAGGAAACTTGTATGGAAAGGTCACCATGGGAAATCACAAATACTTTGTGATTTCATTTTTTATGTCTGTATCTTCTTTTCAGCAGTTCCTTCAGCTGCTCTTCCAGCCTTTCAGTTTGTAGTGATTGGGCCAGTTTTGTGCTCATGATAGGAGTGGAAGTAATGCATCCTGGAATGGATGAGGTGGAAGCTTCTATATGCGTAGCTCCATTGAAAGCAGTTGTAACTGGTTTGGGAAAAGAGGCTGTTAAAACCACAGCCTCCTTTCAGACCAGCTTTCAAAATCTGCCACCAGCAAAATGCAGCCCTGGCCACTGCTCTCACCTCCGCCAGGCTGAGCCCATCCCATGGGGATCTCGTGCATGGCTTTCCCTAGACTGGCATGGGAGTCCCTCAGCAGAGGGAATAGAACCCTTCCTTACACTCTGTGCGACTCCAGCCAGCTGGTATTGCTGTGTCAGCTTTTCCTCACAGAAAGTGGCAATTTTGGGCCCACATACTTGAAAGTACAACAGAGCAAGGGATACTGCCCAGCATGTGGCCAACAGACTCAAAACTGCTTTTGAATTAAATTCACTTTCATGACATGGCTTGTCATATACTTGTGAATGACAAGCACAACCCACAGCTGGGACTCTGCCTGGGCCTCCCACAAAGAGAGGGGAAGAGGGAACTGGACACACTTTCTGAATTGACCATGGTGGCCATCCATGATTTTTCTGAGTACAATTATGAGGTGACTTAATTCTTTGCTTAATCTGTTTCCATTATGTAGCTCAGGAAATTCAGTCTCCCAGCTGCCTGGCTATATTTGGGCTATGAACTGCAGGAAGCTGATCAGTATGACATTGTCCCAGATATTTCCCTGTAATGCTTCCCTAACAAGGGAAGTCTTATTCAAACCTCACTGCCTTCTCCATCTTGTCCTCCGAGCACTTGGAGGTAGCAGATGCTCTGCATACCTGCTCCAATGCTGCATAATATCCCTCCCTCCCTCACTCCCATGGAGTTCATTTCACAGAAACACAGAGTATTCTGAGTTGGAAGGGACACAACAGGGATCATTCAGTCCAGCTCTTAAGTGGATGGCCCATATGGAGATTAAAACTATGACCTTGGTGTTATTGATACCATGCTCTAACCAGCTGAACTAATCTCAGGGTTGTAGGGCAGAAGGATATTGTGAAATGACAGCTGGCTTTTAAAACTGCCTTAGCCAAGTACAGACACTGACACCCTAAAGTAGACACCAGTGCCGCCTCCCCAAGAAGTGGACACATGAACCAGCACAGTCCTTCCAATAGATCCACAACATTTATTCAATTGCTTTGAAGGTGCAGTAGCATAAGTGCATGTTTCTACTTATGGCCCACGAGCTCCCCACCGCCAGCCTTGCCACTAGTTGCAGTAGTTTTCCAGTTGGTAGAGGGAGCATGTGCTTTGGCAGCATTGCTCAACGATCCCCCTCTTCACTTTCTCAAACTCCTCCTGCTGGAAGGGCAGCTCTCCCACCTCACCGTGCAAGGGACCGCTCACTGCCAAGGAAGGAAAAGAGAAGTGTGGGACATCACACAGCATCAGCTCTGGCTGTTGAGCCCTGCAGACACCTCCTTAGCAGACACCAGATTTTTATACCAGAATTGATTGGAAAATGGGAAAGGTGTTGCAAAGGTTTCCCCAGGTTGATGTCGCTTGTAGCATTTTTACGCTCCCTGTTTCCTCTCCCAGAATAGTCCTACGGTGTTCAGAATGTGCCAAGATGAGTTGATATCAGCAGTGTGAAGGACAAAAGGATACAGGGACTTTATTGAGGAAGGTGTGTGAAGAACAAAAAGCCTGTATCCTCCTTGGGGTTAGCTGCCAGTAAATAAGATGATAAAATGGGATGGTCTGCTCTAGAGAGATGAGTTGCTTGGCACTGCAGCCCCCTCCCCAAGCCAGTTACACAGTCTTCTGAGAGCCTGGGCAGACAACTGGGATGTCCATGGAATTGCAAGGACAGTCCAGTCCTGAGGCGGGGTGCATTTCCCAGCTGTTCCTGAACAACCTCCTTCAGTTGGCTGCCTGGATATAGCCCCAAGCCAATGGTAAAAGCATTTTTATGTGTCCGTGCTCACAGCTGGGGGCAAGCTTTTAGAAGCAATGATAAATTAGGATATCTGGAAACAGATAAAAGAACATCTTGTTTGCTGGTGAGAACTTGTGTACGAATCTGTTTAGGTTTTAGTTACACAATGAAAATATGGAAAATGGGAAATAAATGAGTGATTTTTTTTCTTTTCCTGAAGGAAGGAAAGAGCCCCAGCAACAAAGAGAAAATGCCTGGAAAGCGAGAATGAAATGTGGTTTCTAGGGCAGTATGAAAGTATAGCACAAGATGCAAAATCCCCAAGCCCCCAAAGCATGATGCAATGAACAAGGCACAAGAGTAACATGAAATCCTTATGCTTGTGTGCTAGGAGAGAAATTTAGGAAAGATTTGGTCCAACATTAAGTAGAAGAGGAAATAGCTAGTCAATGTTTTGTGATTTACATGTCTTCATCCTGCAAGCCAGCTGTGAGTAGACTGTAAACACAATTAGTTTGTGTGACAAAGAAGTGGTGGTTGAGGCAAAAGTCCCAGAAAAAGAGGTAGAAAGTCCTCAAATACTTGCAATTTGTTTGACCCAATGAAATTCTCTGTACAGTATTTAAGGAATTTGGCCAATAGAACTTCCAATCTATTTGTGGTGGTCTTCAGAAATAATCAGAGAATGGAACAAATAACATCCCAGTTGATCATTCTAAACAAATCATGGCAAACCCTCTGCTGTGGCATTCCCTTGTTTCACCTTACAAAGAAAGACCTTTAGGATTATTTCACAGGATAGTTACATACAGATGAGAAGGAATTGAATACAAATGAAAACAGTATGTGGGAAGAGAAATAGTGAGAGAGGTATTGTAGTGAGGGGAGATTAATTCATGGTCCATCTTGAAATGACAGTGTTGAAATGAATGTGGTTTGGCAGGGGTCTCTTCTAACTAGGTACAAACACTGTGTTGTAGGCAGCTCCATGGACTGCCTCATCCCACCTGCATTGTGAACTGGACACCAAGTGCTTGACCAGGGACAGTGATCCAGCACCACACCACAGGGTGTGCTGGCAGGGCTGTCTTCTCCTGACTCCTGGCTCTTGTGCTCATCAGTGGCTCGGGAATCCTAAGGAGGTGAACTAAAGCAGCTCCACCAGTATTTTGCCACCATGAAATACAAGATGATAAAATGCCTCTTGAAAGGCAAGATTAGTACTAAAAATTACTTTTGAAATTACAGAAACATGGAAAATTGGGTTCAGTAAGCAACAGGAAAGATGATGAAGGTAGGCAGGAAAGACTGCATTGCACATCCAGGGCAAAGGTTTGACTGTGATCCACCCAAAGGAGGGCCAAGGCATCCAAGAGAGGCAGTGATCGCTATCAATGGACATTGCAGTGCTACTTTGAAAAAGGCAAAGTGCCTGTGTAGACAGGAACAAAATGTGGAACTTGAAATGTCATTCTTCCAGTTTGATCACTCTACATGGTACTGTCAAAGCCTCTGCTGGGGTCCAATGCTTTTCTCCAGGCCCCACCAGTCAGTGAGGATGTGGACAAATGCAGAGACCTAGAAAATATGACCTAAGAAGGTAGTAGGGTTGTGTAGCTGAGGACAGGTTAAAACTAGACATGGAAACAGTATGCAGATATTTTGAAAAGCAGTCACAAAGAAGAAAGGAGTAGACTCCCATGTCCACTATTGAGAAGACAAGAAATGATTTACAGCAAGGGATGTTCAGGTTAGATATTGGGAAGAAATACTCAAGAAGAAGGTCAGTTAAGCTTGGGATAGGCAGTTTCAGAAGGCAGAAGAAGCTTTCTCTCTGGAGTTTTTATGAACTTACTAGGCAAACATGGGTAAGTAATAGAATATGAACAACTGATCCTGTCTTGGGGCAGAAGGAGACTTCTTGAATTCTTTCCACCTTTATTTTCTATGAATACTCCCAGGCCAATGTAATGGCCACACAAAGAAATAGATGAGTTTGGGCTTTCAGGCACAATTCCTGTTGCCTCACAAAACCTCTTTCCCTGCCTGCCCTCTCATCTACCTTTTTAACTTGAAGAGCTTTTCACTGGCAATGTGATGCTGCTGGTATGCTAAAGGTATTCCTGGCATTCCCCATCAAGGACATTCCTTGTGTCACTGTCAAAGACAGGCAGTTGCTGCATTTCACATCACATAGCATACATTTGCTTTCACAGTTAGCCTGACTTACCTAGAGGCTGCTCAACATCCCGCCGGGCTTTGGGGTAGTAGAAGAAACCCCGCTCTCCACACACCAGGTAGAGAGCCTCCACCAAGTGGGAGCCACAGAGGTGCTGGTTGACAACTGCGTGGCTGGTCCCAGGTCCAGAAAGAGCGAGAAGGGCCAGAAGAGGCAGCGATCGGAGCCAGAGAGCCATGGTGAGCAGGGTGAGGCCTAGGATTAAGAGGCAGAAGAAACACAGGAAGGTCTAGGAGGAAAAAATAAGTTGTAATCCATCTACTTTGGCATGGAAATGAGACCAAAGCAGAAAATGGACCTTCTAAAGATGCACTAGCTTGAGAGGGAAGGAGAGCCCTCTGCATCAGGCTTTACAAGTTGCAGTAAATGACATAATGATTGCGACCATAAATCCATCTCCATCCACATGCTCACATCAGTTTTCATTTCCCTGCTGTCTCGCCTCAAAAGGCGAATCTAGGCTGAAGCACCACCCCACTAAGTCCTATAGAATACATGCCCAGAAGAGGCAAGATCAGCCGACACTTTCAGAGGAAAAACCCTCTCTGTCGAGTCAGAAGGGAGCGTAATTTATCATGATGGCCCAAAACCAGCACAATGTGCTCGAAGCCTTTAGAAAACCTCATTTTCTTGGGCCTAGGAGCCAGCACTTGTCATCACCTGCTACATCAACTGAAGAAAACAGCTCTGCTAAACAGATAGAAGCTAAAAGGGAGGCAATCAGACTTACCCAAAGAGATGGCAGCAAGAGGTGGAGAGACACTTGCTCTGAGATGAAGATGGTTGGTAGTAATATCCCCATTCTCACTTTACCATATTTATACTCTTTACGTTAGTCCAAGTGACACAAGAGTTAGCATGAGCCCCACCTCCTTGATGACGATCTAGCCAAAATTTTTGCTACTTGTGCACATTAATTTCCCTCTGCATAGCATCCAGAGGTCTTTATGCGTGTTAAGACAGAAGCAACAGTTTGCAGTTTCCATCTCATTTAGTCCGACCTGTTTTCTCTTACCTGAAACTCTGTCCTGAGCCATCAGTGACCCTTTTAGCAGAAGATAATGGTGCTATTACAGCTGCAATGATTACTAATGACACTAATGCTGGTAATAGAGACTGTTGGCATTGAGGTGGCTCAACAGCTGTTTCTAAAATGTAAAATTAAAAGCAAACATGTTAATCTGTTTGATTTATATCACCTTGGAAAGTATGCAGCAATGAGACCAGGTTGTCGGTGAAATCATGCTACTGTCAGGTGTTAAAAGAAGGAAAACACATTATTGAGCTGAGGCTATATCTGTGGCCCCATTCACTGGTCATGCGGTGCACAGTGAGAGACACGTGTCCACAGCTTGGCAGGGGGAGGAATAGCATTTGCATTTTGCAGAAGACCTTGGGTCATCATTTTGGCTTAGCTCAGGGCCAGTGTTTGAGAAATTGAAATTTCTTGAAATTTTGAAATTTTTGGAATTGTATATGTGGAAATAAAGTAAGCCTTTCCCTCTTTTCCCACTGAAAGGTAGGTCCCCTCCTTCACTTGCCCCTTCAAATTCCAATTTGGGATTAAGCAGAGCAAAGACTCAGTCTCTGCCATTTGCAGGTGAGAGCTCTGAGCATCTTGGCTCTTCTCTCTGGGGCTGTGTCCAAAACAGTGTCTTTACCATCGAGGAACATCTCTGGTAAAGCCCAACAAAACCCAGGAAATATCTGATTATGCTCATTCCGGCTGGGAAGTTTACTTTTAATAGGAGATGGTGGGCCAGGAGTGGTTGACTGGCTTTTAGAGGTCTGATTTTGGCAACAGATCTAGCTGCCTCTCTTTTTCACAACATTATCCAATTTTTTGGTACCTTTGTGCTCAACTTTTCTGCCACAATAGTAAACGTGTACCTTTTTCTGCTTAAAGTATACTTTCTTTTCCTTTTGTTTTTTCTTTTATTTTCTTGCTGAAATTTTAAATTCTGGGGGTGAGATCATCTTCAAACTTCCCATTGCTCCAAATTTTGAGATAAGTGCTCAACACCACTGAGTAGGAGACATTTTCATCTGTTTGAACTCTGCTTCTTGTCTAACTTAGAATAAGGCTGATTCTCCATACACAGCGTAAATCAAAAGGAAGTTCACTGAAGTCAGCACAATGCCTTGAGACTCAAATCAGACTTTTGATTTCTTGAGCAGCCAAAGCAATTCTGTCCATCAACATCTAGGAGGTAGGAAGTATGCCATATGCCCCTTTAAGTGTGAAGTATCATGTGTTTCCTTAATGACTGTGATTGCAAAAAGGCTTGTGAGATGCACTAAATCTCTGATGAGCACTCAGGGAGGGGACCCATTTGCCCAAATGGATGCAAAACAAGGTTATCAGTTACATCCCCTGCCACGTAGGTCTTTCAGCCTCCTGTTAATAAATCCAAGTTGTGATGCCCAACTACAGTTAATAGCATTTCTGCACAATGTGTAACACTATCTCTGTCTCTCTTCCCCTCAAAAAAGATACTGGATGTACTTGAATGACCTAGTGGTATATCCATGAAGAGGTGCTCAGGTTTCAGCAAGATATGAGTTTAGGGAATTCACTTACATCTTTCTACTGAGTAAAGATGGGGAATTAGCAGCTACATAGGATAAAACCTGGCATTTTACCCCACTTGAGGTAAGCTGTCAAAGCCTTGCAGAGAAGTTGTGTGGAACTCATCCTTCCTTCAGAGTAGGGACCTTGCACCTGGCATCTCACACAAAGAGCACAACTTGCAGAATTACCCGACAGATCCTCTTGGCAATCATTTTCCTGCAGTCATCACACTGCATGAGGTGCTGTGGACCTCAGTCCAGTGATTCCTTTGGAAAGGCTCTGGAGTAGGGTGTTTCCCAGATTAATCACATGCTGAAATTTGCCATTTAGGGTTTTTCTTCTTGCACTTTTAAATGTAACATGAGCTCACCTGAACTTGTGTTTTATTGACAGAGGGACTTTGTACGAAGGCTCTTCCATCCACTATCATCTCCCTTCTAGGCAGCTTCCCTGATAGACTCTCCCCTTTCCCTGAGGCTTACACCACTGATGTAGCAAAAAAAACTGTGTTATTTTGTTTTGGAAGTGCCATGCTACTAGTCTGTTACTTCTTTTACTCTTGGCTAACCAGATCCTGGAGTTAGATTCAAAAAGCTTGTGGCATTTCTGCAGCATGCCACAAGCAGGGGAAGGGCTGACTGTATCCGAGCATTTAGGAATCCCTCTTGTCTTGCTGTAGTTTGGGTACAGAAAGAAATCAGAAGATTTATTGGAAGGAAAAAAGATATCATGCTGGCTCAATCTTCAGTACAGGCCGAATTTTTTTTGCAAAAGTTTCCTACTTTGATTTTTTCTCTTCTTCCAAAATATGATCACTTTGATTATTTATTGGAAAGCGTACTTTCTTACCATAAATGGTCCTTTGGAATATGAAGAATGCTAGCAGCGATATGGATGGATATAAAATGAATATAAATTATGGAAAGTTTTGTGTTACAAGGAAAGCTCCCATGTCAGCAGAGAACTGAGAGAGGGGGCCAACAGGGGAGCCCATTTCTAGATGGAAAAGCTTTTTCTCCTGAAAAATCTCAGCTTACTCTTTCCACACTGGGCTTCCCCATGATTTTCATATGATTATCAATGATGAACCAAGCAGTCATCCACTGTTTCAGCTATGCATGCCTCTTGCAACCCCGTCAGATCCTCAGGTCTACTTTGGGCTCGTTTGGCTGCAGGGCAGGAGCGGCTGGGTAAGAGTTGGTTGCTCCCGTCCTTCATGCTAAAGCCACCTCCGGACGTGACTCAAAGCCACCTCCTTGTCCCACATGCCCCTGACCCCAAGCAGTTGCATCAGTGGGAACAAGGTTTAGGCAATCCCCAGTGTCATGTAATCAAGTTTTACAGTCCACTGCCAGCACAATAAAATCTTTACTACTGTAGATGTCTTGCATTTTCAAACCTCGTCCTGAAAAAATAACAAGCCTCTTAGAGGGGAACTAGTTAATAACTACAAGTCTGTGCAAATTTTAGTGACTGCCAAGATCAGGAGGCAAGTGAGTTCTCAGAGAACACCCAGGGACCCCAAAATGCCACCCACATCCCCATCGCTGCTCTGATGCTTGGCAAGCCACCACCAGGACTGTTCTTTCCATGACTGTGTATGGGCTGCCCCAAAAGAGTAGCAGAGAGTCACACAGCAATGACCACATGGCTCCTTTTCCCTGGAGGGTGAATTCAGTGGCTTGTGAAGCCAATAGTCCCAATGCACAGTTGTGCTGTGCCATCAGCCTTCCAAAACATAGTCCCCAGTCACCCTGAGGGGTCTGCATTCCCCAGAACATCTTTTGGGGGTGACCAGCCCCTGGGAGGCACCCCAGTATGGCCGCTGGTAGCCACTGGGGATGTGTAGCTGGGACAATGCATTCAAGCACATGGGCCATTTTAGCTGCAGAGGTATATCTTTTCACTCAGCACGGAGAAAAGGGAACCCCCCAGGGCTCAGCAGTTGCGACCCCCAGGCTTTGCGCCCCTCTCTGTGCAGGGTGCAGCTGTAGCTGCATGGTGTGGAGTGGTGAAGCCAGCATCCTCGATGTTCCTTGTCTCCATGTGGTTTCCAGCTGCCCTGCTCCCACTGGTGTGTCCAAGCATATGTGCAGTGGTAGAGTGCAACCACCCCACCAGTGACACTGGTGCAAGACGGAGGGTAGGGAGGTGAGCCTGGCACCAAAGGAAAGTGATTAATCCTAGGAATACTTGCAAGCAGACCCTTCAATGCCTGCAAAGGTATGTGGCAGTTGGGGAAGCCAACGTGGCCTCATGGGGGAGAGGGGGCAGCTATAGCAAAGGGTGAGGCTTTGGCTTATCTGGAGTCACACAATGAAAGATGTCTTTGTGTCAGACAGGGCATTGTGCAAGCAGACAAGGGGGACACTCACTGGGATACCAGTAATCCTGGCTGCTTCTATAAACTAATCTTGGTGGCTGCCTGGGTGCAGGGCATGTGAGCTGTCCTAATTGCCCCACCAGCTAGCAGGGTCAAGGGAGATGCGCCAGCTAGACTGTGGATTTCACAATAGTCCAGGCTCTTCCAAGCCAGGGACATCATCCTGCTGCTTAGAGCAAAATGGATGGATTCATAAAACAGAGGGTGTATCCCAAAGCCCAGTGTAACCAACCAGGTTTGAGCCCTCAGTTTCCATCACCTTTGGGTTACCTGCATAGACCAGAGAGGGTTGCACCTCTGGAGATACAGCTCATCGGTAGAAGATGATTCAGGGAGCAATTCTAAAGAGTCGGTAGCTTCCATCAGAGAACAAGGATGATTCCTAGGTGTGCTGCAGCTCTGAGAACAGCGTCCTATGACTCAAACCCTCTGGCCAGGCCTCCTGAGCACATCAAGCCCCTTCGCAGGTAAATGATGACCATTGGAAAGCCTAGCTCACCAGAGACCACAGAACCCGCAAATTAGTTTGGCTGCACATTGCTCAAGCCCCTTTGGTCTCTGCAGGCTCAAACCTTTATATAACTACAGATATCCAAGCAAACTAGACCAAATTTAATGATCTCTAAAGTAAAGCTCCCCAGATCTTTCCTGTCTACCTTGGACAAGCACATGCAAGGTTATAAATAGAGATGGAAAAAAACAGCTAAGCTCCTTTTAACTGCATGAAAATATTACCGGACACATATTTTTGAGAAGGTAAAGAAGAAAATAGGACCTAAGAGCTGTTAATAGTTCCTAGACACAGCTATTAGCAGATGCAGCAGAACAAATTAGTTTGTTTATCAATGAGGAGAAGATGAAATCTGTGGCTATTAATGGCCCAAAAGTAATCCTTGTCATAGATGGAGAAACATTAGAAGAGGTGATGACACTCTGCTAGAGGACAAGTACTGAGCAACAAAAGTAACAAATAACTTCCACAGGGCGGAGAAGCCCTGGAAAAGTAGCCTGATCAGCACTAATCTAAAAATACACATTTTCAGCACTGATACCATGTCTGTCCTTCATGTCGTCAATTCCACAGGCACAACCAGAGAGGATCTTGACCCAGTCCTCAAGAAACAGCCATAAGAGGGGCCATTGAGTCCATCCGGGAGTTTCCTCCAGCATCCACAACTGTAGGCACTAAAGTCTCATGGTGCTACTGCCATGGCTTCCACAGCAGGTGGCATCACAGGTACCCCTTGGACCTGGAGAAGCCTTTGGTAAAACACAGGAGACCACAACCTGGTCCTTGGCCACAATGCTGGAAAGTATGGGCAGGCCACCAGAGACCAGCAGACATAGCAGAAAGTGATGAGTGCTATAATTGGGTGCTATAAGCAGCTGGGGCAGCAGGTGAATAAGGACAGAAATTCCAAAAAACGGAAGAATGGTTTTTGCTGGCCTAGACTGTATTTGTACCTGCTGTAAAGTGTTCTCATTGAATTGAAAATAAATTATTGTGTCACATACTTCTATGATTTTTTCCACTGCTCATCTCTGCAGCTGGACATCTGCCACAGTTTCCCCAACAATAAAATTGGGGGCTGCAAGTGATACTGTAAGAGGATATTGAGGAACAATGTAGTCATTCTTGCACCATACTTTCTGCTGAGTTTAAAAGTGAAGCTTTGAGACTCCATTTCCTAGAAAAACTTTACTTTTAAAAATCCTGTTTTGCTATTAGGTTGCTCTTGGAGATTTTGGCTAGGGCTGCCCTGATGCTGCTGCCCCGAAGCCCCACTTTTCTGCAAGACATCTGGAGGTGCTGCTTGCTCCTTTGCCTTTGCAGGGGGGTTCTAGCTTTAGCGCTTCAGTTCCTCCAGCCCGATTGGAACCTGAGACAGAAGCTGTGACTTTTTTCTTCCTTCCCCCTCACTCCCACAGCATCATCCATGTGGGAGTTGGTGTTTCACTGCCCGGCTCAGCTCTGCGACAAAGGACCTTTCCTAACATGGCATCTGGCAGTGAATAAAGCCCAACACACCATTGGTTGCTCCCAGGCATCCATCTTCCTGTCATTATCACCAGCAACACTGGTCATTCCTCACTCCTGAGATGCTCTGCTGGGGCCAGGAGGTGCCAAGGACTTGCAGAAGGGCTTGTGGTTGGTCAGGCCCCACTTTAGGGTGGTCTGATCTACCCTGCCAAGGCATGGGGACTCCCAGGTCTGATATCATTAATTATTGCTGGGTAAGTGGATTGTTTTGAGCACTTAAAACTACTTTAAGGATTTGGATGCACATCAGTAACCAGTCCATAGGCTTTCCTATGGGTTCCTAGACAAGGAGGTGTAAATCCTACTGATAAAGCTTGTTGGTGATAGGGGGCTGGGGAGGGGGAGGCGGGGGGGGGGTTTGGAGCCAGGCACAGGGATCTCTGGGGGCCGAGAGGGTTAAGCCCACCACTGCAGCCCCCTCCTGCTGCCGGGGAGCCCCTGGCCAGGGGGAGGTACTGGGGTGCTGTGGGCAGTAAGGGTCAGGCTGATTTACAGCAGCAGAGGAACCGGGACTGTTAATTCAAAGTTGCCGCTTATCGGTGTTTAGAAAGCAAGCTCCGATCTGTTGGTTAGCGATTTGGCCTTTGCTGTAAATAGAGGGGCCCTGTGCTTTGCTCTGACATTTTTGTCATTATTATCTTGTCTCAGCCTCCGAGGGAGGTGGGAGAGTTATTTAAGGCTGACCTTAGTGGAAGGAAAATGAACAACTCCCTTACCCCACCCTGTTTTTCTCTTGTCCTGGGTAAAAGCTGTTGCACTGAAGTATCTGTGCAAGATACTTAATCCTTCACTATCCCTGAAAATATTTTGTAGATCAATTCTCCCTGCTGTGCCCAGAGAAAATAATCACAAAGAGACCAAATGGAAATAATGTCAGTAGTAAAAAAATGGATTTTGCATCATTATCCCTCCAGGAAAATCAAAGTGAAAGGGCCTTGAACCCATCAGGTGCTGGAGTTCACCACTTAGTTTGTCCAGTCTTGCATTGGTGTAGTACAGCTCTAATTCAGTTTTGTGTATCATGAGTTTGAAAAGCAGTTGCTCCATCCCAAACTAAATCTCTTAACATCATATGTTCACAGAAACACCTGACAGCGGCTGGTTGGAGCTGGAGAGTGTTTTGGATTTGGGGAAATTTAGATTGAGACCCAAACCCTCTACAGCACTGGAGTAGAGGGTTTGGGGGATGCACAAGGAGTCTGTGTGGGTCCCATCCCTGTTGGGATGTGTGTGGGTTTTGGGAGGTCTGCTGTGAGGAAGTCAACAAGTGCACGTGCTACAGCTGTTCCTGAGTGGTACACACCTTATACAAGATGTTAAAAGTGAATTGGTTAACAGAGACACAAAGAAACCCTTGTTCATTTGGAACACAGCGCTTGCTAGACTGAAAAACATCTAATCTCCAAGCTCTTGTTTTATTGAACTGCCACAGCAAACCCTATCAGCTCCACAATGAGAGTGCTGTAAGGCTACAGCAGCACCTCTGGGGTACAGACACACAGGATTTTGAATCCCTTACTTACTCTTCACAAACCTCCCTATTCAGTTAAAAAAAACAACAACAACAAAACCAGAACAAAACAATCAAACAAATAAAAAAAAAGAATTAACAACAACAAACCCTCTCCCGATCAGTTTTCAAGACATTTCGGGTACTTTCTGCTTTCAGCTGTGCCAGAAAAATGTCAAAAGATCATCTTTCCCCCTACAAAACCTAGCATTTTTCCAAACATTGTAATGAACAAGTGTTGGCAAACTGAAAACAAATTCCTTGCAGTGGAAAGCGCAGTACCCTTTCTGGTCCTTGGGGAAAAAAACAAGTCTGATTTGAGCTGGATTAGCAGCACGAATGACAGCTCAGGTCAGACACAGCCTCATCCGAATCAATTCCCCTCTCCGGGGAGGCAGTGTGTGTGTGCGCGCATACCTGCAGCTATAGGATTTGTAAATAATTGAGTTCTTCTGATCCATACCACCACAGCACAAGAAGAAAGATTTGGTCCTAAGGGGGCTGACAGAGGTTCAAGCCCCAGATCTGCCACTTAGACACTTCTTCCCAAAGCTGTTTAGGCATGTAATTACTTTTCCGGCTCTGTGCCTGGTCTGAGTCTCTGATTCTCTGCCTCCTTTTATCTGTCAGCTTTTTACGGGGACAAGAGTACTCTTCTACCTCCCAAGCATGTCATGAAGATGAATTCATTGCAGCTATAACACTTTAATGAGCACTGTGAAGATACAGGGTACCCTTACAAGTCCTAAATTAGAGAACTACCTCTCAGAGTGTGCAAGGGTGCCTGGGTGCCGGCAATACATTAATCCACCTCTGTCCATGATTCTGGAAGGGATTTTAACTAGAGAAAGAATCTGGTTTCCATGTGAAAACCCACCTTGCAGTAGTGACTGAAACTAGCTTCCTTAAACATAAGGAAAACTCCGGAGTAGGACATACTTGTGTGGCATTGGGCATATCTTCTGGTCTCTGGGGGTACATTCCCATTCCTGGGCATCCTGTATCCCATCCACCACTCTCACACGGATGCAGCAGACACTTTAGGCTATCTAAAATAGTCCCTATGCTTAAGCATAATTAGGATAATTAGGATCTACCCCTAATTATTCTTAGAAAGGCATGTAACACATCAAGAATTGGGGTTGCACAGGCTGGTTGCAGACACGTAGGCACAGAGCATACACCGGCATCCCTACATGGCCGGCACCACTGGAACTGAACAGGAATAGTGAGAAATGCTGGGAGAGAATGCACATAGTGAAGGCAAGTCCCCTGGAGTTTTACTATCTAAAAGAGACCTCCCAACTACTGTTTCATGCATAATTGTGCAATTGGTAATATCCTGCCAAAGAAAGGCTTAGATCATCTCATCTGCAAAGATGAGAGTGTTTTCCACCTCCAAATAAACATTTTGCATGAGCACAAGTTGCACATCTTCTGCCATAATGTGCCCCAAGTTGGATTTTGCACACTGCCCGTAGGCAAGGCAGCCGACTTGAATCTGGACAGCAGAAGGATGGAAGAGCCAAACTCAGAATGCTAGACCAGAAATATATTTTTTTATTGTTAATATCATGTCAGCAGCAGCACAATTCCAAAATGAAAAATAATTCTGTTTCATATTTCTTTACACAGAGAGACAGACAGACAGATCCACCCACAGCAGCAGCAGCAGCAACAACAGCGAGACTGCTCAGCGAGGCACTGGGATACGCACATACCAGAGGGTATGGTGGGGCTTGGCCCTGAGGAAGGCTTTGCTCCTTTCTTCCTCCCTCGCCAGCCCATGCTCCATCTATGGGAAGGTTTAACCCAGGTTGACCCATCACCTTGGCTTCCCCTAGTCACTTTTTATAGAGCTTGCAGTCACACTTGGTGAGTTCTGGGGAAATGACATGAGGGCTTCAATGACCTACCCAAGGGACATGAGCTAGTGCTTTACTCTAAGTAGCCACATAATTCTACAAATCTGCTCCACTCTCAGGAAAGGGGAATTCACAATATCTTTTGGTGAAGGGTGTGATCGGGTAGATCTTCAAAGTCTTTTTCTCTGAGCAATCTAAAGGCCAGGCTGGATGGAGCTCTGAGCAACCTGGTCTGGTGAAAGGTGTCCCTGTCCATGCAGGAGGGTTGGAATAAATGACCTTTAGGGCCCCTTCCAACCCAAATCATTCTATGATCTTATTCAAGGCAACTCTACAAATCTAACCAGCCTTGTGCACAATACTTAAGGGATACCTTAAGACAAAATTGAAAGCATGGGAAAAATCCAAGACAAGTCAGGAAAAAGCCTAAAAACAGGGATTCTGGAGGACTACAGGAAATCCCAACAATATCAGAGATTACAGCAAGGACTGTGGGCGCCTCTCCAGCCCACAGGAAGCTGATGGGTGATAGAGACCAAATGTTCCCTGATAGGGGAGAGTGGATGAAAAGAGACTTAAGGATACATCGCCTCTAATAGTGGGACTGCTATGGGAAGCAGCAATAATCTGTACCAAGGCAACATCAGAATATCAGCTGCTTCAGTGGGAAAATTGTGTTTTAAAAGGGTCTATCAAGTGACTTGAAGTAAGTTTGTCTTTAGAAAAGGAATACCATCTAGTGGCCCAAAAAGGCAATAAGGATGTGGAATGGCAATTAGAAAATCAGATGAATTTAGAAGAAGAGAAAGAAAAACTACAGAAATAAAGAGAGCGATTAACATATATAGTGCAGTGATTTGCCCTGGAGTAAGGGAGAACTCAAAAGGGACCTGATCATAGTAAAATTCAAAGCTAAAATTAGGCACTTGCAAGAGCAGATTGGGATGCAAAAATTAAAAATAACTGCTGGAGTTGCAGAAAGTGGTGGAGAGAACTGGATCAGAAGCCATCACAGGAATAAAATTTCAAGGATGATATGGGCAAATGGGAAAAGAAACAAAAGGTGAGAATAGCAGCATATCTTAAAAAGACTATAAGTGCTGTCCTGGGGTAGATGGGTATGGCAGATCAAACTGCTGTAGCTGCTAAAATGGAAAAAAGGGACCCCAAGGCAGGTAACCTGTAGACACAAAGCCACTGAAAGAAAGCCCAACAGTAGACAAACATTTGGAATTAAATGGAGATGAAATGATAAATTGATTAGAGCATGTGCTCCATCAGCTTTTATCCACTGTATGTCGGGCGCCTCCTTGGTGAACATTTAATCTTGCCATCATGGGCATTTAATCACATTGCCCAGCAGAATGGTAAGACAAGGATGCAATTGGCAGCATTACTACCAGTCCATAAATTCAAAGAATAGGGAGAGTCTTTAATAAACTGAAAGGGGGCTGCTCGAATGTCAGCAGGACATGATACTATGTACCAACCACTCATTCCCAGTGGAGCACAGGTATCTCCATTGTCCCTGGCAGCCCTGAGGCTGAGTCACACTCCTTGGACAGCAGATGAATTAGGAGTGGCATGAGTTAGTGGCACAAACGCACCCCCATGATTCACACTAAGCTCCCATATGGCAAAATGAAGGGGAAGAAGCAATTTACAGAGTTGCTTTCACATTAAGAGACAAACAGTACACTTTTACTTGCATCCCACAGGGCCGAGCACCTGCCCTGCTGCACATGCTTTTGTTAGTGAAGTGTTTGACTGATTGTATGCAGGGAACAAAGAAAAGAAATCACCTTATGTGATGATATTCAGGGAACCACAGCTACAGAAAAAGAGGTACAAGGGAGAAGTTGCTGAGTTTTAAACTTAATAGAGCAGATGGGATTTAAAGTCAATTTTAATATGGCACAATTAAAGCAACCCCAAGTTAAATGCTTGGCTACTGGAACTGGTGAAAGAAGATGGATAAATGCTGGAAAGGTTAAGTTTTCTGTGAAATAAAGACTCCCACTAATCAATCTCAACTCTGAAGAGTGCTATGAGGATTTAATTTCTTATGGCAGCATATCTATAACTGTGCTACTATCTTATGGCAGCGTATCCATCTTTGCTAGTAGCAGCAGTGTTAGGGAAATGACAGAAAAAGAATCAGGAAGGGAGCTGGAGCAAAGACCAAGACAGTGCTTTATCTGACATGAAAGAAGCTGCTTGAAAAGTTTCTGCACTAAAATTCCCATTCAAAGGAAAATTATTAATAATAAGAATTTCAACATGAGCTGATACTGTGGAAAAAGTGCTGTTACAGAGAAATAGTGAAGGAAAATGGATAACAGTATTATATGAGTCTTCTTGCCTCCAGTCAATGGATAAAAATTTCTGTGGCCATGAGAAAACTTGGTTAAAGGATGCCTGGGCTGTAGTGTGATGGTGTTTGAGGCTCTCCTCCTCAATAGTGTAGTTGTACCCCAGTCTACTCATACTCTGCTTTTAGGCACAAAGCGAATAAATGGATATCAATGTGGATATCCTTTTAAAGGAAACCACGAATAAACCAAAGGTATTGCACACTCATGGCAGTGCTACTTTTGAACAAAGAGGAAGAATAATCCAAGATACTGTGATCAGTGGAATGAGGGAACAAATAGTGGGGAAACTAGGGAAAGGATCATGCCAAGGAGCTTACATGCTGTCAGTAGAAGACAAACCCTTCTACATCTTATCTCTCTGCAGATAGCTACTATGCTGATAATAGAACAAAATACTGGGTGCATGATAGGGAGAAGGGTGATGACAAGCACATAATGGGGTACCTATAAAGAAAAGAGAAGTTTTATTTTAAAAGCTTAGAGGGAGAGTGGGAATCAAATATATATTAAGGATGTTAAAGTAATGGGAAAAGTAAAAGCAATATTGAGAAATAATTGGGTGAGCAAGTAGGTAAATTAACTCAGGTTTTGTTTTCTGCAGCCCCAACCAGGTATCAGCTGAAAAAGAAGATGGGATGGATACTGTGGCCAGCTGAATGAGAACAAATTACCTTAGACTGTCATAAATGGGTTACATAAAGGAGTGCAGGGTACTCTGAAAAGCATGCAATGAGTTTATGTTTCCCCTCAAATGAAGCAAGAAACAGAGGGCATAAATAAAAGTTGTATAAGGTATGCAATGATGCAAAAGTGGATTAGTAAAAGTCTCCAACTCTACTGCACTGGCTAAACTAAGGACTGTGACAAATACTGCAAAGGGATCACCCAGATGAACTGTCACAAACTAAAGAAGGGTAACATTGTATCATCAGTATCTCTTTGCCACCATTAGTATATTTCCTGGATAGGTTGATGCTCTTCCACCTAAAAAGGAATACAACTACCGGAACCGTAACAATGTTGTGATGGAAAAGTGTTCATAGTTATGGTACAGCAGCTGAGACAGGATGAGATTAAACAGCGGGGCCGGGTGGGAGCAGGGAGGTTCTAAGTGAAGTAACTCAAGCCTTAATAAGTAACCTGGGGATTGAGCAAGGACTGTATATACCCTACCACCTGCAATCCCACAGACTGGTAGACATAAATGATACAGACAATTAAAAATATACTAATGAAAATTGTAGGACAATATCCAAAATGATGGGCTGAAAAGTTAGCCTTGCCTTTAGTAGCTTTAAGAAGCAGTGACAGATTAGAGGCTGGTTTAGACTCCACCATATTTTGTTTGGACAGCCTGTCCCTTAGTGGCCCTTTGTCTAAGACTAAAATACTATGGAAGGATAAAGAAGGAAACAATGCTCAGGTAGAAGAAGCAACATGAGAAAAATGGGTAAAATGAGAAAGCAAGGATCCAATTCATAAATGGCTCATGAAATAAGTGGCCAAGTAATGTATTTGAAATCAGATAAAGAGGAACAAGCCTTAGAGACAAAATGAAAAGGGGCCTATTTCATTACTAATAAGACAAATTCTCTAAGATTAAATAGATGAGGGCAACAGTAAATACAGATGGGTTCATGTTTCTCAGATGTCCCCCTAAGGGGCCAAAAAATTCTGGCATCTGTCATGAATTTGTCAAGAATACAGACATAGAAAATGCCCCAAAACGGAACTTCTGGCACCTGTGCAGCCTGAGCCCCCACACTCACAGCCCACTCCAGTGCAATCTCATCTCCCTCAAGCAGTGAGGTGCAGCCTGCCTGGTGTTTACCTCCCACCTGGCTGCAGCAGGTCTATTTATGTACTTGCATACTAATGGAGTTGGTTTATGCTCTGTGTTTTGCTTATTTTCTATTTTGGTAGGACAACAGATTTTACTACAGCTCCTCAAGCAATAGCTGACAGAGTCAGGGACCAGCAGTGCAAACTCCAAGGCAGGGCAGAGGAATAGATGTCTCCTGCAACTGCAAAGATTTCTAAATTGGCTTTTCACTCTCTATTAATAACTTTGGTTCTTTTACAAATTGCATTAATTTCAGATATTTAACAGAGCAGATAACAACTGTAAAGTGCTTTGGAGACCTAAAGATGATCACCTTTAGACCTTTATGACTCTGGAGGCCAGACCAGAAAGTGAATGCCTCCACAGAGACTCCCTGCCCAGTCATGATCAGGAGCCTGGCATTGCTGCAAGGTTTGAAGCATCCTTGCTGCAGTCATGGGCAACAACCCAGGAGCTGGAGACTACCACAGGAGAGGACAAACAGCGACCTTTAGACCAGTAAAGTGTCATTGCTATTGTTAACAAGGCCATAATCTGTGCTGTGCATTAACTATACAGAGTTCATTGTTACATCTTGCCTGCTCAGAGCTTTTTTTTATTATTATTTTATTTTAGTCTGTTTTACTGGAGGCCCCAATAATGTTTTCATGGCTAGATAGCTAACCTATGGCCTAGCCTGCCTTAGTCTTGTGTAGCTTGCTCCAGCTACTTAATCTAATAGCAATAACTGAAGAACCCAAATGAAAAATTGTTACAGCTCTTAAGGGAGCCTTGAGAGTTACAGCTCATGATCTGGATACACCCAGATTGGGAAATCATAGCTGAAACTTTGGAAAAAATGCTTTAAAATTACAATAACTGAATGAACTCAGTAGTTTTATTCGTTTACAGGAAAATCCGAGGAGAGGGAACAACTTGAGGGAAAGCAGCTAGCTCTGGTGTTGAGCTGCTGATTTCAGTCATGGCCTTTTAAGCAAATTAGGAGGAATTTAGGAGGGATGGTGAAATAAGAAAGGAAACAGAAAGGGGGGATTGAGGCAGACGGGAGACTAAATGCAGTCAGTAGCTAAGGAGTTAAAATTTGAGAGAACTGAGGGTTAAACATATATATGTGAAGGTCTGAAATGGGATAAAGTGTAATGGATTGTAAACTGCTACAACTGAGCCACAGTAGAAGTAACACTGGAGAGCAATGTTAGCCATGTTAATAGACAAAGCTTAACTGCTAAGCCCTGCAGTTCTTTAAAGAGGAAATTATAAAAATCATGTATCGTGAGTAAGCATGGTAAAAGTCTACACAGAATGTTATAAATGATCATGCAAACAACTCTGTGTAATTCTCCCCTTCACTGTCCCCCACAGCTGTTTAGCTGCCTCCACACAATCCCAAGCCCGGCTCTGATACTGCACAGCTGCATAACCTTGGGCCAAACTTCTGAGCAAACCGCTAAGTTATGAGACAGCCTGCGAGAAGATAAGAAGGGCAAAAGCAGGGGGAGGAAAACTGAGAGCTTTGGGTCAGATCAAGCCATTAATATCTACAGTGCATACTGGATAAAACTGGGTTTGAGCATCCTAACCATATGTTTACCTTCCTCAGAAATGGCCAGCAATGGCATTAGTCACACACCTGAGCTATATCAGGTGATAGTGATATTAGGATACATAAGAATGAGACTGTGTAATAGACTGGAAAAGTGAAAGCATATCAAATTCTCCCAAGAACTGGGAAACTCGGGACACCAGTGGACCCACTCAGTCTGCAACAACCAATAAACCTAAGACACTCAGAGGCTGCCAAGGTTGCCCACGGCCACCAGCATGAAGGAGCATCAATAGCTGTGATTGCCACCTGCTGTGAGGATGGCAGCTGGGCTCTTCAGCACTGAAGGTTACGGGAGCTTTTAAAAGAGAGTTTGAAGGGGAGGGATGTCCATGCTCTGCTCTGGCGTGGACAGGGCTTGTTCTGTGGTGTTTGTGCTGGGGAGGATGCACGTAGATCGGGGCTGCTCTATGCTGGACTGAAAACTCCTGGCTTAGATCAGTTTAGAGGTTCAGGGAAGCAACAGTGTTAATTGCAGACATGTGGGGTGGCACAGCTCAGGGGCTTGTGCCTAAGCATCCCCCTGTGCAAGGAGCTGAGGAGAGGCTGGGAGCTGAAATTTCAAACCTCATAGAGTTGGTTCAGGTTCTGTAACAGCTCTGCATTTCCCAAATGTGCAATGCTATGAGGCAGGAGTTGATGGGAACTGAGGGACATTCATGAAGTTGCTATAGGAGATGCTTTGGGGCTGAAAAAAAAGCAGATTTATTTATTGTCTCAAATTGGAAAAAAAAACAAAATGAAAGAAAAAAAAATCCTTTTTTTTTTTTTTTTTACTTTTCCCTGCACTCAGAAGCCTCGCATACAGCTCTTGATTTCAAAATTTTAGCTTGGCCATACTTTTTGTTTCTGCTAAGCCTCTTCCAGCAGTTGATAGAAAAGCTACCAAAAAGAGTCAGCAGGCCTTGGGTCTGTCCTGCTGCCCTCCTCCGAGCTGGCCCTACATACAAAAGTGAAAAGCTGTTGGGGTCGCGTGGTGACAGGCAGCAGTGCAAATGTTTAGAGGAGACAGGTAGGAATTATCAGCTGGGAACTAGGTGAAGGCAGAGCGGGCGCATTTGGGGCTGAAAGGGGAGAAGGGACGGAAATAGCTCAGTTCTTGTATTAACTGATAACATTGAGCGCATTAATCAGCGAGTGAAGCTCATCCCTTACGCTCTCCAGGGAGTGACAGATCATCTGAGGGCTGTCCAGGAGCTCGATGCTGTGGGTGTAGGGCTCGTATTTCACTGAGAAGGGCCGTTTGATGTGTGCTGCGTAGCTCCTGCAAGAAAAGGGTGCAGACAGCTAGGTACAAGAGATGGGTCCTGAGTTTTCCTCCTACCCACCACCATTTACCCAGGAAGATCACAACAGGTTAACCACCCCCTTGAGTCAAAGCTTCCAGCATTAGCAAAAAAGCTCTGGTTTCCCACCTTTCAAGCTCCACAGGACTATAACAGTAGTTGAGACTCCTTCTCTTCATCAAGAAAAAACATGAGTTTGCCTGTGAGTTTCTGTGGGCTGAACACATGGGCTTCTTCTGAATTGGAGGGTACACTGACCTGGTCACCTCCATGTCCATTGCCAAGCCTCCTCTACTTCAATTTCTTTTTCACAAAATGCCAAGAAGATTTAGAAGCTAATTGCAGGGAAAGCCTGTGGTATTATAGTATTATATTGCTAAATCCTTTCTCACATTCATTTATTGACTAATCTCCACTTGGGGAGGGGGGAACTAGCTGTGTTAAGGATAGATTTGACAGGCAGTGGCTCAGACCTGAGCTAGAGGATGAGAATAGCATCACCAGAGCCTTGTGCTTGAGCAAAGCTGCACTACTGTACCCAAAACCAACTGCAGCCTACATCTCAGTGATGAACTTGATGTCACCTGATATCTCTCAAGAGCAAGACCTTCTTGGTACTTTGCTAATGGAGAGGTATGTGGCCAAGTGAAAGCAAATGAAGGGTAAGGTTTCCCAAAAGATGCCCACATTCACTTCCAACGCTGAGATTTGTATACTTGACAAGGTAGGGCTTTTCCATTTTGGGGCTGCGTAAATATGGAGCTGCGAGTCAATATTTAGGTACTCGTGGCTACAATCTCATGCTGGAAAGGCTGGGAAGATGAGGGACAAACAGCACTAGCAACAGGCATTCTCCTCGCCTCTGCAGAGGCTTCACCCTTTCGCTCCTGAATTGCTTAGCTTAGGCTACCCTCTTGTGGCTACCGCGGGTCTGCTCTGGCGCAGGGCTCGGGGAAACGCAGCCCTTTCCCAGACGGAGTCAGATGTTCCTCTAGCTGGTACTTCATGCCTAGTCCGGAATTGCAGGGTGCTGGGGGAAAACACAACAGATAGGGCCTAGGGGCAATATGTTCCAAGGCACAGGCTAACGCTGTGCCTTGCTAAGCTGGCATGCTTGCAGGAAAACAACAAAAAAGGTGCAAATGTAGGGGTTTTCTGCATACTCGCATTGTTTATCTCTTGAAAGATGTGGTTTATCTCAGTTCTACCAAGCAAGGTCCAGCTCACTTCTCTTATTAATGCCATCAGCTGCTAATGGATAGAAACATGCCCTCCAACATGGGTGTGCTCACTTGACACCTTTTGAAACATATAAATACGACATGGGTGCTTGAAAGGGCACTGGAAGAGTGTGCCCTTCCTGAGAAAAGAGGCTTTTCTTGAGGGATAACACTGATAGTCAGGTCCATGGTGGCTGCTGCCAGTAATGCAAAAGATACAGATGCTTTAATGTTTTCATTTCACAGAGAAATATCTGTGTGGTCTCTGAACTCTTTAAAGAGGATCATTTACAGTCACAGTCAATCATGTCACAGTCAAGACCCGGTAGCCTAATCTTTGCTGTGTATGTAGTGTATTTTTCCTTTTTAAATGCAAGGAAATGATTCATTAGGCAGAAGTTGTGTTTTTTTTAAAAGCAACCTAGTGTGTGTGAGGACGGGCTCCCCAGGTGCTTGCTTTTGAGCAGCTGCACTCCAGGTTATATGAACAGTGCAAGTGAGGGTAATAAAAGCAGAAGTTGAAATATAGCAGTCCTCACCACGTTATTTATATTAAATAACCCTCTAACAGGAACTGCAAAGTCCATCATGTTCACCTCATCCTGTCTTCTTTCTAAGCTAAGGTAAAAATGGTATAGGCAAAGTTTTTGTCTGTCAATCAAATGTTAAAAAACTGAGCTTTCCTCCTGTGAGCAATTCTCAGTATGACTGAGAAATTGTTCCTCTGAAAGATGTCTGTGGCCAGAGCTGGCCCTTACCATTCTGTTCATAGTCCCATGGGATGAGGAAACCCATTTACACTGGTGGGATACTGTCTGGTGTCCACTAACCCTAGGAGGCAAAAGTTCCTTTTTTCTCCTGGATAAACCTATTCATGTCAAGCAAATCTTGTTTGTTTGTGTATGAGCTACTAATGACGCCTGGGTTTGGTTGTTTTCTGGGTTTGTTTTTTTTTTCCTGCCTGTTTGGGTTTTGTCCTGGTTGAATAATAAATGCTTGAATTGCACAGCAGCTGCTCAGAAAGATAAACATCTTACTGCATGCAAAATTCAGAGAATGCCACTGTTTTGAGCAGCTCTTCACCATTTTCCAAAAACTTTCACCCACAGAGCAAACTTTTACATGATGCAAAATCCCGTGTTTCAGAAGGACACATGCTGACAACGTGCTCCCATGGAGGACAGCAAGCACCTGACCTGTATCATTTGGCCCTTCTGCAGCAAGGAAGCAGAGGGGGTCCTAGAGGGTGGTTAGGGTCTCCAATTTCTGAACCACCAGCCCTCTCTTATGTTGCTTGACTTCCCCTGGCAACTGGAGATAGTCTGTAACTCCTGCCTATGAGAACTAGGCACACCAGCTAGATCTGTCCCTTCTCTTGCTCCCTCAATCTTGTCCCCAAGAATGCCTTCTATTCCACCCCACTCCTCCACACCCACGACCTTGAGTCCAGCATATTTTGTAGAGGCTGTTTGACAAATTCAAGGCATTGAAGCTGAACCCTGTGGGAACTAGAGGATCACTTTACTTTGAAAGACCTGACAACAGTTTCCAGAGCACTTCTGAGAACTTGAACTGGAAACAGACATAATGTCAACCCCTATTTCAATATATTATATCTTAATTTCCTTTTTGTGTTTCTCTCACTGCCCAGTCCTACCTCAATTTACTTTTGGCATCACTGAAGCTTTCAGACACAAAATAAACAGGCTGGTAGTTCTGGTCCTGGTAGGGCTGAACAGCAGCAGCGTCAGGGTCAAAATCCCGCACCTCTGGTTCATCTGACAATGAGTGCTATGAAGATAGCAGAGAAATGGCAGCATGAGACAAAGGGGATTGGAGACCACATATAGGATTAAAAAAGGTGGAGAACAGGTAAAGTCACTGGAGCTGTACAGAAAGAGATGTTTTGCTCTATAGGCTCTAGAGCAGAGAGGCAAATTATGCTGGGACTTACTATGAGCTCCCCATAGGAAGACAGTAGCCCAGCTCCGTAGGCTTTGACTATTCCATTCTGTCTGCAGAGCCCAAACTCCACTGTAAACCAGTAAAGCTGTGAAAAGAAAAGGAAAAAATCCTGGGGGATACAGCTCCTCATCTTCATCTCCCTGTCATTTCTGAACCCTTGCATCATGGTCAGGGCCTGGGGCTATTTAAAGGAACAAGTGTCTGACACTTCACCCTGTCTCCATACCCTGCACCCTTTGATGCCAGAGAAAAGTGCTAAACTAAATTGTTGCTACACCAGATGGAGTTTGCGTTCCTGGGCTTGTCCCCTGTGCATCCAGCTGCTGTTCAGTGCTGCTGTTTGGTGTCCTTGGAGCAGAACAGGTCACCTTGCTGAGGGAGACCCAAAGGAGGTGGATGTCATTTAATCCCATCCCAAAGAGTTCCAGCAGTGCTGCTGATAGAAATATGATGCTTGATGATAATACTGGTGTGCAAGAAAATTGGGTTAATGTGGAAGCAAGCTCTGCTGTTAAACTGATCTCTGCTCTGCACAGTCAACACGAAAAGAGCAGGGCTGGGGCAGCTCAGGTGGGGGCTCTGAGCCTGCAAATCTTGAAACATCAGGCTGAACCTGTCCCTTTGATACAATAAAAGTGCTGCTGGAGGGGTTGGGCCCTCCATCCAGCAAAGAGGAAAACTTACTGTTGCTAGTTTCTCAATTTCTTCATCCGTTGCTCCCAGAGACGCCAGCCCAATGTCCTTGGAAGAGAAGGGAAAGGGAAAATACCAGATTTGGTCTGCAGGCCTTACACATTGATTGCTTTGTTTTATTGCCTTGAGACAACTTATACTGCTGCCCTGTAGTGCCATATATCTGACGGGACTTCATTGTGCTCAGACTATAAACTCTTTGCTGCAGAGTCAGTATTAGGGTTCTCAGTCCACCACTAGGACTCCAGAACATCATGTTTAATAAGTACAAGAAAAGTTTAGAGGGTGACACTGGGGTCTGGGTTGCCACCTTGTGCCCTGCTCTCTCAGCAGTGAGAAAGCAGACTACCAACTTACCTGAGAGAACTGGGCAAATGTCTTGTCAGCCAGCATCGGGACATGCCCCAGCAGCTCATGACAGCAATCCCTGCCAATGTGAGGGTGGAAAAGGGGAAAACACAGTCAGCAGCAGGCAGAGGGTGTCTGTGGGGGAGCAAGGTTAATTGCTGGCCAGGTGAGACATCCAGGCAGGAAAGGCCATTGGGGCCCGGCAGTACTCACGGCTCGGGGGAGTGCATGGGTGAGGACGCATGACGGATGTACTGCGTGCACTGGAAGACACGGAAGGCCAGGCTGGCGAGGAAGTCCCGTGCTGACAGCAAGCCAGCCACCGGCCGAAGCTGGAAGCCAGTCCTCTCTGAAACAGCACACACCGTCTCTGTGAGGTGCATGGTCCGTGGGCTGTGCTGATGTCCCATGGCACCAGCTCGGGAAATTAAAAGGCTTCTTTTCTGCCAAACCTAATTTGTTTGCTCCTACTAGGGAACAACTTCTGCTCTTTAGGTGCTCAGTGGGATCATTTGACTATGGGCTGGACCTTCAGTTTCAGCCCACTGTGTTTATCTACAGTCCCCACCACTTGGGCTCTATGTCTGTCCTCTGTGGGCAATGCAGAACCCACCAGCTCTCCTCCAAAATCTGAGCTTACATACTCCTCCTTTGGGTTCAGGCTTCCCTTCTGTAACTGCTGCCACCATCCTGGAATCCTGGAAGACCCCAAACCTGAGTGCCGCAGGCTTGTACCCACCTTTCAGGAAGCGGGAAACCTCCTCCAGCTGAGGGATGTTGTTCTCGTTGTAGCCACAGAATTTCTCCAGTAGGCTGAAAGCTTCAAGGTACTCCTTGCAGGCATGGGTGGGGTACAAGCTCTTCAGGGTGCTGTACACCTCCTTCCTTCAGGACAAGGGGTGGCAGACATTCAGTGGCTTGATGTGTCTAGTCCTCTCCTGTTACATGGATATGCACTACCAGGGACCCAGGCCCTTTGTCCTTTTGCCTTTCTCCACTGCTAAGTCTATGTCTCTGTGCATTGGTAGAGGTGTGTAAACATACAGACACACATTCAAATGAGCCTGCAAAGGCAGCAGCTGTATCTGCACAGACCTACTTCCGACTTGAAGGTCAGAAGATTGTATAAAAGATATTAACTGGAATTAAAATATTCCCAGTAGGTTAACTCCTGAAGTTGCACTGTGAAGACAGTCAGTAGAGGAGATGACCTTGTTGAGAAGTCTGTGTACTCAGCTCATATGATTTGGCCTTGTATTCAGAAACACTCCTGCAGCAACACTTGGCAAAAATCATGTTCAAAGGAAGTGTTTTCCTAAGTGAGACCAGTGAGGTACCACGCAGATATTCACCACTGGCCTCTTACTTCTTTCTGGAGCTATGGCAACTGTTTTTTGTTTGGAGGCTACTACTAAGTAAGGAACCTTCAAGAAGTGGGACTCCAAATTATCTACCTCTCTCTCTGGGGAGACTCCTTTGGAGAAAACTCCTGGGGGCTGCAGTGTGAAAGTGCTGTTGATGCAGCCCCAAGAAAGGCAGAGACAGAGCATCACTATTTTGGAGGTAGCCTGGCTCTCCTGGATGCAGCCCTATTGTAAAAATGTCATTCAACATGTTATTTGCTTTCATAACAAGCCGTTAAGTAGGATGCTTGCACTCCTGACACATTTTTCAAGAGGTCACACCCAACTGCTTGAATTTTGATTCCCAGCTTCCAGGGGTGAAAGCAATAAATGTCAGTGATTAAATCAGCACTCACCAGGTAGCAATCTCCTCCGCTGTGTACTCCACGTGAGGGATCGGGTCCCCACTGCAAGGCAAATGCACTGTTACTGACCAGAGCACAAGCCAGACTCCTCTTCCCTTTGAGAAGGAAGCACTTTGGAGAAGCTCTGCATGATGTTCATCAATCTTCTTTAAACCAAACAAGGGGGTGACAGGAAAGACAAAGCCTTAGTACTGTGTCATTTGTACAGGTGCAGCAAGTACAGAGACATGAAGAAAAGTGTTAGTCTAGTCAGAGATTATAAATTATCAAGGGATGAGCAAGAGTTTAGCAGGCATAGCATTTACCAAGAAAAAAATAAAAATTGAAACTTTGTGTGAAAATAAATTAATTTTGTGTGCCTGAAGTTCAGCTAGTGGATGGCTCCAAGAATGAACCAGTGACTGGGAAATATAAACAGCTAATAATGAAAGCTAAATACATTTGAACTGAAGAAAAATATATTGGCAGTAAGATTAAGGATGACAAGAATGAAAAATCTCAACACTTATGTAAGCGGGCACTAAAAAAGACTAACAATTTTGCTTTTTCTCATCATGGTTAGCAATTGTATTTCCTAAATCTTTCTGTTCTGTATTTGAACAAGTGACATATTCATATATTACCACATAAAACCATAGTTCCTTTTCGATTAGCAGCCTGAGAAAATGCTACACAGTGGCTCATAAATACTAACCTGCAGGTGAGATGTAAGAGAAGGTAACATAAATTGGTGTATCATCTTAGGACAGTTTTTATTCCTGTGTCATTTGGGACTCTTTTGCTGGCACAGTGACTTTCTGTGCATTTAGCATTCGTACAGGATAAAATCTTCAGTGTCCATATTCTGGGCTTCGAATCAGCAAAGAACATGAAACCTAACAGCAGCAAACCATGCTGGGATCACACCAGTAGCAGGGGTAGCTCAAGATGGTGACCCATATAATTTCTGTGGTCTGCTTTCAGCACAGCTCACTACAGTGAGCACAGCTCATCTGCACTTAAAGTCGTGCTCAGAGAGAGAACACGACAGTGTAAGGCACTGTCACTGAATAGGATCTAGGGAATATTTTACAAACCTAACTGAATATTAGAGCTCTGTTTGATGTTGTAGTGAAAAGGCTGAGTACTATCACTGTATATATCAGAATAGAAGCATTAAGTAGGAGTGGAAGACATGATCTTTAATCTATATAAGACAATGATGAGAACGTTACTGGAATCTATTTAATTTATCAGACAGACGTAGGAGGTGAACCATTTAGTCTATAAATACCCTCACAGCAAAAAAAAAAAAAAATCTGATAGAAGTGTTTTATCTCACAGATGAAAGGCATGTATGATCCACTGGGTAAAAACTAAAGTTATTGAAGTTCATTTTAGAAATAAACCCCACGTTTTTTTCACAGCCAGGATAATGAACTTTTGGAGCAAATTTTCTGGGCATGTGGTAGCTTTTCCAGTAGTTGAAGCACTGAAGTCAAAACTAAATGCCATTCTAAAAGAGATGCTACATTTAAAATTATGTTTGAGGTCTGATACATGTGGCTTTTTATGCAGAAGGGTTATTCTTATTATATCTTTATCAATGTAGGAATTAATGGCAGCAGATATTTTTTAATTAAAAAGAGACTGGAATGCATAAAGAGAAGAGAAACATAAAATGAGCTGGAAAGCCTGAGTGGGGAGACAAAACATAAAAGAAGTGTCATACATGTAGTACAATGTCTTCCCACCAGGTTTACTGACATGTCATTATTCCTGCATGAATGTTAGGAAAGGACTTACTGCTTGTAGTGAAAAGCAATCTCTGCTATTGATTTCCTTCTCTGGCGATATACTTTGTCAGAGTAGCCCTGTGATGACAAATAGGAACAGAAACAGGATTTTTAATCAGTTACTAAAATTTCTCACCTGAGGAAGTTCAGCACTAACTGGAGAAACTTCTCTCAAGGTGGCAATTGCACTACAGCTCCCTGATCCACTGCACTAACAGGTGTTCTCCAACCTGTGGTGCTTCTGTGGGACAGCTCAGGAGTTCAGTGTGAGGGTGCCCAACACAGACTAACTTACCGGATGATCCAGATCCAAGTCAGGGTCAAACTTGGTTACCAAATGGTGGCACTTGTCCAATTCACAGATTTTTCTGGGAAACCAGTGAACTGTGGGGAGAGAGAAAGTGACAATCTGCATGTGGGAGTGAAGATGGAGCATCCCATAATGAGAAGGGGTTGTGAGGCTGAGTGAGATACATCTGTTCTGGTGTACCAAATGCACACACACACAAGAAACAGCACATGGCACAGCTGTGCCTTTTGGGCAGTAGTTCCACAATCCAAATGTTCTTGTCGTAGAGTCATGTCTAATGTCATGATCTGCATCTCATGACTTTCCTGCCCATTTCTCAAGAGAGTATTTTTTGAAAAAAATGAAGGAGAGGATAATTGGATTTTACTGAGAGATTCTAGACTTCACAATATAAGCAGCACCAGAAATCCTACTGGTCGTACATCTCTAGGGATCTGTAGAAATATTTTACAATAAGAATCAACCTATCCTCAGAATAGGATGGTATGGGAAGTGTCTTGTAGATTAGTGCTGGATCTGTACAGAGTTCCTGATGCATAGGTAGGAAACTACTTTGCATTTATAATATAAACATTGAGATAGGGACACGGAGTCCATTAGGAGAAGGGTGAACAAAGCATGAAATTCAATCTCTTATTTCTGTTTCTTCAATCAGTTACCAGAAGAATGGAATATGAATAGTGGAGTCTGTTGAGAAATGGACAAGGAGGGAAGTGGCTTTCAGAATTCAGGTGTCCCAGAGGCAGTCTTTGCTGGTTTACTGAAACTCAGCATACAATAGCTCTCTCCCTTTACTGGGAACAACGAAGTCTACACCCTGTTTCTACAGGGAGAGCTCAGTCTCTCCATACAAGTGAAACAGGTTGTAAGTTCCTTACATTTGTCTTCCTTAGTGGTCCTCACGTCTTCTGCTACCCTCTTGATGGAGCTAATGAAAGTATTGAGGTCAGAGCTGTGGACTTCACAGCGCACAAAGTACTCCAGTTCAGCGGTCCCTTCACGGGGCTTTCGGCTAAGCCTGGTCTCCAGGTGGTGAATTTTAGCTTCAAATGTCTTTTGGGACATGGAAAGGAAGAACAAAAGCATTAAGAAACACTTGACACACCTGCAGGTTCTACCTAAAGATGTCCATGTAGATACACAGAATCATAGAATGGTTTGAGTTGGAAGTAACCTTAAACATCAAGTATTTTAAAACCTTCTGCCAAGGACAGGGACAACTTTCACTAGACCCGATTACTCAGAACTCCATCCAACCCAGCCTTTAAGACTCCCAGGGATGGGGCATCTACAACTGCTCTGGGAAGCCTGTTTCAGTGCCTCAGTACCCTCACAGTATTTTTTTTTTCCTAATATCTAATCTAAACCTACTCACTATAAGTTTGAAGACATACATCCTTGTCCTGACACTGCATGCTCTTGTAAATAGTCCTCCTCCATCTTTCGTGTACACCCACAAAAGGCCACAATCAGGTCACCTCAAAGGCTTCTCTTTTCCAGGCTTAACAAACCAAATATGGGATGGATTCCTTCTTTTATGACTTGTGCACCCTCTCTCCCTCCAGTACAAACGCACTTACCCATTAATTCCACAGTTTTTCCTTCCACACAGACAGCTACTGGGCTGATCAATAGTTACCAACAGAAGATTTCCACAATAAGAAGACCACATCAAGAGAGAAGGTTGATGTGGCAAAGTGCCACTTCCCATGGCCCACTTCCCTTTCCCCTCCCACCCAAGACCAAGGTGGGGTTTGGAGGGGTGTGGAGGGGGGCGAAGGGGCTGCCCGGGCGCGGCCGGCGGCGCGGCGCTGGCCGTGGTGCTGAACGGAGGGGTTGGCATCACCCGCCGGCAGCAGCCTTAGTTTGGGCTCGCTGTCAGAAATTATGTCGTTTGGGCTCCTTATCGGAACTCGTCTCCGTCATGGAATAAGAAAGAGAAAGAAATGGAGTCTACAGTCTTCCAAAGGGCCCTGGTAGATTTATGGATGTTTTCTTTAGCTCAGTGAAAACTGGCAGTACAAGGCCAAGTCCCCAGGCAATGACCCAACCTTTCCAAAGTCCCTGCAAGACCTTTGATAAAGGAAAGGACATAATTTCTTTCATAAATCGGAGGCAAAAAGATGAGAAGGAACAGATGCAATGCCACAGGTAAATTAAATTTAGGACTGTGTTTTTTAGTGTACCTACCAACTTCATTATTACATTGTCCCCTCAACAATCGATACCTTTGCATTAATCTGACAGCTGTGATTGCATTACCTATGCTTTAGCTGCATGTAACACATAGAGAAGAGTGAAACCAGCTTCCCTGCAGCCTGGTTCATGATGAGGCAAATGTCATTATGCCCGTCTGCTTTCATATCTTGTACTTGTGTTGCCAGAGGGATCTGGGAAATGAATCTTTCTCTGTTGGGGCTTGACATGCTTGTCTTTTTATTATATTTAAAGCACTCTCTGTGACAAGCTCAAAGAGCTTTTTTGCTCCAGGAAGAAACAAACAATATTTGAACAGAAGCTGCCCCAGCATCTCGGTCAGTGTTTTGAAATTATTTCAATTACAAAGTTTAAATGCAGTGTACAATAAAATCTACCAAGTACAAGACCACACTTGTACCAAGTACAAGTACCACACATCTAAGTTTCATACCCACTGAGCAGCCTGTTGAATGTTACCCTGGTAGATTTTTCATGCTTTCTGGCACCTGTGCACTTCTGGGAAGGAGACCCCAATCATGGCAACCAAGGGTTTTTTCTGTAAAGTTTTTCATAGAGATTCTTTCAGTCTTGAGACAAGAACCATATATTTCCCCAAAAACAGCTTTTCTCGTGACAGTCTTCTTAGAGGAGATGCAAGATATTTTATAATTGGTGAAGATCTTCAACATTTTTAATAAGAGTATAATACTGCATGGATAATGAATAAGTAAAATGCCCTACAATTTCAGAAAAATACTTATCCTTCAAAGGATAAGCATACTTTTTGTATGTTTACACCTGTTGAGAGTTTACTGTACAGTGTGTAAAGCCCCAAACAACCTGTTGTGACTAGAACTGCTGTGATCAGGACATTGGACTGGAGACCTCCAGAGGCCCCATTACAAACCCCATAACTGATTAATAGGAACAAATTGTCCTCTCCTTTTACTGCTGAAGGCAATGAAATAAAGCTACCATAGATAAAACATATCTCAGAATCTCAGTTTGCAAAATAATTTTGAATCATTCTCAATGAAAATGCACTATATAACTGCAAGCTGTCATGCTTTGATTACTGTTTAAATAGGCATCAACTATTTCCAATGGAAAGATGACCAGTCTTCCCATTCGTGGTACTGAGATGCTATATAATACAACATTATATTGCTGACTAGGGGGAAAAAGCTCAGTTACCAGTTTTCCTTGGTAGTAAAGGCACACACAGGACACATGTCTTGGGAGGTATCCAACAGAACTTTTAACACGTGAATCAAATTAATCCTTGAAGTAGAGAGGTAATTTTGAAATCAAGACACCAGTTTTACACCCAGGGTGAAATTGTTACTGTAACTATTTGACCAGGGACCAGTGTGTCAGTGCCATTCAGAGCTGTCAAAGCCTTGGTCCACAAGTAAAGCAAGTTTGGTCTGTAGACAGGTAGGATATACAGCTTGCTTTGAATGTGGGATCAGAGCCCTGCACATGAAGCTGAACTGCTGGGCAGTGGAGGGGGTTGTCAGAGTATGCTATAAGCCACAAGGGTGTGGACTGGAGGTGTGCAACTGTGTGGTTGGATCCACTAATAAAGCAAAATTAAGCCCAGAGTTCAAGAGCACTTGTAAGACAGGTATTCCTTATTCTTACTGATGGCAAGGGAGGGGACACTGGGGCATGAGCAAAGCATGAATGTGGAGATATCAGTCTGATCATTTGCAGTAGGCAGACCTAGTCTGATTCTTCTTTATTAGACTCAAGTGACACTTCTGTCAGTATTCATTGAGCAGCATACAACAGGTTAGGTACTCACCTCAAATACCTTAAGTACACGGGACAGCGGTGAAGTCTTGGCTCCCTTGAGCATGAAAAAAAGGTTCAGCATGGCTCTCCCATCTTTCTCCTCAAATACAATGGTCTCTGTAGACTCTGCAGCATCAGTAGCTGCAGCTGCAGCTTCTCTTTCCTTCCTGGCATCTTCAATGAGGCTTTGACGTCTTCCAATGAACCGTGGAGACTAAAGGTAGAACAGAAGGGGAGATCAGAGACATCCCTGGTAGCTGGACGAAATGTGACAGGTGTGTCTCAAGAGAGGAAGCAGGAAAAAGCTGAACTGACTTGCCTGACTTTGTAAAGGAAGATCTGGTGATTAGGACTGAGGTTTCAGAATCTAACTTTCAGAAGTGTGGGGCTCTAGGCAAAAATCTCTATAAAATACCTTTTTAGCATCTCTGGAGAGTGGGCTTCTCCCCTCCTCTTCCCTAGCAACAGTTTTCAATATCCTTCAAAAAACCAAAATCAGAGACAATCCTGTGCAGTTTTCAGGTGTCTGATGAACTCAGGTCGAGGGGCATTAGACAAACCTGAAGTCATCTGAGGAAAGATACATTCCTGAGGGACAGCTGTAGTCCATGGCTGTGGCCTGGCCAGGAAACGTGAACTGTTTGCAAGTGTATTAGCAAGGCAGCTTAGCTAAACTGCACCCAGGGTCCACTATGACATTTTCTTGTGACATTAAGTGGATGCTTGTCCCCTGAAGTGTAATTGGAACCACATCCATATACCTCAGAAAATAAATTCCTCCCACTCATCTGTGGATTTGTTTTGTCCCAACAAACTCCTGTAGATTTCTGTTACTTGGAACTAAACCTAAAATGCTGCAACTCTGTGCCTGAGGTCATGTTAGGTAACTCATTTATATTGAACTACAAACTTGCAATCACCACTGTTTCTTTTGTTATACAAATAGCTCATATACCAACATATTTGTTCTTTGTCTTTTTACAACCAGTTTTCTATTTAGAGGCAGCTCAGCTGGTTCCAATTTTCTGTGTTCAATACCCAAACCAGATGACAAATCCCCAGAACTTGCTAAAATAAATCTGGATAAGCACTGAAGAAGGATCCAGAGTGGGACTGGCTGCAGTTTTCCCTCTGATTATGTTGAAAATATTCAGAAAAGAGAAAGTTACTAACCAAGCAGTGCTTTCCCTACCTTGTGAAAATTAAGACAGTGTTTTGCTTTTAAAAAGACAGTCTGATTGACTACTAAGATAATTTTCTCTCTGATTTCCAAAGCCCACTATCAGTAACTAATGTTTTCTAGTGGTGTAAAGTTAGGTGTAAAGCAATGCTCTAGCAGTGTAAAGCTAACATTTTAAATGCAGCCTCAAAAATGCACTTCTATTTGGTCCTTTTTTAGTAAAGTCACCCCTCTGAAATTATGTTTGCTGATCTACACTTTATTCCTTATGGCACATAAAATCACCTTCTAACAAAAAGGTATTTATTGCTGCTTGTCCAAACTGGTGGTATTCATGTCCAAAGAGAGCAGACATCTATGAAGTGACCTCAAGCTTAACTTAAAACCTTGTGAGCATGTGCACAACCTTTAATGTGTGTTTTGCATCACTACATTGTTTGAAGCCAAGCCGCTGTTTACCTTGAAGTGCCTGCAATAAGCAGGGCAAATAGCCCTGTGCCAGGCATAGAAAATGGTTTCCACAGCGACCCCAAGCCAGACAGTGCTGTTATCTAAGGATGCTTTGTCACACTGTGCCCTGAGGCACAGAGGTGCAGCAAGATTTCACTTATGGGGTGGAAAACGGGAGAGGAGGGAAATTATGTCCCCATATCTAGGCTGTAAATCAGGTTAAAATTCAGCTTGAGGGAGCTTAAGAGGTGAGACTTGTGTAGCTGGAAAGCTGCACCAGGAGAGGCAGCCTCAACCAGTCAGACACATGTGCTGAGACTGGGTGGCCCCTGGCAGGCAGGAGTGGGGGACTTCATGCGCTGTCAAGAAGTCCTGTAAGTTCCTTAGCTCCATCATGGCATGTTTTAGGTGGCTAAATTAAACAAACAAACAAAGAAATAAAACCAAAAAAACACCAGAAAAAGGCTGAATTTTGCTTGGGAGAAGAGAGCTGCGAGGGGTTTGTCTGCCTGCTGCCTCCTCTGCCAGGTGGAAGCTGCCTGGTTGCACACTCCCCATCTCATCTTCCTCTCCTCTGCTCCTCACACTTATGCTTGGGATATTACGTATCTTGGGATATATTGGAATATTACGTCCTTTTGCTGGAAATTAGGAATGAGGCATATGTAATAGCCAAACTGATCTAATGATAAATGCCTTCCTTTCTTCCAAAGGTGCCATTATATGGTATTTCCGAATTGCCTTGCAGACTAGCTCCCTGAGTGAATATCTGGGTACAGTGAGAATTGTAATTTGATTTTGCAAAGTATTTATTTGTCTAACCAGGGCCTGAGTCTGATACAGTCATTCACCTCTTCTGAAGGGTTCACTTGTGTCTCTTATGAAGGGTTTGTGCATTTTTCCTTCCTTGAATTTGCTGAAACTCAGAGGGCGCAGCCTGGGTAGTGTAATTAAAACACTGTGTTCTGAGTTAGTTTGTTTTGGTTTTTGTCCCCTGGCTTATTATTTGCAGCAAGCAAGAAGGATTGTAAGGACTATTTCCCTCCCCTCACCTTGGGGACAGTAACATCCCACTCCTGCCTTCCCTGAGTGCCCTTTCCTGCTGCTTTGGCTCCAGTGGCTGTCTCCTGCCTAGCTCTGTTTGTGTACTCTGTAACCAAACCCAGCTCCAGCCTCAGTCCCAGGGTCTCTTGCAAAAACTATTAGCAGCAAAAAAACCCTAATACCTAACAAAAGATTTCTCCTAGGTGTGAGTTTGATGTTTGGCTGGCCCAGCTGACACATAAAATACCTGCTGATGTAGACGAGTTCTGGGATTGCAAAGGTCTGCTTTCCCCCCACCCCTGGTCTGCACAGTTTCCCCTGGAGCACAGTGCTGATTATTGGGGGTAAATGGCAAGGGAACACCTCAGACCTGCTGGAGGTGATGTAATGATAGGCAAGGGCTGTGTGGCTGATCATCCATAGTCACACTGACAACACGAGGGCCAGGGACATGCGATGTCATATACAAATGCAGAGTCATGCCTCTTGCCTGGTGGAAGCCAGCAAAATAATTGACAGGGTTGTGGAGATCTGTCCTCGGTGAGAGCAAAGGGTAAAGCTTTTCATGTACCCCACTCTCAAAATGACCCTCACAGGGAAAAGTTTTAACTTTAGTTTGTTTTTTTTGTCTGAAAATTTCCATTCAAAGAAGGGACACAAACACAAGCTGAAGTTTTATATACCACCCAGACTGAAGGAGCTGCTCACCCCAAGTAGGTTGCCACACTCCTCTCAGCCCACCTGTTGAACCTGAATTCCTATGGCTCCTTTATACAGTGGCCCATTTCCCATAAAACATGGAGCAGCACCCCAGAGAGTGTAATAACCAAACCCTCTTCCTTTCTCCAGACAGCAACAAGCATCTCAATTACTGATTTTACAAGCTGCCTGAAAAATACCAGGTTTTCAAGAACCACTTGTTTTCATTATTTTGCTGGAATGAAAATGACTGTTAGAGGGAAGCCTTCCCTGATTTCCATTTATTAGAGAAGGCAACTTTATCTCCTTGTTTCCTAAATGTGTCCCTTCCTTCTCAGCAAACTCCACTCTCCAAAATGCCTTTCTATCAATGCAGTGGCTGATTTTAGCAAGGGAGAGCATCACACGGGGTTAAGAGAAGGGTGGGTGAAAAAGGCAGCAAGAACAGGGGAGGGAAATGGGCAGCTCTGTAACTGACCTGCTAGAGTCATGCTGCAAGTATCTGCCAAACACCTCTGCTACCTAACCCGTCCCTATACCTGAGTTTCCTCCTGCTGAGCATCCCCACGGGGTCTCCTCCTGGTGCACCCATCATCACTGGCTGTTCTGGCTCCTGCAGTGTCACCTGTAGCCTGCACACATCTCAGACCCACATGCTGGGAGTCTTTAGGCTCATCCTGCCTGACAAGGCTTTGGCGTTAGTAGGTGAAATGTTCCTGTCTCTACAGACAGTACAATGGGTTGGCCAGGCTTGGCTTTCTAAAGGCATTTGACTACCCAGTGGAAAGTTTTTCTCTCCTTTCCCTGACACATTCAGATCTGGTGAGTGCAGAAGCATTCCCCAGGCTAAACACAGGGCTGAGATCACATCAGGGAGGACTGGGAACAGAACTGGGGTAAGGATGTTCTGGGAGATAAACTGTGGACACAGTAGCAATGAACAAACTACTTAAACTGCCTGTGCTTTGTGTGCTGTCTGAAATAACAACCCTACATTTTATTATTCTGGAGCAGGTGAAATCTCTGCAGTATAATGTCTTGAAAACAGGAGATCATTAAGACTTTCAAATTGCCTTTCACACTGGGGATTCCTTGCTATTCTTGCCTTAGGTCTGTGGGTTATTCACCTTACTTTTGGCTGAGGAAGTGGGGTTTGCATTTGTTCAAGTTTTCACCCCCTTAAATATTTGAATTTAATGTGTACCAATATATAGAGAGAATTGTTTGAGCAATTTCCCTTTGCCAGCATAGAGCCCAGAGGTGCCCATGTTGGGGAACTCCTACAAAGGCAGTGTTGATCCATCTATCCTTGCCTGCCTCTGCCTATAGCCGTGGGAGATACTGTGGTTTTTGGAGGAGGAGGGAAAGAAGTGGGATAGAGTTGTCTTACCATGATGGCCTCAGCTTGCTTGGAGTCCAGCTCTGACACCGCCCTGCGGAAGCCTTTGGCTGCAGAGGTGGAGATGTTCGGGGTTGGCATCTTTGCTCTTCCACGAGCTCTGCTGTCTGCTTTCCAGCTCCTTGCCAGCTTTTTATAGGGCAGGGCTGACGTCAAGACTCTTTCAAATCTTCTCTTCCCCTGCCACCTCCCCATCACCACCTCCCTCCTTTCTCCCCCTCGGGCTGAGAGGAGGAGGGGATGTGAAGGAGAGAAACGTGTCTGTCCCATTAAATCTAATCGCTACAAAGATTGCAGACACCCAGCCTTCACAGACCAGACAATCCCCTACCTGTTTGCCTGCATCCAAAAGATTTCTACTCTAATTTACCCCTCCCTCCCATTTCTGGATGGAGTTCGTTCTCATTACATGTTTCAGTTCCACACATTTTCTTCCCCAGCCTGGGAGTCTCATGAAAGGATTTTCATCTGTGAAAGGATGAAATAAAAGGAAGGGAGAGATTTAGCCCTCTCCTTTTTCCCCCTTGTTTGCCTTGTAATCGAGGCAGTAAAGTAATAGGAAAATAACACTGATTCCCCCAAGGCAACTGCAGGACTGGATGCTGTTCTCACGTATGCACCTCCCAGTGCCCAGCTTCTGACAATGTTATGCATTTCAGGGCTTCCCCAGCACCTCAGATCTTGATTTGGCCATGCAACTCTGACAGCAGGACAGCTGAATCTTAGTCTTTAAAGATGAAAAAGGCTTTTAGAGGAAATAACCTGAAAAATCCCTCTCAGTCCTGCTTTCCCAAAGACTTTGCTCCTCTTGCAGTAATTCCTAACAGGCTGAATGCCCAAGAACAGCAGAGGCTATGACAGTGGGTGACAGCTCAGGACCCATCCCGGGACTCTGCTTTGCTGCAAGTAAAACTGGAATTTTTCTCCTATTGGATTTGCAGCAGCTGTCCCAACCAAACAAATGCTGTGGGAATGCATGGCCATGTTTTGTGTGAGCCACCATCCTCCTGGTGACAGGCCACTGACTGGCACAAATCCCTGTGGCAGGGAAGCTGGTGGCATTTCACCAGCTGACTTCCAGAGAGCTCACCCCCAAACTTGTTGACCACAGCACTGACATTTTGTTAGGGTTGGTGGCTCATCCTTCATGTGTCAGGGCAGCTGAGTTCATTCCAGCATGCCAATGAATTTTGCAATGCCAAAAGCACTGGTTGGTCAACAACTCATTGATCTCCTTGAGGATGCAAAGTTCTTGATGTTTGCCATCTCCTGCACACACTGGGGAGAAGGCAGCATGACCAACCCAGCCAGCCCCACCAGGGCAGCCTGGGAAGATGATTGGTAGAAGTCGAAGCAAGCAGTTGGCAACAGCTAAAGATTGATGCACCAGTGAGCCAAAACTGATTTTAAGTCATGTGGAGCATGTTATCTTATTGTGGGTGCTGAGGACTCTCTGTGGTTTGGTACATTGGAAAACAGACAAAGGAGTTAAGCAGCCATCACGGCTTCTCTCTCCCCAGCCTCTGTGTCCTCCCACTTGGTATCACCTCACACACTGAGACCGGCCCTTGCTTTTGCTTTAATTTCATTCTTAATCCCCTCTGAGTCTCCTAAACTGCCCATTTGCCCCCTGATAAACTCTGGATGCTCAAAACAAAAGACAAAACCCCACCAAACTGATGGAGGGTAATGCTGCCTGGTGTTGCAGGATCTTCTTTGAAAACATTTTGAGGACAGGTCTTGAGCCACCCCACTGCCCAGCAGCTGGTCAAGGAGCAGCATTGCAGGCTCGGTCTCCTGCTAGCTCCTGGAGTGGCCTTGGGCACCCGCTTACTGGGGGATGTGAATTAGTACAATCCTACAGCTGGTTTACGTTTGTGCTGCCGGCTGAGGTGAACCATGGTAGCTGGACAGGTTTGGGCAACCCAGCTCCAAGATACTGGCACTCAGTCCCACACTGCTGCCTTATCCAGGTGTCTGATAGTGCTTGCTGCCACTGTACCTTTTCATAGCCCTTTAGAGACCATTTTTTTCCAGCAGGTGCACAGAAGACCTTCATCATTGCTTCATGATGCCACTGAGAGACTGCTGTCACCTTAGGAGTGATGGTTGTCTTTGACAGCCAGGCTCTCTGACCTGATGAGGATTTGATTCCATCCTGGTTAAAGGGAACAAACAGTTTTGTGGATAACTGTAGGTCAGCAATCATTTTAAACACAGCCCAGCTCCCACTGAAGTTAATCTTTCCATAAAACCTTAGATTAGAATCTCATACAGGTTGCCACCTGTGTTCTCTCATGTTTCCATGTTCTGTCCTGACTATTTTGAAGCAAGGCTTTCTCAGGAATCTCGTAGACAGTACTTTTTTAGGAGTATGATTCTCATTCCCATGCTGGAACATTTCTGCCTTATCCCAATCACAGCCACAGTGTGAGGAGTGATGCTTATCACAGACAATCCTGCAGAAGTGAATCACAGCAATTCACCCTGATTTTCACCCCAGAAGAAATCTAGTCCTCTCCGGAAAGCAAGAGAAAAAATTCTTGGATTTCTTTTTTCATCGATTTTTAAGTTTATCTTCAGTACCCTTTCTGATAGTGGGGGAATTAAAGCTGAGCAGTAAGTGGGTGGATCGTCTGAAACAGCTCCTTCAAACAAGCAGGTGTCTATCCTAGGTTTCACCACTGTCTTGCCTTAGGGAGACTGAATCCACTGTGGTATTAGTGCTTCCTAGTATGTAGGAAGCAGACCTCTTATGGAAACATATGAGTTAAAAGTAAACTAAGATTATATTGGTCATCTGAAGATAATATATGAAGACTGGCAGAAAGAAGAATCAATTTCAAAAGAGGCCACAAAAACAAAGCTTACATATCTCTCATGTTAGGCATCAGTGAAGAGACCTCAGTTGGGATCCTGTAACTCCATTAATGCCAGTAAAGTTAACATTGAAAGAAAGAAAAGGAGATGGCTCTTGCAGATATTGCCTGTTTACTTCACTGAAGAAGTTCCCTGTGCAGACTTATAGCCATGCAAGGCCATGTCCTGCAGTGGTGGTGTTAGTTTAGGATGAAGCTGCAAAGGTATTAAGGGCAGAAAGCTGTAGTTAAGGATTAGTACTCCAGAAATGCTTGGTTAAAACTATTCAGCAACTTTGCTAGTGTGATACGCTGTTAAAATGTGAGCACTGTCAATGAAGGTCCTTGCCAAGACTAGGCCAACTTCACTGATTTAGCTTGGGAAGGAAAAAGGGACTTGGGTAGGAAGAGAGTCACAAGAATTGCATTGGCATAAATATATATATTTCAACCAGTTTAAATTGTGTATGAATTCTTCTGGCTTGCACTACCCTTAAAACTGCATGTAGTCTATAGAATTTTTTTGTTTGAGGCTTTCAGTTCAATTTTAGAACAGAGACAAATTTCAAATTATTTGATTAATTTAATCTCTTTTCCTTCATGCTGTTTTCTTACCTTGAAATCAAAAAGAGAAATCCTTTTGCTAGACCTATTATTTTTGGTAAGTGACTTAGTTTAAAGGTCTCTTTAGAGCAGTATTTTCCAGAAATGATAAACCTAAAATCCACCGTCAAAGCAATTTCCACTTATCCAAATTGTAACCAATTTGCTGAAAGGATAGCCCTAAAATGTCAGTTCACATAAAGACTTGAGAAAATTTTTAAAAAATAAATATGTGGACAGAACAAGTCACTCAGCCTACCTGCAGAGATATATATTCAGAGATCACATATGAAAGCTCTTCTGACAAACAGAAGCTTTAAAATGTGACAATAACATCAGACAAATTTTCAAGATTATTGTATGAATAGACAGAATTTCTTTTAATATATTTTCTGGTTTCCTTTTGTCTCCTTACATATTGTTTCTACTCTTGTGAAATCCAGTACTTTATTTAAGCTCATCAGTTCTTCTACTTAGTTATCTCATTCCAAAGCCCTTGATTTTTAATCCCTTGTCTTTATACTGAAGACAAATTAGTCATACAACTCTTTTCTTCTCTAAGACCTGCTAATCTGCCACCCCCATCCCTGTCTGCTGATGCATTGTAGGGAAGCAAGGCCTCCAGCATGGAGGTTCAACGTAGCCAAAGTCCTGCTTTCTATGCAGCTGTGGAGAAAACTTTGAGATTGTCATGAGGGATAGTAAGAATTTCTCTCTGTGATAAGAGTGGAAAATCAGATTGGTTCTCCTGTCCTGAAGGAGTTAACAGAGGAGGTGAGCTGGGAGCCATGTGGCAGTAGGTTCTCCTTTTGGACAGGAAGGTGGGCAGTAGGTGGGTGTCCTTCAGAGCAGTTATCAGCACAGCTGAAAAAGGACAGGCATTACTTTTCCTAAATAGTCCAGTGCAAAGCTGTTCAATGTATTTTCCATCTGTGTCCTTCCCAGGTAAAGTCCTGCCTTTTGGACACCACCCACAGTTTGGACTTTTCCATCTCTTCATGCATCTACATCTCTATAAACCACCTGTTTGGGTTCATGTTTAAGTTCTGCTTATATGAGACTTGACTTCTGTGGGCATGTAAGCCTATTTGGTTAAACCAAGCCAAGCTTGTCTCAGTTTATGTTTGACTAATTACCAGATTTGCTAATGAGAAAGAGGAGCCTTTAGGAAGCTTCATGAAGGAAATAAACAGATGGATTCGTCTTCATCACTGCTTTGTTTCTCACACTCCAACCACATGACCATCTTTGAATATGTGTGGGTGCCATGTGTATCCAGCTGTGTGGTTTAAGGGATTAATCGGACATAAAAAAGAAACAGCAAACACTGTTGGCAACTGTTTTGCTGCACTAGCTCCCAGACAGAAAAGCCCAAAAACTGGAATGCTCTGACTGTGCTTCCCTCAAGGGTGAAGCAGACCCAAAAGGAATCCAGAAATGGTGTGGAGGTTTGAAACATTGCTGGTCCTCTGGAGGCTCATTTCACCTGCCACTGGATGCATTACTGGAGGTGCAGAGAGAAAAACAAAATATTAATGTCTTTGGCTGGAACCATGTGGTCCGTTTGTACATCCTAAAGCACTGTTCACAATAATCAGGTATGGGGACCAAGAGGAAACCCCCATCTGCCAAATTACCATCCTTCATTATGTGAATCAAAGAGATCTCCATGAAACAGCCTGTAGTCTTAATGCACATCCCAGGGTGAATCAGTGGCAAAGGTGCTTGCAGCTTGGCAAAGGTTGGGGTCTCTATGGTGGCCCAGGGAGCTGCAAGGACAGGGTTTGCACTGTGAGAGTGTTCCACCAAGGCCTGAAGATAGGGACAGTGTATTCTGATGAGAGGGTGAGTTGCCATCTCCCCTCACAACCAAGGCAACCCTGACACCCATGTGGGGTATCCAGGCCCCCTCACTGCTCTTTCTTCCACCCACTGCTCTCTCTCCCTCTTCCCCTCCACAGCATGAATAATTACAGTCTGCCATAATTTTGAAGCAATTATAGGGGGGTTAGCTAACTCCATCAAGAGATGTTTTTTTTCTCTTCTCCCTTCACAGCTCCATTCAACATCCCCAAGTGCCACAAAAGAGTGTAATAACCCATAATGACACCCCAGGCCTTCACATCATTGAAGCCTCCTAGGATTGGGGCAGCAGCAGGAGGAAAAAAAAGAGATAATTAAAATCCTCACCTCCCTCTTAACTTTGCAGCCTCCTATTATCTAGAAAAGACAGACTTCTGTGCTCACACTCTCACGATTGATGAGCCCTGGGGAAGGGGGGCTGCAAGCAGCAGAGATGTGCCTGCTCTTCAGTCAGGGCAGTGAGATGTCTTGTGCCACTTTGGCAGAAAATCTCTGCCATTCCCTCCATGGCAGAGACAGCCACTGGGGTGTGATGAGTCCCAGTGCAGGAGTTGTTCTTCCAAAGCAAAATCAAAACAGCCATCAATTAAAAAAAAAAAAAAAAAAAAGAGGCAGAACATACACTTTCCTAGAGAAGATGGAGTAGGGCTTTGCAACCTTCCCCAATGACTTTTTGCCTCAGTATGTACCAGTGCATTTTTCACAATGTAGTTTATAGGATAGATCTACTTCACAGTTGCAAACCAATAGTTTAAGGATCAAGGCCAATACCCTCAGCAGCTAAATGCAATCACCTGTGTCAGAGATTTCACATTTCAGAAGGCCAGATTAGCCTTTAGCTAAACCTGAGAATATTCCGATAACCCACATAAAAATGTACTTACCCCCACCACCCCAGTTTTGAAGCAAGAGGCTGACTAGTCTCACAACCTGTTTTCATTTCCACATTCAGATACAAATTTTGTACTCATGCTGCTCAAATTTTGCCTAAAACCCATTGAATTTCCACTCATTGATCAAAAATGAAAATGGAACTCTGGAAAGCTTTTACAGCAATCAAGTTTTCAGAGTAAAAACCTGATTTCCAGCAAAATAGGGAATTGTTTGGGGAAAAGGGTTTTCAGAGGGAAAGGATGGAGGGGAGAAACAGCATTTCCCCAGGAACTGAGAATTTAGCCCTGAGTTTTCAGAAGTGAAACCAACAGCAATCCCTCTCTCTTTTAAGAAGTGGACCTGGAACAGGCAAGTGAAAATTCAGAAATATTGTATTGATGATTCACCTGCTGCTGCATAATCCAAAACAATCATTTTGTCTCAGATCAATGGGGAAGCACTTAGGAGCAATTTTCTCTTTGGAAATGTGGGCAGCAAGCAGAGAGTCAGGAGCAAGTAGTGGAATAAAATGCACCATCTCTTGGAACGTGCCATCCTGTGGTGTTGTAAAATTAACTGCTGATACCTCTGGCCCATTGTATTTCACCTTGTGGACAATTTCTTTAACAAGATCATTGGGGAATGTTACCTTTGTGCAGAAGGGTAGCCTGTGTATATTGCAACAGGTCTTCTCCCGCACTACCAGGTTGTGCTACCAAATATTTTACTCACAGTTCCTGGAGTTGGCTTCCTTTAAAAAAAAATTGATTAAATGTAACCTTTTGAGAAGGAAAGGAAGATTGAAGACGATTCTAGGAGCTCCCAAAGAGGTGGAAAAACCTGCAAGAAACATAATTATCATAGGGAGATCTGGCACATAATTTTTGAACATTGAGTTTGACAGTGAATTTGCTTTTCTCAGAAAAAGAAAAAAAAAAGATTACACAGGTAAGCAACAGCCTGAAAACATCAGAAACATTATGACAAGAAGAATCAAATGTCCACTGCTAATCCTATTGCCAACACAAACACAGAAAACATGGATTGCCTTTCTGACAGCTCACGTCATGGCCGTGGGCAAATCATTTGACTCACTGCTTTGTTTCCTGCCTTCTGCCACTAGCCTGGTAATTGCCGTAACCTTCAGCTGTGAAGAACCAGTTAATAGTGGGCAATAGATGCAGAAATTGATATAAATATTTGGCTCTCGCCTCCTTTTGTTTCTCTCACCTGTAGTCCAGTTGTCCATCAGGTCTTTGCATTGCTGAATACAAGTGGAAAAGGGACTCTTGCTACTGCTTATTTTTCACCAGACCCTTGGAGGTCCTAGCATTAAGAGGTTTGCAGTGCCCTCGATCCTCCAACTCTTGCTGTAGATGAAAAGAGAACATTAAGGGCAATTCTATTGCCAAGTTCATTAAGTCTCAGTCCTGCTGTATTAAGTTATTCTTGAAAGTGGGCTTTGGGGAACTTATTCTTTTCACTGCTAGTGACCATAGTGTCTGACATGTTTCACCCTCTTGCTCATTCACCCATGCCATGGAGTAAGACAGAATTTATGTTGCTCATAGAGGCATCAGAAAGGAGAAAGACAAGCCTTGTTGAGGCTTCCAAACCAAGTTCCCATTGCCCTTTCAGAAGTACTGGAAACACTTCACTGTGTTCGTGTGATCTTAACATGGCCAAAGCTGATGTGACCAGAATGGACTTGGCCCCTCGGTCACCTGTGCTTGTTAGGACCTGCACTGCAAGGCTGCACAGTGCAGCTGGGGTGGGGCTTGACCTACTCTTTGTCCATTCCCTGAGTGTTGTTTTCCCTTCAGCTTCCTTGCCACCCAACCTTTGCTGCTCTAGCTGTGGAAGCAAATGGTGCTAGAAGCACCCAAGGGGTTTCCATCAGTGCTTTGTCAGTGTTTTCCCAAAGCACTCCTTTTTAACGAACATGTAACTTCTTTGCCATAGATACATCTTCTCTCCCCTCCTTTTACCCCCTTTCTCATCTTCTGTAACAGCAGCTCCAGGTCGGCAATGTGGACCAGCAAAATGCAGCTCAGTGCTACTTCAAAGGAACAGAAAATTGTCCACTTCTTAATCACTCATTCCTTCTCTCCTCAGGCACTGGAAGATTAAAACCATCCACCTGTCAAACAAAAGGTCTGATGTGATTTTAGCATTAGGAGTCACACAAAGGGTCTCAGACCTATGAAAATGTCACCATATTGACTTCATACAAATGTTTATTCATTGCTCTGTTTATACACGGGAAGACGTTTTGCATTCAGCATTGAATGGAGGAGATTTATTGTAGAGATACAACCAGTTCTGTACTGGAAATTATCACCATCATTTCACAGTGAAGTCAATGTTTTCCTACTGATTCCCATCTGCCAGGGATCTCATCTGTTATTCCTAACAGGTAGTCATCAAGCAAATAAATACATGGAAAAGAGCATGAGAAAATATTTTTCTCTCCTTTTTAGAGGATGAATGTAAATGTATCACCCATGGCAAGGTTCATTCTACCCAGCAGGCTTAAGAGGATGACTCATCAAAGCCCTCTCTTCTGGATCTTCAAGGTGTATCAACAATGTTTTATTGATTCACAGCCATGGAAAGTAAAGAAAGAATGGGGTGTGGGATCTATACTGGTACAATATCCCTGACTTCAGTACATCTGCCATTAAGCTACTGGGATGATGTAATGGAAAAGCAGGATCTATGAGATTACTTTTCCTATCCTCCCTGATGGTAGAACTGTCTGCTACACATAAGGATCCTTATGGATCCTTGGGTCCATAGAGATCTTAGTGGAGAAGAGAACAAAAAGATCAATAGCTGAAAGTGAGGCAAAGAGAAGTTCAAGTAAGCAGTAGGGCATTTTTACTAGTGATGGTAAGCAAGCCAAATGGGTATTGGGACTGCCATGTTCCCCTTTGCCTGAAGTGTCTTAACCAGAACAGGTACCTCACCTGAAGATTGTGTCTGTCAGTCACAGAGACAGGAAAGGGTAAAATTAATGGGGATTGCACAGCCCACATGCTGTGCAGGAGGAGATATGGTTGTAATGATCCACAGCCACAAAGCACAAACCTGGAGCAGGGATACCTACTGTCCTCAGTCAGGAAGTCCCAGGAAGGCAAGGTAGATCCCTACCAACACTCGCCAGCACAGCATGGCTGAGGTCCTTCTACCTTGCACCCAGCCAAGACTGATCTTGGAAACCTCAGAGAGACTGAGGTCTAAGAGGGGCTGGGGTGTCTCTGGTCTTGGAAACCTCAATGAGAAAATACAGGTAAGAATATAACATCCCTGCAGAGGAAGTCTTTAGCCTTTCATTGTGTAACAGCTAGGAAAATTCATCTCTCTGCATCACTTAATGTGGTGAAATTACGTGGTTTGAGTGCTCATCCCTTCCCCCTCCCCTGTTGGTGCTGGCAGTGCCTCAGTTGGGAGGTTTAATAGTACTTTCACTTATTTAATTTACATCAGGGACGTGCTAGGTTGCAATGAGGTGGGATGGTCCAGAAGGAAAAGCACTACAGAGAAGTGACTAAAAACTTCCTGGATCTTCACTGTTCCTATCTTCAAAACTTCACCAGAAGCAAATAAATGTTTTTCTAGGGGGAGCCAGGATGTGATTTTTTCCTCTTTCTCATATTGCTTCCCTGCTTTTCCTGTGGGCTTGCCTTCCCCCACCTCCCCGTTCCCTTTCTCCCTACCTACTTCTGACCTGAACAGCAGCAGCAGCCCAACCATAGCCTGAAGGGATTTGCCTTGTGCCTTTAGTAGGATGGAGTTTAGTTTCCCTTATCTGTCCCCGGTAGGGCCATGTGTTTTTTCTCTGCTCCCCCTCCCTGCAGATGCGTGGTTCAGGGCAACAAGAGACAAGGGGTCCTTGTAAGTGCCTTATGATAATTGCAGAGCAGCAACTGCTCTGAAAATCTAAATTCCTCCCTGACATTTCCAGTCTAAAGCTCCCACTGACTCAGCTGCTGCTTGTGATATTTAAACAAGGATTATCTCCTTTTTTATTCTTTTCTCTTTTGATAACTGGATGGCAGAAGGTTATTTTAACACTTTCCTATAGTTGGTTTGGCTGTTACAGATCCCATGCTCTTCAGGACTGTAACCAAATCTCCACTTCCCAAGTCACACATTCTGCATAACTGGGATGAACAAAGGCTCCTGTGATAAGAAAACAAGGATCTTTCCCTAGATTGTCATCTTTTCCAAATTTTTCATCAGCATGAGCTTTAGCAGACTGGAAAATTTACTGCTTTGGATGTAAAAGAACTCATCCCATTGGCTTCAGCACAACTGCACCTGACAGCCTTCCAAGTCCCCAGGTATTCCATCCTGCTGTAATTTTCTGTACACTACATTTTGTAGGGATGCTGAGTAGCACCTCAACAAAGGAAACTTAAAGAAATCTCAGGGCACTTTTTGACCCCAAGAGACAAAAGCGCAGAATCATTAGTAGAGAACATGCACTAATGAGAGCTCTCCATCAGTTCAGAAATTACGTGGCAGACAAGGGACAGCAGAAGAAGTAAGGAATATCCCATCAAGCTTCCCATTTCAGTGCTTCAAAAGGGTGTCCACAATGCAGAAATTCGGTCCCCCTCATGACAACACAAAAGAGATACCCAGCCCCAAGTCTTGGATTATCCCAAGCAAGCCTTCCATGTCCTAAGGGATGCCCCAGGGCACACAGGCTCCAGAAGGCTGCCATAGGGATCACAAAATGCTGCAGGCTACTTTCCAGCACTCAGAAATGGGAGTGGGATCAATATGCCTGATAACCTCTTATTATGGCATGCACTGAGCCAGATCAGCCCTTCCATTACCCTGCCATTAGCCAGCCATTTATTCCTGAAATTGGCCAAGGAATTGGTGAGGATGGGGTAAGGGGGAGGCAAGGGGAGTGAGGGGGCCTAGACTGGGATGCAATCCCAGCACCATGTGCAGGACCAGCTTCTCCCCATTACACCAGTGTTTTTCAAATGACTGAGTAAAATATGAGCAGTTATCTCTGCTTTTTAAAGAGATTAAAGGGTTAGGACATGGTAATGGGGCTTTCCCACACCCCATCATGGAGGTTAGGGTGGGGTGGACTGGACAAATTTAAGCAGTGCAGACGTGTCTTAAAGCATGGAGAAGGTGGGCACACAGCCACAGGCTGGACCCAGTAGAAGTTTAGGATGGGAGCACGGGTCTGCCTTTGCACACAGGTGTCCATAGCACTGACAGTAGCAGTGGGAAGTGGCAGGGGCCTGGACATCTCACCATATTCCTTATCACACTGCCACAGTCAGGCAAAGCAAACATCCCTAAATGGAGATGCTCCCGCTGCACTACCGATAAGCAGCACAGGGTGGGTGCAGGGACAGCTGCCTGGTTTTCCCCGCGCCTGGTGACACAGGGCTGCTTTTCAGCCCTGACAGCTCCTGGAGAGGGCTTCCATTAAGCTCCTGTTTGATCAGAACCTGCGCTGTTTGGACTGCATCCCTGCTGGGGAAGGACAACACCTTTGGGCATCTTAAATGAGCAAATGGTGCAGAGGTGGTGGGGCTCCACTGTCTGTTTTGGGTCACTATCCCACCCTCATCATCCCCCCACCCAGTGCCAGACCTTTCTTCCTTGGACTCAGGGACATCCTCCGGGGCAGGGGCAACACAGGTTTTGCCACACCCGGGATGAGCAGAACACCTGGTCTCCTTCTTATGGAAGTTCCCCCCCAGTTTAGACACCTGTTTCCACTCACAGAGTGTCTGCACAGCAATTGCAGCTGCCAGGTGGCAGAGATCGAGGCTGAAATGCAACACTGCTCCCTGGTTTACTCCTTGAGAATAAAGTTCTGGAGAAAGAGTGTGCTCTTCTCTTCCAGCACAGCTGCCAGGGAGCCAGGAGTGGGGTATAGCTGTGCACTGGCTGTGCACAAGACCTCCTCTCTTGGCACTACTCTCTCACCTGGAGAGCAGCAGGCAGCTGCCAAAGCATGGTCAAAGCAGTGAAACTTAGGCACAGAGAGGTAATGGGGGTTTGGGCACAAGGGTGAGACCAGTTACCCTTAGAATATCCTTCTTAGCTTCTTCTTTTCACAAATAAACGTCTTCAACTGGCCCAGATCCAATTGAAAGGCCTTCTGTGCAAGCAGCTCTTACAGCATGTTTGGGGCTAGTTGAGTGAGAAGGTGCTCAGACCTTCTCTACCAGGGAAGCTTCAGCAAATGACAATGCAAAGTCCTCCTTCTGCAGGGGAATAAACCCACATACCACGACATACTGGGGACCACCTCACTGGAAAATAACTTTGCATACAAGGCCCTAGGGGTACTGGTGGACCCAGCCAAGCCCAGTCCCAGGAAGCTGCTCTGCCTGAGTGGGGAACTGGACCAGGCAATCTTGAGATCCCTTCCAACCTCAGCCACTCTGCCATTCTGGGATCATCAATGGAGAGAACAGAAAAGAAAAAAAAATATAGTAGCTCTTGAAAAAGATCCTTTTCAAAAGCCCACTGAAACACCCTTGCCCTCCCATGAAAGAAAGAAAGGAAAGAAGGAAAGAAGGAAAGAAAGAAAGAAAGAAAGAAAGGAAGGAAGGAAGGAAGGAAGGAAGGAAGGAAGGAAGGAAGGAAGGAAGGAAGGAAGGAAGGAAGGAAGGAAGGAAGGAAGGAAGGAAGGAAGGAAGGAAGGAAGGAAGGAAGGAAGGAAGGAAGGAAGGAAGGAAGGAAGGAAGGAAGGAAGGAAGGAAGGAAGGAAATCTCCTTCCTTTCAGCTGTTGTCCGGTCAACACCCTTTTCAGTTTCCTGGGAAATTTTTATATGAGGACCACTTAGTGTTCTTGTTAATGATATGACACTTCAAAACCTTCTGATTGCCATGGTACGTAGGAGCTACTACCAGCTCAACCACAGGGCTCCTGGCTCCGTGCCGTCAGGGGCCGGATGCCTGTGAGGCCGTCGTGAGTCGTGACTGGTGGCAGGGCCAAGCAAGCATAGGAACAGGTGACTGGCTGCTGCTTGTGACGTGCCTGGTGGCCTGTCATCTCCACTGGCAGTGGCACAGAGTGACTCAGTGCTCCAGGCCGGGCCCCATGCTGAGTCATGGCCAGGGAGCCTTCCCCCACATCCTCCAGCACACCCAGACCAGAAAAGGTGGCTCACATGTGCAGTGATATCTCCGGAGAAGGGTCTCTATCTTCTTCCAGAAACTCTTCAGAAGATGGCTGTCAACTGTTCGTTTCTATAAGGTGCTCTGGAGGTCCTAGAACAGGAAAATACTGCATATATGTTCAATAATAGCATGAAAAGCCATACTCATGTGCTTTCTAAGGCTATTCTGTAATCATGACACCATGGGCCATGGGCTGCTCCTTTCCCTGCCTCCCTAATTCCATCAGGCCTCTGACACTTGGTAAGCAAAACAGGTTGTTTCCTGGTGATGCCTCAGCAGCTCTCATGATCTCTCTGTTATTCTTCTGTGTCACTGTAGGAGGTAGGATTGACCATGGGTAGGGCAGTTTCTTGGCTTCTATTCCCGCTCTTGAAAAGCAGACCACCTTCTCCCAGAATCCACAGATGTGCAGGACATTTATTTCTGCCACATCCAAATGTGCATGGCTGAAAGAAACTCTGTTCTTGTGTTTCTTGAGAATTCATGGCCTGGAGATGTCTGCAAGATGGTCCTGAACCTGAAACCTCCTTCTGAGGGCCAGCTTACTTTAAGTAGGAGCTAAAGCTGGTCTAGAAACCTACTGTGTTTATTCTGTGTGCAAATCAGACAAAAAGTCCCATAGGCATCTCCACCCTGCCTTTTGGTCAGTGCTATCAAAACTCTGTTATGTCTCAAAGAGCTGCAATCAGAGAAACATCGGGGAAGAAGTGAAATCCAAACCATCTTCTCAGCTCCCTTCTCCACCGTGACTCACCATCCACAAAATGAATTGGTCAAAAGTGTGCCTGATTTTGCAATTTTCTTCTTGCCCTTTCTCTGAAGCTTTCCCTCTGTCCCAGGTTGCTGGTGGTCAGCCAGCAGTTGAATCGGGCAGCAGAAAACCAGAGCTGCTCCCATGGGCCCTTACACTAGGCAAGCCAGGCACGCTCTGCCTTAGTGGAGGGGACACATCAAAGGGGGATTGCAAAACTTTGGCAGCATTCAGGTCTGCTCCTCTCCTCCTTTCCACTGATAGATGCTTCTACCAGGAGATGTCTGTAAAGAAGTGGTTTCCTGAAACAAGAGGGACTTGGAACAGCTTTCTGCCTTTCAGTAAACACTCATTTGTTTAATGGGTGGAGATCTGTATGAGGGAGCCTGAAATCTCATTCCCCTGTTGAATTTCCAGGAAGCCAAGAGTGCCGAGTCCAGCTGGATGCACAGTCCCAGCCCGAAGAAGCCTTCTGTCCCTTGTCTACTTATGACAGCATGTTTGTTCACCCTCTTGCTCCCTTGTTTTCACCCTTTCATTCTGATCCTCCTTCAGGGTGACTGTCAATGATCTCTCTGAATGGGCATCTGCCTCTCCCTTCCCATCAGCCACGTGGGCAGCCCAGGGATGTGTCAGGACAGCAGACAGGAACAGCTCCAAAGCCAAGCATGTCCCACGGCAGACAAGGCTTGCCACCTGCCCTCTCCAGGCCATCCAAAAAGATTTCAGTTCAGACACCTGTATTGAAGTAACTGCTTCGGGCCTGATTTTGGAAAAGCTGGACACTTAGTTAACTTTTGAAAAATGACCTGCCTACTGTGAAAAATGGGGCCACAGGTTTCACCTGAAACTGTTTCTAAAAGGTCTTAAATTCCCTGTTCCTCTTAATGTATTTTTTAAACCTACTTTTTCCTTTTTTCCTCTGTTGTCCCTACTTTCCTTGTAACTGGAGGAATGGGTCATTTTTCCTTCATTGCATTTCTTTTCAGCATTAAATCGTGACCTCCTGAAGTGGCTCAGGGATGTGCTGGCATTTTGCAGCCTTTTATTAGGCAGCAGTCCACTTGCAGATACTGAAGAGGGTTTATCCACTGTGGTTGTCAAGAGGCAGGGAGAGGCGAGGGAAGGGTAATTGAGGGTTTACACAGAGGCTTCACTCTGCAAGACACCTACCATCAAACCGAGGCAGATCTATCGATTGGCCTCTCAAGTGGTCTGCTTCTCCTATTAGCACTTTCCTCAGTAATGCACAGGGTATTGAAAAAGTATAGATTTTTGGTTGTGCTTTGCAGTGACACCGGAGACAGACAGAATTGGGATGCACAGGAAAATAGGAAGACGTGATCTCTTTATGGGAGAAAAAGAGCGTTGCTGTCCCAGTGGAAAAGCAGGGTTTGGTGGCACCATTACCTTGTGGGTAGCTGAGTTGGTCTGAGACAGTTCCATGATAAATCCCTTCCTAGGAATGTAGTCTTAATTTAAACTACCCCAAATTACAGGCCGAAAGCTTTTCTGTTTGGGGATATGAGGAGTTAAAATGCAAAGAAGAATTCTGTGTGCAGTGTAAAACCATAAAAAACTAGACCAAAGCATAGCACACTTGGTAAAAAAGGGGACTGCATCCTCTCTAGCCAAGGCTGTTTGATATCTTAACCAGTGGTCTGAAAGAAAATGGTGGTGACTGATAAACTTTACAGATAGCAATGACCTGGTGGTGCCGTGAATGCTGAGAAATCTGTAGCTTTCTGTATACTGTGTTTTAATATGGAAAACAGATTAAACAGATGACCTGTGAGAGGCAGGGATGATTTCTGCATGTCTGAGACTACCGGGATGGTGTTGGCTATGATGAACAAGTGACTTCCTAGCTGTGTACACCATAAGGGATGCTAGGTGTAAGGGAAGGAACCACGGTTGCAAGATACCAGCACAGCAGTGAGGAGACCTTTGCTAAATCATCTTGCTCCTCTGAACTGCTTCCTTTGGTGGGTATCCCCAGCCTGCTGTGAGGACAGAGAGGCTGTGAAAACAGTCCGCGAGCTGCTTAGGGGCTCCTGCTGGACCTCACATGTTTGCCCAGGTGATGTTGGACAAAGGCAAGAGCACATTAGTGACAGACAGGGCACTCTAGGGCACAAAGGAGTGATGGCATCATGTGTGGCCTCCACATGGCACAGAGTGCCCGGACCGCTCAGCTCCATCTCTCAGATGTGTCCTGTGCACCTCGGCGCCACCATGGCAGGCAGGTCCCTGCTGCTCCGCTGCTGCTTCACACTGGGGAAGAGAAAGGACGGGCCGGAGTTACGGGACCTGCAGTCCCGGAGGGTCTCGGCTGGGGACCGCGGGGATGTGCCATGCCGTGTCATGCTGTGCCGCTGGGCTGTGCCATACCATGCAGTGCCATGCTGTGCCATGCAGTGCTGTGCCGTGCCGTGCCGTGCCGTGCCGTGTCGTGCAGTACCATGCCGTGCCGTGCCGGCCGGTGCCGTGCCATGCCATGCAGTGCCGCGCCGTGCTGTGCCATGTCGTGTCGGCCGGTGCCATGCCATGCCATGCAGTGCCTTGCGGGGCCATGCCGTGCTGTGCCGTGCCGTGCCGTGCCATGCCATGCCATGCAGTGCCGTGCAGGGCCATGCCGTGCAGGATGGTGCCGTGCCGTGACGGCCGGTGCCATGCCGTGCC
>WBMV01005603.1:668992-713460 GCA_013396655.1 Campylorhamphus procurvoides | reverse complement strand
GTGCCGTGCCGTGCCGTGCCGTGCCGTGCCGTGCCATGCCGTGCTGTGCCGTGCCGTGCAGTGCTGTGCCGAGCCGGGCGGGCGCGGCAGCCCCGCCGCAGTACGAAGACAGCGCACCGGGCGGCGCTGCGGGACCACCGGCCGCTCCCGCATCCTGCCCTCGCACCGCCGCCCGCTGCTCCCGGCCTTGGGGAGCTGCGGTGGGCACAGGGAGCAGGGCAGAGCGGGCCGACCCGCCGCTGTCCCCGCACCCGGCAGACGGGAGCCCCTCTGCCGAAAGAGCGATACTCGGCGCAAGGGTCGGCCACAGCCCGGGCGGCAACATCTGCGTGGAGGCTGCAGCTGTTCTTGCTGTCACGGCGTGGAGACAGAGGCAAAGCCCCTCTCCAAGCCCACAGCAGCCCACACCCAAAGCGTTTCGTGGTTTGCTGTGAGATATAAAGACGTGTTTTTTCTCCTTTGAATGTACGTATTGCAAAAGGGCCACGAAGGTGGGCAGAGAGCTGGAGAGACTCTCCCATGGAGGCAGGCTGAGAGAGTTGGTGGTGTTCAGCCTGGAGAAAAGGAGGCTCCAGGGAAACCTTATAGCAGCTTTCCAGTCCCTAAAGGGAGCCTGCAAGAAGGCTGAAGAGGGACTTTTTACAAGAGCATGCAGCGACAGGACAAGGGGTCATGGTTTTAGACTGCAAGAGGGCAGGTTTAGATCAGTTATTAGGAAGAAATTCTTTACTGTGAGGGTGTTGAGGCACTGGAATAGGTTGCCCAGAGAAGTTGTGGACTCCCCAGTCTTCAAAATACTGAAGACCAGGTTGGATGGGGCTTTAAGCAACCTGGTCTAGTGGAAGGTGTCCCTGCCCATGGTGGGGGGTGTTGGAACTAATTGATCTTTAAGGTCCCTTCCAAGCCAAACCATTGTATGATTCTATGAAATGCCCCAGGGCATAGCTTGTGCTTGTAGAAATATTTTTGGAGGGAAAATAACCCAAGGAATGATCTTCTTACCTGAGAAACGACAGATTTCGAAAATATAATACCAACTATTGATAAGCTTATGGCAGTCTTCTGAGACTGAAGTGATCTTCAGTTTGTGACAATCCTCAGTCTCTGAGGAATTGTAATCTGAATTCTGTTTTACCAAAAATTCTGCAAAATTAATTTCTTCCCTTCTGCTCTACTCCCTTCACCCCTCCTCCTTTCCTCTTCAAGGCACCTCATGCCATTGCTGGGCTCTGCTTGTTTCTGATCAATGTGTACCAGCAGAGAAATGGGGGCACACAGATGACAAGTAGTGCAAGAAGGCAGCTGGGTGATGATTTGCAGCAGTGTCTCCCCTGGATGCTTGGCAATTCCTCCATTAGCCAAAAATGGAAGATATGCTCTTTCGCACTGAGCAGATCCCATCACAGCAGCCTGGCTCCCTTCCTTCCCTTGGTGCAGGTGGCTTTGAGGGACTGAGTCATGACAGTCAGCAGTTCAGCCTCTTAGGAGGTGGGCACCCATGTCTGTATCAGACACCCTTCATCCCTTCTTGTTGCTGTCACAGCTAGTTCCCCTGAGTAAGGCTGTTATTGCTGTTTCAACACTGGTTGAGCACTGCCCTGAGGAGGTCAGCTACCTTATCCTTGACAAGCCACAGGAGAGTAGCCCTGACCTGGGGCACATTCCCAAAGAACACAGCCATGAGACATGCCCATGCTACTTCACCTCCACTGATGCTTCCAGCCCTTTGCAACCCACCCTTTCACCCTCTGAATCCCAAGAAAAAGCAGCCTTTGCCCAGAACAGCGGTATTCATGGTTTCTGCTCTCTTTTGGACTTTGTAGTTGAAACAGCTCCCTCTGCCAGCACAGAGGAACTGTATGGTGCTTTGTAAACACACTGGGCAGATGCACTCACCCAAGAGAGTAGCAGAGGTGCCAGGGCTACTACTGGCTTCAAAGTTTGGGGATTTTTGTCATGCTTCAAAGTTTTCAAGGCTCTCTTAAGGGTTTGGATTTCCATCCCAGATGTCAGATCTAGACAAGCACCCAGTCTGATTCCACACCATTGCTACCACTGCAGGATTAGTACCCTTCTCAGTCACTGATGCACTTCTCAGCCCTTGCTATTGTGCCGTGTTCCTAGCTGGTTGCTGCATTTTCCAGTTTCAGTCTAAGTGTTTGAATGATTGCAGGAATCCCCACGGTAATTTTTGGCCAACACAGTCTCACCAGGCTGTGGCAGGCACAGGCTGCTTGTCTGTCTCTTTGCGTTTTCCCTTCTGGAGCTATGGGGAGAATGCAGCTCATTCTGTGTGAAGCAACTTGCAGGGAGGTGAGTTGGGAGGGAGGGAGGGGAATCAAGAAAGGAAGAGCTATATAGTTTGCCACAAATGAGATGGTATCACAGGTTTTTTTGTGCCAAGTAGAGGGCCTGGAAGTCCTTTGTCACACACCCAGGAGATGGCACAAACAGTCCCCTCTTGGCATCAGCTCCAGCTGATGAACGTGCATCTCCTCAGGGAGGAGTGGATAGGGCTCCTTGCCACACCATTACTCCCCACTCCTCCTGCCCCAGCACCCGCTCCTTTCTTTTACCTTCTCTAAGGCAGAGCAAAGAGCTCAGGCACTGAAATAGAAGAAGATGGGGTCTAAAGATAGCCATTGCCCTTGCTCTGCTCTTGCTGTATGCTTTTGCACATAGAGTCTCCCTATTCCAGTAGTGCTTTCCTGGGATGACCAGAAAGAGACCAGAATAAACAAGTTTAGAAACTCTCAGGCAAGCATTGACAAGGTCATTTTATCTGTGACTTGTTCAGGGAAGTTGCAGTCAGAATCTGAAAGGAGGAATGTGTTCATTAAGCTGTGTTCAACAAATTTTTGCTGAACTGGCACCTGTAATCAATCAGAAGTGCAACCAGCACATTTCCAAGTCAAGGAAGATGTACACCACCAGCTATGGAGCCTGTAGGGTATAGCCTGTCCTATCCCATGTGCTTGGCCATCTCTCCTCTAATACATGCCTTGAAGGCAGATTCTAGGTAGCCCTTAATAATAGTAATAGCATTAATTATGATAATGAAGAGTGAACAGGACCAGTTCACTTCAGAGCTGAAGGAGTGGACGAAGTTTTCAGGTCCACAGAGGAGATGTGGGTTACAAGTAAAAGAAGTGGAAGGCAGCAGAGGCTGGAGCGATGCTGCATGATGTGGAACTGTGGGCAGTTAGGGCGCCCAAGGATTTGTCGCAGCCCTGCTGGTGACCCGACTATGGATGCAATTCAGCTACAGTTTACACAGCCAGATGCATGTGCATCTTGCAGAACTAGAGGCTGCGAGCTGCCACAGGGCAAATCCTGTCCCATGAGGGAGAACATTATTAATCTAACTACCAGCTCTGCAAACTCATCCTGGATCTCAGGAGTTTTTAACAGGCAACTGCCTCTAGCAGGTCTCCCACAGCACCGGGACACTACTTTTCTTATCACCTCTTGCTGCTGTTTATACCTGAGCGACATGCTCATTCTCACCATCTGTCCTGCTTACAGTAATGTAAGCCCACGTGATGGGCTGAAAACCCAAAGGTGTCTTTGCAAGGCTGGAGGGCATTAAACATCACTGCTACCACAGCCAGTGGATGGGACTTTGACAGGCAGGTGCAGCAAGACCTCTTGTATCAGAGATGCCCCTTTGCAGAGACTACTCTGCAGAGGAGAGTTACAGCTGAAAGAAACAGAGGGTGAGAGCAGGAGGAAGGTTAGGGAGCTACAAATCCCACCAAATCCCCTACTCCTGGCACTGAAGCAGCTCCCTATAAATCCCTGAGAGCTCTCTTTCTGCAGCATATAAATGGTTAGCATGGGCATCACTGGTGTAGGAAGCTCTGCTTCCCATCAGCTCTGGATGTGCTTCTCCTGCTTCCATTCAGTCACAAGGGTCCCTGTGTGTATACAAAGCAGTGAGGTGGGAGGTCCTCTGCTGCCCTGCCAGCCACCTATTTACACAAAAGAGGAGGGCATCCTGGCCACTTCCTTACCTGCCTTCCATCTGTAAAGAGGCAATTCTTTCACCGTTTAAAAATATCTGTTTGGTGGGATTTCCCTGGCACTTGGAAAGGAAAGCTGCGTGTTACTTCTGGAGATTGCTCAAGCAGATGCTGTGCATAAAAAGTGTGTTCTAGTTTAAAATAGTATCCTGCTTCCTTGTCCACAGGCTTATTGGGAAGGGCTCATGCTTCCAGGTGCTCTGGCAGACATTTGAGCTTCAATAATTTCTGCTGGTAATGTACAGCTTGCACCAGAGCAAATCCAGCTGGAAGAGCACAGGGATACCAGTGCTTGTGTACCTCTGCTTGGGGATTCTGGTGATTCTGCCCACCAAAGAGAAAATCACATTACTGAAACCATTTTAGCTTTCTCTTCCACACCACCACTTCAGCCCTTTGTCCCACTTCAGAGAGCTGCTGAGAGCAGCAAAGATTTAAGAATATTTAGTTTTTACTTCCTTGGACCTAGATCTGAGCTAAACCAAAAGTCACAAGGGGGTTTCCTTGTGTACCGTCATTCTTTTCTTCTCCAAATACTCTCCCTGCTCCTTCACAAGGTTCTTACTGCAAATAAATTGCAACTGTAGCACCAGCTCCAGCAGCCTCTGAAAGGAAGATGAAAGGGGAGATGGATTCATCCTCCAGAAAGGATAAAACCATCTCAGCTCGTCTTTCAGGCTGTAAACAGTTAAGTGTTGAGAGAGCTGGGAAGCAGCTTGAAGACTCGCCTAGAGAGCAGTACAAGCACAAAATATGATTAAAAGAGCAAAATGACAGCTTGGAACTGGAGGGCTTCAGAAGCTAGAAGAAATTACTACACACAGAAAAAAAAAAGTATATAAATCCATGAAGAAGTTCCCACAATGGTTGGGAGCAAAACCTTGACCCTCTGGCAGATGGAGGGGTTCCCAAATGTCATCTGCACCCTGCTGCCCCTCCCTGTTCTGTCTCTCTTTTCTTCCTTCTAGCCGGGTACAGAGGATGCCCTCCAAAGCACCACAGGGGACAGAGAGCTTTGCTGTTCCTTGGCTGTGCTGAGAAATGACAATTGGAGACAGAATGAGAAGGGGAAATGTCAGGGTGTTACCCTCCCGGGATCTGGGGACCCATCAGCCAGGAGTAGGGGTGCAGGCAGTGCAGGCAGGCAGTGGGGAGAGCTCAAGCAGCATGGCAGCTTTCTCTCTTCTTTTTCCACAGCCACAGTCAAAGAACATCTGGGATGCCAAGTCAGTTGTGTGCATGGCATAAAGCACACAAGGGTGGCTGAGCCGAACCAAGGACATCCATATACAGCAATTCCCTTCCTGCCACACCATCTCTTAGTTAAGAAAGAGCATAGAAGGGGACTTTATGGAGTTGTGCTGAAACTGGGAAAGAGACCAGGACAATTTTCAGCCTCTGGAGTTCCTGTTACGAATCCCTGGGGTGTTTCCCACTCAAGTCCCCATGCCCTGACCACCAAAACTATCCTCGGACCAGGCATACCCATTTCTTTCCTGATGCCACTCATCTTTGCACAATAAACCAGTGGAAACATCATGATCTCTTGTAAAATTGTATATTAAATCCCATGGAAGGGTTCCTAACAGTTTTGAGAAGACAAAGTACAGAATAGGTGCTGATAGTGTAACAAATACCTCTTGTGTGTTCTCAGTAGTTACTCTTGTCCCAAAAAGCTGCTTTTTCTCCTTCTCCATCACAGGCAGCACAGGCAGTTCCCAAACCACTGTCCATTTGCTAACATCAGCTGGGTGCTTGAACACTGCTATTCCTGGGGCATCTCTTAGAGGGTGTTTTGGACCCCAAAGAGGTCCTTCCCATTACAGCATCTTTAAGGTATGTTGCCCAATCTGCCGTTCAGTTAGGAACTCACAAGCAACTTTTCCAAGTTCTCCAAGGCTTTTGTCATCTGCTTCTTTTGCAGATTGCTCTGGGGTTGCTGGAGCAGGCACAGTGGTGTATGTTGCACAGAGATGCTTTGACACTCAGCTGCTGCTTCCTGGCCCTGCCAGGACAGCTCTATACTATGGTTGATGCTGCAACCTAAAGTTGGGGGTGCCCTCATGTGCTTCAACCTCCACAGTGAGGAGACAAGGTCACAAGCACAGTGGTTCCTCAGGCCATGGGGCAGCCAAAAAGCAGTTTTGCTTCCTTTCACCCGCCATAGGCTGCTGGTTGTGTAAGGAACTCCGGACATGGCAGGGAAGAGATCTTATGCCCAGGGTCAAGAGTTTTCCTCCCTGCCTTCCAGGGCATGTTGTCCCCTTGATCCTGTCAAAACCCCTCATCTCACAGCCCCACTGGTTGCCCACAGCATTCCTGTGCCAACATATCAGTTTGAGTAATGAACCCAAGACCTGCTTGTGTCTTTTATCTTCCAGCCTCACTTCCACCATGGTGATGGGAATGGCACAGAGACCTCACTAGCAGCATCTCCACAGGCTCTGGGTATAAGGCTATTGAACTCTGGGAATGGTTGGGCTGTTTCAGGCTGGTGCTCAGGGAGGGGAACACAGTTTTCCCCCTCAGATGGTTAGCAGCTGGATGCTCAAGCATTCTGCAACCAGTGCATGAATCCTGGCCCTGGGCTGCTCTGATCAGGGTGAGATACGATCTCGCCTAGGGCAATGTGTTTTCAAGCCACCGCCTGCCAAGGTAAAGGCTTCACAGAGCTGCCAGAGAAGGGAGGTGGGAGGTGGAGAGTGTTTGGTTTTCTTCTGAGCCAGTTCCAACTTTGGAAAAGTTGTGTCTGCATTTCAAGCCTGAAAGCATCCCCTCCCCTTTTCCAGGGGCCTGGAGTGCCCCTGCATTAACCTCTCCCATGTAAGGTACCCCCTTAGGTTTTGAAACTTTAATGTCATAACCTGTTTGTCCTGTTTAAAGTGCAGGGTAGGGCTGGGGAGCTGACAGATCCTGAGCAAGCTGAGCCTCCAGCTACCCTGCATCCTCATGGCTCAGCAAGGAAGAAAGGGGGGAAAATAACCCCTAGAACCTCTACATTTTTCTGTCTTGGGGTGGGGGTTTTTCCCCCTTCAAAAGCAGCAGTGAGATGGCATTTGGATGCAGGTCCCAGCTCAGTGATGTGTTCAGCAGCATGTCCATCTGGAGAGTTTGTTCCCAAACCTCAGCCTGTGTGTTTGTGTTAAGGCTGCTCACAGTGATCCCTGAGATGAAAAGGCTCCTTCCCTATCTTCAGAATCAGGCCAGCAATTCTCCTCTTGACCCATGTCAGCAACTTTGGCTCACAAAGCCATGGGGTAGCAAGGGACCTGGAGTACCTGCAGCCCAGCTGCTCAGCACCAGCACACCTGATTGGGCAGAAGCATAGGCCAGTGGTCAGGGCTGGATATCAAAAATCCCCCCTTCCTTCATCATCTGTCTTTGCATGCCCCTGCCACTGCTCATCCTCTGAGAGACCCCACTAAAGAGCTTACAGCATGGGAGTTCTTGTGCTCACGCAGACTGCCAGCAATGGCAACAGAGCAGGTGCATACACATGCCATGTTCCTTTGCTGGAGTGATGGCCGAGCATTGCTGCTGTAGCCAAACATACCCTGGAAACACAGACTGTTTCCACAAGCCATGTATTTACAACCTGATGCAGGCATGGCATACTTAATGAAAGAGGTAGGCTAAGATGCTCTTGGTATCCATAAGATAAACAGTCAAAGGTGAGATAAATCACATTTTTCATGTCAGCAGTGTTGTGCTCAGCACATGTCTTTACCAGGTTTTCTATTACTCAGGATCTCTGAGATGCTTGATGCAACTTGTCACTTGAAAAAAGATGGGGATTCAGAATTTTCTTAATAAAACAGAATTTCAATCTGTTTAAGGCATGACAGTAATACTGACATAGTCAAAATTACTTTCAAGTACTTGAGTCCTACATACCTAATAGATTTGTAGAAATAGGGGATTTATATTTTGTTCTGTTCTTTAATGATGAAGATAGTAGCTGTGTATTGGTTTGTACCTGAATGTGTTAAAGTCTGTGCCAGGCTTAAAGATTAATGCAGTCAGGAGTGGTGCATTAGTGCAACACTGCACCCCTGATAGTGTCCAGACTCCCAGGCTACAGGACTTGGTAAGCCCACAGATGAGGTCAAGTGTAATTCTCTGCCCATTTGCTGGTCAAGATCTGACCCGAACCTGGTATGAGTAAGATGTCTGAGCAGTTGGCCAGAAAATATTTTAAAACCCACTTGAAGTGGCAGTGGGCAGTTACATGGTGCCACACCTTGTTTTCTTCTGTGAGTTCCTATGACTCCTTCTGGAAATGTGTTTTTAGCCCAAGTACAGATATGAAAGTCCTTTGGCATACACACAGGCACGTAGAGACAAAGCCATAGGACCTGGCACCTCCTGGGGAGGCAGCATGCAAGGCTTGGTGGCTCAACACGTGCTCGAAATGGTGCCAACCGCCTTCGCCTTTTGATAGTGGCAAACAGAAAGCCGAGCCCCCAAACCACCTGACAGGAAACATCTGCAATCACTGAATCATAAAGCAAGCCAGTCAGGTTTTATCCCTTTTCTTTTCTCTTTTTTTTTTTTTTTGGTTTTTATGACAAAAATAAAGTGATAAGTTCACTTTGAAACTCATTCCTGACTTTAGCGCCTAGGAACTTAAAACAAACTGGTTTATGCCCCCCCTCTGATATCTCGGCTTGCAGGTGGCAGAGGCAGGCTCAGCCTGATAAGATTACTGATAGGGGGGCAATACTGCACCAAGCAAATGTGCTCATTAAGCAGGAATCTTAAGAAGCTGGGGGATATTTGCCTAATGCCCTCCTTCTCCTCCCCAGTGTCTAAGGGGGCCAGGAAGTGGCTGCTCCAGAAGGAGAGGGAGCAGAGGGGCTTGGGGCAGAGTCAGGTTGTTCAGGCATGGCCAAAACTCAAGCAGGCAAAAGGGTAGCAAGATTCAACTGGTCCCTTGTCATTAAGATTTCAGCCCAGGATAGACTTGGGTCCCAAAAGGTCTTCAGGACTGGTCTGGCGAGCAGCTACATCAGACTAGCTTTGGCACTATAGAGTACCTGCAAATTTAGGGTCATCAGTTTTTATGCAGAACAATAACTTGCCCTGAGATTAGCATGTGTTAAATGTCTTAGTCATGCAGAGCAAAGATAGGGAACAGGCCTGCAACAAGCACAGCTCTGTTCCACCTTTATTTGAAGACCAACTACTAAGCAACCCATTTTTGTTGGCATTTTTAGTGGTTTAGTGGTTGCACTAGGCATGTTTCACTCTTGCTTTTTTCTTTTCAGGAGAGAATAAAACTGCCACTGTGAAAGGAAATAAGTTCCTCAAACTGATTTCTCTGTTTTCTGCTTTTTGGCCAAGTATTTTCATATACTTGCTCTCAGAATTCCCTTTCGCTTTATTTACTGTTAATTAAAATAACAGCAACTGCTGTTTGCTGGGGTAGAAATAAGAGGGGGAGGTACAAAATGATGCATACCATGAATGTGGTGTCCTCTCCTTCCTTACTCTGCTCCTTTCCTCCCCTGATGGAACAGGTGAGACAGTCAAGGACCCCAGGGCTCAGGGTCTGCTCTCCACCTTCAGTTTAGAGTTGGAGTTTTACATGTCATTGGTGAGATATAGTCCTAAAGAGCATAAATGTGGAAGGTTTCAGTCAAGCTAAAAGGATCACAGGGAAAACAGCACCAGGTTAGAGAGGGCACAGATTTGGGAAACTCATAGTCCATGAAAGATGATTTCTCATGTCTAAATGAGTTTATTTGCTACCCAGAAGCAGTAACACCACCAAGAAAGAAACACCTGGAAATTTAAAGTGGGACTGCCATAACTTGGTATGTTTATAACTTGGTTTGATTACATTTCTCAGCTTGACTCTAAACTTCCTTTGGGAACTTACCCAGTCTCCATGGTTTCACCCCTCTCCATGCCGCATGTCCTCTCTTTGACGCAGCCTTCTCTCACTACAAGTCATCTGTCACCTCCATTGCAATTACTTAGGGCAAAAGATAACATGCAAACACGCTGTTAATATTCAAAATGCCCTGCAATAACAGCTCACATAGCCACTCTATAACAAAGCAGGGAAACCACAGATCACAGCCTGGGCATTGCCGAGCCCTGTGACATGCCCAGGGAAGTGATACCAGATGAAAACACAAAGGCTGCATGATCTCTTTTGCATGTGAACCGAGCAGCCTGGGTAATCACGGACCCAGGGACACTGGCTTGGTTTCAGTGAGCCTCCTGATTTTCTCCTGTGGCCCATACTGGGAGATGTTTCACTTCTGTCTTCCTGGACCTAGGAGTCTTATCTTTATAGTGATTCAGGTACTTCTTCACCCATACAATCAAAACTAACAAGATTTTCCCCATCACTGATCTCTTACTGAAATGCACTGTTTGGTGCTTTGCAAAACTCACTTCCACCAGCAAGACATGGCCTGAGTGGACAGGAGGGAGACTTTCACAGACCCCTTACCAAAAAAGTGACACCTCTTTATATGCCATGCTGAGGGGTCCACAACAGAGTTGCAAGGTGAAAGGGCAAGGTGTCATCTGACATGATAAAGCACAGTCCTGCAAATATATGAAGCAAACAGGCAAGATGTATGGAAACAGAGAGTGGAACTGAAGGATAGGAAAAGGGGTTGGTGTGGCCTGGGGAGATGAAGAACGGGATTGAGGTGGCCAGGGAAGCACGGGACAGGACAGGATTGAAAGTTCAGGAAGTAATGAATGGTGCAGACCAACTCCCTCACTTGCTGGAGCCTTGATTTCAGCTTCATGTATGCAGGCTGGTGAGGGAAGTGATGTATCTCCTGCAGCAGCACAGATGTGGCAGAGAGCCTGCAGAGGTAGCCCCTTTGTGCTGAAAAGATCACAGTGCGCTGGTCATAAAGAGGGTATCAGTTGGGCCCTTACAGAAAACAAACAAAAAACCACCCCAAGTGAAACTCACTGACATTCCAGAAATAACAAATCTGCATCCCTCAGTGTCTAAATCACACAAGCGGGAGCTCAAGCTGGAACACGCTGGCTGGTTTCTGCCCTGCGCCGCGTTTTAGCCAACTCTCCAAAGCAAACTGAACGCCCGGGCTCCTCCTCCCAGGGAGCTGAACAGCCAGCAATAAAGACACCCTAAATTACTGCAAGCAGAAGTCTTGCTCAAGGCTGTGCGGTGCCTCAGCGGGGATCCATGTAAAGCAGCCGGCGTGAGAGGACGTGACACGACCTGCCGCAGGAATTGTACTGAAACTCAGAGCATGTCAGAGCAGGAGAGCATCGGGGCAATGACTGATGAAGATTAGCCTAGATAGCAAGGAGGAATGGTATGTCAAAGAAGGAGGGGGGAAACGATATGGCTACAGGGAAGGGAAGGCAGGGTGGAGCCAGCGATTCGGGCTGGTGCCCTGCCAAGGTACATATATGTTAATTGAGCAATCCTGTTCCTCCACTTCCCTGGCAGGCAACAAAAGACCTGCACACCTCTGTGAAAAGGGTGCATGAGGATTGCTGCACCAGCAGCATGAGGCTGGTCCCCAGCAAAACCTTCATCAGACAGGTGCCCCCTGTCTTGGGACCAGCCAGGTTTCACCACAAGTGCTGCTGAACTCTAGGGGAGCTGCGTGGAATGAAATAAAGTAAAATATAATAAAATAATAAACAAAATAATGTTAGTAAGCCAATGGCAGGTGTATATGAGAAGGATTTGCAGACATTCATGGAGGACAGAGGCAAAAGGGCCCACAGGGGTTTCTGGGTTTCTGAATATGAGGAAGCTGGCCAAGCACTCCTGCTGCAGCAAGGAGAGGCTGGCTCCTGCCTTGGCAAGGACCCCCACTTCACCCAGACACCTCTGCATCAAAGACAGCAGAGCTGTGTTGTCACTGCCCCCATCACCATTGTTCAGCAGAACCCTGAGGGCCTTCAGCCCCAGAGCTGCTGCCTCCACAAATTATCTTGGCTCTCCAGTCCATTGTTGGCACCAAAGCAATGAGTAAAAGTGATTTCATGGCATAGAAGATGAACTCAGGAACATGCTGTCTCTAAATAGCTGTGCTCTGTTGCTCCGGCAGGCTCCATGATGGATTCTGCCATAAGGAATATTACCACCCTGCTGCAGCTTGGCTCACCAGGCTGCAATGCTCCACTTCTGTATCCTTCTCTGTAGGTTGGCTGCTGATATGTAAGAGCAAAGCTGCTTGAATATCCCAAGAAAGGAAGGAAAAGAAAGATGGGGTGAGGAAGGGAAGGGAAGGGAAGGGGGGGGGAAAGGGGGAAAAGGGGAAAAAGAAAGGACATGAGGAAGAACTTACTGTGCAGGTGACCACACACTGGAACAGATTGCCCAGAGAGGTTGTGGAGTCTCCCTCACTGGAAATATTCAACAGCGGTCTGGACACAATTCTGTGCAATATGCTCTAGGACAACCCTGCTTGAACAGAAAGGTTGGACTACATGACCTGGTGGCACCATTTGGATGCTCAGAAACTCCACTTCTCTGAGCCAGTGAACAAAAGGGTATTAATTTGCTGTGTTGCCTGCCCACAGCCCACACATCACAGTTGATCCTTTCTGATGGAAACCCAGGGCTGGGGGCCATGGAGCAACCTGGGGCAAGTCCTTTTGTCAGGAAGCAATGCTGCCTGCAAGAGGAGTGCGGCTGTGGCCAGTCAGTGGCTTAGTTAGCACAGAATGAATCCCTGGGGCCACTGCTGCTCTGTCAGGGAACATGCTACAAAGCACGAATTAATCCCAAGTAGAAGGGGTTCATGAGGCAGCTCCCTTTCCATCCTCCCAGGGATTTCTGCTGGTGTCTGCAAGCTGTAATCAGTTCTTAAGGGCACTTATCAAATAGGAAGCACTCGTACCTCTCCACACAAGTATATATTCTAGACAAGAGGTATGCAGAGCTCTGGGAGCCTTGCTGCCTTTCCGTGCTGCTGGGAAGCACTGGGGTAGTTTTCAAGGAGAGGCTGCATCAGGCTCAGTTTCCATTCCGTTGTTTGCCCTTGCCTGAGGGCTAAAATACAAATAAGGTGCCCAGAAATAAGACATCTGTAGGTTTGCACTGCTCCATTCCTAGAAACAATGCAAATCTTCACTGCTGCCTGGCACTGGGGAGGTGAAATGCATAATGCATGGCAGCAGAGATGCCCTACACCAAAGGGTGTCCCAGGCTGGGAGCCTTTGACTACAAAGAAAGAGTGACAGGTGCCTAGTGCCTTCTCTCTCCCCACATGAGTGTGTACTACCAGCTCACTTGCACACACGATGCCAAAAATATACCTCTTTGAGGAACAGGGAGATGAAGACAACAGTGTGAGTTGTGTTCACAAGAATATATAATCAATCAGTGTGTTACATTGCTGAGTGGTAAGCCCAGGCTGCATGGGGTCACTGGCATCTTCTCAACTAGCCCAGATCCTCCCAGAGTAATGTGGATCCTCCAGGACCATATGCAGGACTCCCACTGTCCTTTCATCAGAGCACTGGGATCTGTGACATCCAGGCAATCCAAAATGCAGGTTTTGCACAAGCATTGCAGTTCCTGGGGCTGTCAGTAGGTCATCCATAGGTTACAACATAAGGGAGTGGACTCACATTTCAGAAAACAGTATCTTGTCCTTCTCTGAAACAGTAACCATTAGACATTGTTGACACCCAGCATTTGCATGGATTTGATTATGTGGCGAGTAGACTGGAGCCTTTCTGTTGAGAAGCCAGGAAGAGAACATCTCATTTGCCTCTCCTCTCATTCACTTCCTGCTTTTGTGCAAACTCACCTTTGACTGATGATACACCAAAAGTCCCCCTTGGCAAAGTGTAGCCCAGAAGGAGCGAAATCACAGGGGGAATCACAGGTTTGCCATCATGTTTTTCTTCACCATTTTGTGCTGTGCTCAAACTCCTTGGGGTGTGCAAAGGCAGCAGGCAGGCCAGGTTCACAGGATCTCTGCCCAGCCACCAGCATTTCTACACTTCCTTGACTCAAAAGCAAAATGGTAGTGATGACTTGCCAAGAAATAATTGCATGAATTTTCATAAGCCCAGTTTTCTTTCCACTCTTGCCTCTCTCCACTATTTGACTGTTGGGAAAGAGACATAAATTAAGATCTTTCAGATATTTCTGTCACACCAATGGAATTATTTTGCCATTTGAATGCACAAAGAGAACTGATGGTTTCACATTGATGGGGTGAAATATGCTATGTTCCTTGAAGACTGAGGCAGGAGCAGAGCCTCTGAGCTCTCTCCTTTTAGTGTTTACAAAACACCAAGAGAAAGTGGAATTGACCCTTCAATGCAAATTATGTGATACTGGTAAAACAGGAACACTTCTAACAGAGAGGGTTTAGCTATAAGTGGGACAGAAGCTTGTTTGCTGCATGGAAAGCATGAATATGGAAAATCAAGTGTAGTGCTTAGGACTCTACTTAGGTCCTACTTTGATTTGACACCATCTCCGCTCTCACCAAACCTCTGATTTCACACACACAGTTCTTTTTTCTCTCTTTTGTTTTCAGCTGACATGAACAACAACAAGTGTTCAGAAAGAGGGAAAGGGAGGAAAGAGGACATGCACACTCCTGGGTGGTGAAACAGTATTAGCATGAAGGAAGGTGCAAAAGGCACCACCACAAACCCGATAAGAAAAAAATCACGCTGGGACCTGTTTAGGCTTAGAGCTGTTTTTAGCATCGGTGCCATTATTAGCCCCACATGTCCCATACATAGAGAAACAGCATGCAGCAGAATGCTAGCAGGTCACAACTGGGGGTGGGAGGGAATGCAGCAGGGCAAATGATAACCATCCTCATCCAGGGACCCAAACACACCAGTCACCCATACAGCAAGTGCAACAGAGGCACAGACACAGTGAGAGAGGCGTTGTATTTCTCAGTAAAGTAACACTCAGAAAAACTGTACAAAGCTGGATTTTGAAGGATAACTTTAAGTGGCACCAGCCTTTGGGCAGTCAAAGCATGTACTGTTCAAGAAACATGGGTAGTGTGTGCACAGGGCCCAGTGCTTCCTGCACAGCTCTCTTTCAGGATATGCATGTTTTCTGCCCACATTTGAGGCACCTGTTTTTGAAACCGTGGCCCCAGGGCTTTATTTTATAGCTATCTTCAGTGATAAACACTACATCCAACCAGCTGAAGAATGCAGTTACACATGTGGCCAACTGCGAGCAGAGCAATAGCTCATGAAGTCTTTCCTAATTTGCAAACAGACATCAACTCTATCATCTCTGTTGGTATGTAAAAAAGCCAAGGAAGGGGAAGGTGGATTGAAGTTCCAAAGGTTGTGCGGAAATCAGAGATGCAGAGTGGCACCTGGGTTGCAGATTTTCAGTACCCTACTGACCTGTGCACAAAGGAGGTCTCAGGAGCCACCCACAGGGCTGGATTTTACAGTGGGCACCTGTTGTGGTTTAACCCCAGCTGGCATCTAAACACCACACAGCCACTTGTTCACTCCCCCACCCAGTGGGGTGGGAGGAAGAGAACTGGAATGGTGAAAGTGAATAAACTCAAATGTTAGGATAAGAACAGTTTAATAATTAAACCAAAATATAACAATAATGATTATTATTATTATATTATTTTAACAATAATAAATTGTAATGAAAAGGGAAATAAGAAGAGAGATAAATCCAAGAAAGACAAGTGATGTAAATGAAAGAAATTGCTCACCACCAACCAACTGATGCCCAGCCAGTCCCTGAGCAATGGTCCCCAGTCAGCTTTTCCCCTAGTTTAAATGCTAAGTGTGATGCCACATGGTATGGAATATCCTTTTGGTCAGTTGTCAGCTGTTTTGGCTGTGTTCCCTCCCAATTTCTTGTGCACTCCCAGACGACTTGCTGATGGAGTGGTATGAGGAGCAGGACAGGCCTTGACTCTGTGTAAGCAGCAGTAACTAAAATATCTCTACATTACCAACACTGTGTTCATCACAGATCAAAAATATAGCCCATGCTGATTACTGTGAAGAAAATTAACTATCCCAGCCAAAATCAGCACAGCACCAGAGCGAGTATGGGAATCTTTCTGAAACTATCCAGTTAGATGGGCTATTAGAGCACATTCAGCTTCTCACTGCGTCTTAGACAAGGTGTCATCCACCGAATTGCACCAGCCCAACCAAGCTGCTGGGCCCTTTCCTAAAATCTCCAGCTCTGTGCAGGATGGGAGCAGGACTGGTGCTGCACCCAAGTGCACCAGGACACACCTGCCTCTCCCGAAGCCCAACAGGACCCGTGTATTTTGGGAAATTTGAATGTGGGGTTAAGTGGAGGGAGATTGTTTTAAAAGAATTCCTGAAATTATAAAACTGAGTCATATAGGAAACTTTACATATATTTATATACACACACCAACCCATCCCCAAAGATTTGGAATACTTCAGAGCATTCAAAAAAGGTTTAAGGACTGAACTATTGACAGATGCCTAAAGACAGAAACTAGTCAATATCTAAAATTGCAGACTGTAATCTAGAATGCTTCTGAAAAGCCCAGTAGGTGCTTAGCTACCTTATGGACCTGAATCAGCTACAAAACCCAGCCTTCAGTCAGCATTGCTAATACATGCTTAGCTAATATAACATGTCTGAAGAAACAGTTTGATCTGTGTGACACTCAGTACAATGTTATGGCATCAGTATAGCTCCTTTGAAGAGATCCTCTAAGGACACAGGTAGTATGGGAAGCAGAAAACATGTCTGTTTTTGCAGGAAAGATTATTGCAGAAGAAGAAAATGACAGATTATTATTACCAGTCCTCTGCTGTGACAACAAAGTGCAACTGGAAGTGACAAATTTCTTTTCTATGTATCATTCCTGGGTCAGATTTGCCCGGACCTCAAATCAGAGAAGCAAAAACTCAGCCCCTGGTGAGTTTTCTCCTGTTTCTTTGATTTGCTTCTCTTCCACAACCTTTCACAATCCAAACTGCAGCTCCTGCTCAGCATTGCTCCAAAGAGCTGGCCTGGGAGAGCTGTGTGCTCTGCTTTCAAGTGTTTCCTGTGAAGAAGCTTTATCCACTTTTGCAGTGGGGTGGGAGAAAAGCACGTTTATTCTGGTCTCTGTGTAGTCTAAACTGAATAATAATTTTACAGCTATTAGGATAAATTTGTAAATGCAGTGGACAGGGGTGTTTTGAATATGTAGATTATGGTATGTGTGCTGTCACTGGGGCTTTCCCCTTCTTTTTCCAAGGAAAGCTCTCAGGATAGGTCAAGGTCTGGGCATTTTGGGGGTTCAGCCTTTGTCCCTCCTTGCAGAGGTTTGCACCAGGCTTGCACCAAGCCACACTGCACAGCAAATGGCAAACATCTTTGCTGATGATTGGTGGGACCATGTTGGTCCAACATCACTCCAGCAGGACAAAGCTGAAGGAAGGAAGACCACTGGGATGGCAGGACAGGGTTTAGCCTCCCCACCACAAAGCAGAGTCCAGTATGTGCCCCAGGGGTGACAAGTGTCACATCCTCAAGGGACAACTTACACTACAACATGCTAACAATGCAACTTGTCCTCCTCTCACCTGGGACAGAAAGGACCTATGAAACCTGGAAACACCTGCAAAATCAGGGGAGAAGGAGAGATGAGGGCACACCAAAGACCACATCCCCCTTGCCTGGGCCAGGGAGGATGAGTGGTTGGGAGGGTCAGTGGTTGGGAGGGCCAGTCCAATAAGTTAAAAACACACAGGCTCTCTCCAGTGTGACTCTTGTTTCCTGAAAGAAGTTTTATTGCCACTGAAATGCTTCATGCTCTGTGAAGCCTTTGCCAGCTGGAATCGTCTCTTTGCACCTGTCTTTTTGTTTACATAAATCCCTTCTCTAATAGAGCTAATCACTCCGCTTTGATAAATCTGCCAGGCCCCTGATATGAGCTCCCTCCATGCTAAACAAACAGACCATTGTCTCAGCAGGGCCAGCCAGCCTGTTAATGGTTAAACTGGGGGAGGGCAGGATGGGGAAAAGAGGCATTAGCCACAGACATAAGGTAAAAGGATCTTTTTCCTTCCCTCAAATCTGCAAGGTTCCCTAACCTTTGCAGGGGTTTGTAACTCTGTGTGGGTGCCTGCTGTCAGCTGGAGACCCAGAGTATGGTCTCTGACTGCTCAGGAGTGTGCAACTCACTGTGAAGCATCTAGTGTCAGGATGTGGAGTAGCACGGCCATATCCAAAAGGGGAGTGATGGGGTGGGGAAAGGCACTTTTAGGATGTACAGAGGAGGACATTTGGTAGGAGAGAAAAAAGTTAGAGTCAGTCTGAGGTCAAAACAGTGAGGTTCAAGAGTGTCCTAAGTAAGGATAGTTGACTATCAAGAGGAGAAAGCTGGAGAGAGAAAAATGAAAGCCTGGGCAACAAAACCTACTTATGAAGCAAGGAACAGGAGACATTTAACTTCAGCAATGCTTTTCTCTAGCAGCTCTCCTTAAGCTTTGGATCTGATCAGTGCTGATTCCATGGAGTAATGCAACACCAACAGCACACCACATTGTTCCCTGTGCTCTGCTGTACCCCCATAACCCCCATCACAGGGCCTTGGCTTTTCATTTTCCAGCTTGTATTGCCAAACCAGACTTTTTTGACAGACTCCTCTGCATGCCTAAGATGAGCAAATGTGGTAGTTTTGATATGCTGTGTCATGGCAATTGAGCAATGCCTGCAAAATTTGGTCAAGCCTCCTAGCTCCAAGGTAGAACAGCAAACAAACATTACTTGTTGGCCCTTTGCTGGTATTGACTGCATGTGTAGGAAGATCTTTGAATGGAACAGCCAGGAAAGCTCTTTAGCAAGTTGTAAAGTGTCCAGATGAAACCAGTATACCCTTTACACCAGATAACAAATCCATCAGCACCAGTGGATGATTTCTTGATTACTTCGCTTGGGCCTGCTGTGTGCCTCAGGCAAATATTATTTGTTTAAGCAAGGAGACAGAAGGTGCCCTGGAGGCAGCCTTAGCTACACTCCAAGCACCAGACAAGGATTCAGCCTTGTGTCCCATCTGCAATTGCATCGTGTCCAGCTCACCCACATCCCCACCACTGTCACATAATCCTGTGTTCTTTGATGTCTTTCATGGTTATAAGGGAAGAAATAGCTCCCAGGTTATTGCTGTTTGGAGATGCTGTGCATAATGGGTGCCCTTAGGAACTCGACCTGAAATACATGTACTGGTGTGTCAATGCTTTAGGTCCTTGGAGCTGTGCTCATGAGAGGCAGACAGCTCTTCAGCCAAGGCTGGCATAGATTGCAGGCTGGAAAGGGGTGGAGGGAAGTGGCACCCGTGAGCTGCCACAGCATCATCCTCCCCTGAGCTCCTGCAAGCACTTGTGCTGCTTGGTGGAGGTGCCACACACTTGAGACCTGGAGATTAATTCCTGGCTGGGAAGGGTGAGATGCCTTATCAGGAGATTGCCAAACGGTATGATTAGGGACTTGTTCATGCACGGTCTAATCCTTCTCCACTGCCTGTGTGGGTGCAGGAGCCTTACAGAGCTCCTTCATACCCACCCCCAGAACAGGACAAAACTTGCGCCGGAGGAACTCAGCGATGCAGGAGAGCTGTGAGGTTAGGAGCCTGGCAGCGCCCGGTGGGGGATTACACACGGTACATAGAGAGTGAACAATTGCAAGAACCAAGGGTGACACAAGACACTAAGAGGTTTAAACCACTAAGAGCTTTGGAAAGCATTCGGATCCTCAGGCGTCACTCAGGAGTGAAGCAGGAGAGGAAGGCAGAGCAGATGCAGGGCAGGCAGCGGAAAGGTTTGGGTGTGAGAGCTGGCTTTGCCACAGGACCCACGGCCTCTCGCGCATGCCCTGCACCCGTGTCGTCGCCTTGTGCCTCCGCAGAGCACTACCACCACTCAGCACCCACTGCCAGGCATCCCCCATCCCCACCGAGCACCCAGCGCCGCACAGCACCGCGCCCGCTCGCCTCTCCAGCCTCTCGGGCACGGGCACACGGCCGCACACGAGGCAAGGGGAGAGCTTTTTTTTTTCCTCTTCTTCCCCAGACAATTAATGTCAATGCGGAGAGGCAGGTGCTCCTGGCGCACTGCCCTCCGTTCTGTTTACAGAACACTCCTTGAAGATTATTTGTGTTGAAATCTTTCAGCTTTTCTCTCTCTCCTTTTTTTTTATTCCCCCTTTTCTCCCTCCCCCCGCCTTGTTAGCATTCTTCCAGCCAGTTTTCGTGCCCCGCGGGCCCTGGGCGAGCAGCCCGGCTGCGCCCGGGTAGCGGCGGCAGCGCCGACAGGGCCGGGGGGAGCGGGGCTGGGCTCCCCCGACACCGCCCTCCCGGTCCTTTGTGCCCGCGGGGAGCGGAGCGAGGGGACCATTGTCCTAGGGCTGCTGCTGACCCCATCATTTCCATCTGAAAAGCCGCTTTCAAGGGAAAGGGGCACCTCCCGTCCCCTGGCCCCGCCGCGGCCCCCCTCCTCCCCGCCGGACCCCTTCCACCTCCGCAGTACGGTCAGGAAGGCTGCCCCCTCCTCACACCTCCTGTCCTTCCTCCTCTCCAATTCCTCCAGCTCCCCTCTGTTCCGCGGCAGCATCCTCGTCCTCTCCTCCTCCTGCTCGGGGAGACCAGTGCAGGTTGTCCCGGGTGAAAGAGGAGGGAAAGAGGTGGGAACAAGTGCGGCAGCTCCAGCCAAAGCCCTCGATGGGATGTGGATGATCGTCTCTCCTCGGAGCATGAAAAATCCCAGCTGTGGCTCTGCAGAGCCTTTGTTGCCCATCTCAGCCGTAGAAATCCTTCAGCAATGTTTATAATGAGATAGCACGGGGTCAATGGAATAAGCACGACCTCTTTTCTTCCAACCCTCTTGAAAGCATGCCTTTTTAATGGTAAAATGCACGAAAAATTAGATAACTGGCTGTATCATCTTCCTGAGAGATACGTATAGCAAAACCAGGGATTTACAAAACAAGAATTACCCAAGTTCCTGCATTAAACCTTTATTGCCTTTCAAATCTGCTCACTTGGGTACATATTTCTACTCATTGCTCCCACCAGGCACCAGGCAGATGGAGGTGAGGTTTCAGGAGCACCCACACTCCCATCACCCCTGGCTGGTCTTCACTTTAAATCTCACTCAGGGATCACAGAGACACCGTCATGGGCTCATGGCATTTTGGAGTGAGTCACCCAGGTACAACAGACAGACTAGAGAGAGCTTTACAGTCTTCTCACCATTTCAAAATAGAAAGCAGTTGAAACAGGTTTGAGGCAGCTTTTGAAGGTTGGAAGGTTGCAAAAGATGGAGACAAAAGGCAACAGTGCAGTATTTTCTTTTTTTTTTTCCTAAAGCAAAGAAGTTAGTAACACTGAAATCTCTCATAAAAATTCCCATTAACTTCATCCTGCCCAAAATTCGCCCCACATGCTGGGGATGGCTCTGCTCAGCAGCAGCCAATGTTCCTCCCTCCAGTGCAGAGTGGGGGCTTCTGGCAGCTTCTCATCCGAAGGAGCCCATCACTAAATGCTGAGTGAGCATCCCTAACATTCACTCAGAGGAAGAAGATGACCTTGAATGGCATCTACATCCACTCAGCATCTCCTTTGAGCTCCCAAGCAGTGGTCGTCTGGCTAAACTCTTGTTCCAGCCAGTTGCTGAGTTTATGTAAACAATGAAGAATACTCTGGATAAACTGTTGCAACAGTATAGCTCGGCCAAATATTTCTCTGCCTGTAAAATAAGCAAACAAACAAATGTTTAAGTTGATTGGTAGGAAAAAATGGCATATTGTAGAATGAACTCCCGAGGCATTAAGAAACTACATGGAGAAACTGCCCAGCACAAAATGAGACATGCAAGCTTTTATACTTCATAGTGTATAGCCAACACATGAGTGGAACAGCTGGGTGTAGTGGCAGCAGAGAAGAAATTTAACACAGACCGGTGTAATATTTCCAGCTGGTTCTGTAGCAAGAGAGATGTTTAAATCTTCGTCTCAAAATGACAGGCCAAATGACTTTCTGTCACTTCGTTATCATCACGTTGTTCTCTCTGCTGCTGGTCCTCACCCAGCAGTCAACATTTCTGCTGACAAAAATAGGTCTGATTGTGTCAATTTTGATAGCTCTTTGTCCCATTCATCCTACTGAACTGGGATCAACATCTCTGGCAGGTTTATCATGACAGAAATATTCCAAGCAGCCAGGCAGTGAGGGCAAATGCCCCAGGAGCCCCTGGGTAGCTGCCAAACAGCCAAGACAGCCAGCAAAGGGCTGCCCAGGAAACTGCAAGGGGCTCCTCTGCTTGGCTGAGGCACTCAGCTGAGCTTGCAGGCAGGGAAAGAGCTCTCAAGCCACCAGCAGGTTCCTGGACTGCAGTTCCTCCCTGCCAACACCAGCAGCACCTGAACGTGCAATTTCATGATTCAGATTATTTTCTTCATTTTTGGCTCTATGTTTCATTTTTTTACCCACCCTGGAACACCGCAGGCTATGCCTTTGTGTGGGTTTGCTGCATGGCTCAGATATTCCAGGTCACCCCCTTCAGAGAACCTAGTGCCTCCGAACATCCCTGTGGCAGAGAGAAGTCCACAGAAGCAGCGTGTATCTCGTCGGGTCACGTTGCTCACGCAAAGCACACAGAATTTGCCCCTGTCACCACCACATTTCTCCCAGCAAGAAGAGCATAGCACACAGGCACAGCACCCCTCCCCATGCCGGAGCCAGTGCTGCCTGCCCATCACTTTTCTAGCCTTACTCTTGCAATCCTTGCCCTCTTTGCACAGAGAGATGGGTTTTGAAACAGGGTGGTTGCCATGCAGAAATATTTCTTGCTGAGCAGATAGGTTCGTTTTCAGGCCAATATGTTGGTCCTCACTGAGGAAGCAGCTGTAACACCTGGAAGAGAGACCACCAACAGCTGTTTCACAGTTCCCATGTCCTCAGCTGGCCACAGAAAAGGAAAGGAGCAGCCGTGACTTCCCTGGTAGTGTTGTACATACACACACACAGAGTGGAAAACAATGAGACAGCCCCCTCCATATCTTTGTGTGATAATGCAACAAAGACAGGGACCATGCCTGCAGATTGGGGTCTGCTTCCTTGTCCAGCAATGCCAGGAAACGTACATTACAGATATGTGGTGTGTGCATCCATCTGTTTGCACCTTTCCATGGGTCACAGGGGTAGAAGTTTTCTGGAAGGAGATGCTGTCAATGCTGTGAAGTTTTTCAGGGAGCTCCCTCCACCTTTGGCAGGAGCATAAGGCTTTTCCAGGCTGCACCACACAGGCAGAGGCTTTAATCCTGGGTTCAGGCAGCTGGGCAAGTCAAATCTGTGCTTTTGAGCAGCCATCCTGCTCAACCCTTTTTCAGGCATCTTCATGCCAGTGTCAGGATGGGGCAAGAGAAGTGCTCATTGCAAGGCTTTTCACAACCAGGCAAGCAATTGAAGTGTTCCAATAGCGGCTTTCTTTTGAAATGAGAATAAAAGCCAGTGAGCATTTTCAGCTAATCCCTTCCTCAGCACGCATGTTATTTATGGACATGCATGGCTGGTTAGCTTCCCATGTTAAGCCCCCCGCCAAAAAGAAGAAAGCAGGTCAGAAAAACAGTCCCCCAAGGAGCAGTGAAAATCAGTGCATGGGTTTTAGTTGTGCATTTTGTTACCCAAGAAAGGCAGCTTTGCAAAGGACTTTCTAACTCATTGTCTGGGCGCAAGACTTCCTTGTAAAAGGCTGTTGGGCTTGTTGCAACATATTCCAGGTGTGTAAGTGATGCCCTGCCTTGTGCCTTTCACGGTGCAGAGCCTGGGGCCTTGAAGCAAGCAGGAAGGAGGAGGGAGGGAGAGGTGCGTGTGTTCAAATTAAATGAAGCAGAAAGAGAAAGCTGGAACCCACAGTGCCTGGGGCACCACTAATTGAACAGGTTGAACCTGATAGCAGTGCAAAGGAGGCATCAGGAGTGATCCTCCAGCTCCTGGCTGCTGGTGTGGAGCCAGCCATGGTTCAAGAAGCCATGCTTGAAAAACTCAGGTGGTGGGAGAGGCTAGACAAGGCAGCTTATGTGGGGCTGGAGAAAGGAGACTTCAAAAGGAAAAAATAATTCTTCATTAGCAGGACAAAAGGAGGCAAATGAAAGGGAGAAGGCAGGCATATTCTTACTCCACTTGCTCCCGAGGTCCCCAGCTCTAGGACTCCGTGAGCGTCCTTTGTGCTGGGATCAGCCCTGTTTCACCGAGGCACCTTGGAATGCAGAGGTGTGCAATGAGTGAGCACAGAGCTGCTCAGCTGCCCTGTGCCTGGGGATTCTGGGGCTTCTTATCCTCCACGTATCCCAGCTGATATTACACAGAGCATCCATTCTTTCCTCAGCAGTGCCCCAGTTGTAGGAATGTCCAAAAGCCAGCACACAGGGTCAGCTGTATCCTCCCTCTTAGTCTTAGAGGAAACAAAAAGCACCAACATCCAGTAAAATTCCCATTTTTAGGCCTTTTTTTCAAGATAGCCTCACTAGAGAGTTGCCTAAGGCTTGCCAGCTCAAGGTACAGGTTGATAACATTTTCTTCCTAGCTTGATGTAAAGAGTCAGCTGAAGGGAGTGGAGGGACCCTGTGGAACCGAGAGGTCCTGGGACAGGAGGGCTTGCCCTGGGAAGGAGAGGGACGGTGGGAGGCATCCAGGCAGCCTCCCAGGGAGGGCAAAGACAGCAGGACTTGCAGGTGCCTGCACAGCCCTGGTGTTATGGCCAGCGCTCGCTGTGTCCGTCCACTGTTGTAAGCACACCACGAAGGCTGTTGCCTGCTTTTTAGTGACAGTTAATTGGGAAGACATTAAAAGAGGTGGTGAGAAATGCAGGAGCCTTACAAGCCTCCATCACTACTCAGCACTACCAGACATGGGCTTGCCTTCCTTTGCAACAGTTGTGGATGCACATTATTAGTGATGCACAGGAAATTAGAGAGCAACAGGAGTTTTGATCTCTGCCATCTCCCAAGCTCTAGAATTGCCATTCAACCCCCAGAGGCTGCAGGAGCTGTCACCTGCCATCATTGCCCAGGGCTAAAAGCACAGGCTGTGGGGCTTCACTCACTGCCTCATGCCTGGCAAGAGAGCCACATTGCCACTTTCTCACCTGCAAGGTACTCCCTCTCACTACGTCTTACATGGGAAGCAGTGGTGATGGGGAGCTGCAGAGGAGCACGCCCACGCTGTTGTGATGCCCTCGCATCCATTCTCTCTTTCTGCTCCTGTCTTGGCTCTGTTTGGAAAGAGAAAAGAATCCCTTGGTAGGAGAGAAATGGCCCCCAAATTATGCAACGATTTCACAGCCTAGAAGGTCATCCTTCTTTGATTTTTCCTTTTTTTCTCTTTCACTTTTCCCCCTCCCCTCTTCTCCCTCTCTGTGGCCCCTACATCACAGAACAATGAAAAGTAGCCTGAGGGGAGAAAACAGTGCACTGAGGAGACCTTTGCTACTGAATCCAGTAAAAATAGGTGGTGTGGTAACCCAGTGTCCTTTCTGGACCTGGTTCCCAGTCGCTGTGTGAGGTCCGCAGGTCTCCCCCCACCCTGAGTTCCCACTGTTGGCCGCATGGCAGAAGTGGTCCATCATGGTCCATCCATGAACACACCTCTGATCCCTGCTGCTTAAAACAGGGCAGTTCAGGTACACTCCAAGGAGCAAAGGACAGTTTTGTTGGGGTCTGAGCTGAAAAGCTAGCTTGAGCTCATGGTGCTTTTCTGGGTAAGCTTTTTAGGGCCTGGACTCACCTGGATGGTTGCTCACTGGACAGTACAGTGACTCCAGGCTGCTAATTCAGACCTCTAGGCATAACTGCAATGTAAACTGCAAATAGTCATAATAATAATTAATAAGCATGCTGAAACAAAACTGTTCTCTTGCTTTAATTAAGATCGGTCTTCAGCAGCTTTATCTTGGAGTGAGTGGCTACTTTGTTGGCACTTTGCCTTCACACCATGCCTTGCCCTCTGTGGCTGGGGCAAGCAAGTCTTCACTGTGCAAATGGGAAAGTCTCTTTTTTGCTCAAGCTCCCTCAAAATGACTCTGAACCAGCATCTTGCAGACTGCCTCTCACCTGAGAGTAAGGCTACAGTCAAGGAAATAGCAGCCAGAGGAGCCCAGTAGCTATTTTTGCCTTGCTGGGAGTAGAGCCTGAGTACATCCAAAGACAAGCATTAGAGCCAAAGGAAAACAAGAAGCGGAAAGATTTTGGGTGATCAGGCTCATAAAGTAATATATGGCTTGAAGTAGGGAGCTGGCAGTCCCCTGGAGCAAGGGACACGCATTTGTATGCTGCATGTGGTTCCCTGAAGGAGCACAGCACTACAGGTTCAGGAGCAGGGAGTTGGTTACCTGCAGGCTGCAGAACCTTCTCAGGTTACTTCAGGTATACCTGGGGAGCCACAAGCATTGGATGCTGAGTACCCACCTGTCACCCTGGGGTGACAGGCAGGTTTCTGAAGGCTGTGCAGCACCACTTGAGTAAAGTCTCCAGTGCAGAAGCTCTGCCACTCAGCCACCCAATGCACATGTATTCCCAGCTAGGGACATGGCACTGGCCACACCGAACGCCAAGCTGAGGCAGCTGGAAGCTGGCAGCACGTTCCAGCCTTGCTCACAGTTCCCTCCCACCTCACTTATCGTGCAGGCTGAAGGCTCAGCCCTTGACCCCTATAAGCAGATGGGGTGGAAAGGCATCCCCACGGGCTCATATGGCCTCAGCAGGAGCAGGGTGGGCCTTCTCCTGCCCCATGCTCCAATCTCTGCTGCTTTGAAGAAGCGCATCTATAATCTTTATGAGGCCTTGGAGATAGGAGCATTCCAGGCACATGCTGAACCACACTGGCCATCTGCTCCCCTCACTCTCTGCTTTCCCCCAAATCCATTTCCACTGAACCCAATCAAAGCTGCAGCCACTGCTGCCTCAGTGGACATTTATAGGGCTGTACCTGCCAACAGTGAGCCAGGTAAATCCAAAGCCTGGGACTTCTTCCCAAGGCAATTGGGAAGGAGGTAAAGAAGGAGAGAACAGTGGAAGGATGGCTGTACTGGGAGCCTGGGCAGCATCTGCATCCAAAAGGATGGCAGAACAAACAGACAAGCAAGGCTGGCACTCAGGTGACTCCTGCTTGTCTCAATCTGTCATCACCCTAATGCTTTGTGCCTCCAAGAAATGCCATGCTCTGCTGCAGGGCTTTTGGGTAGGTATGGACCAGAGAGGCCATCAGAGCTGGTGCCAGGGCCCAGGTAAGTATGTAACTTCAGGGGTCTGGTTGCTGCTGGTTCTGAAAGGGATGTAAAACACACACAGTGTGTATCATGGAATGCAAAATGGGAGGTATAAGAGAAAACAGGGGGCTCTTGACTTCTGAGCTGCCTGGCTTCATTGGGTTCTTGATCTGAACTGGGGGCTGCAGACTCATTTCCCAGCAGAGCTCAACCTGGGTAGCACAAAGTGTTTGAGCTTGCGGAAACAGGGTCAGGATGGGGTTGCTGTGGACCGGCATGGTGTGGGCAGGCTCCACCAGTCAGCCAGCCATGTCCTCTCCCCCCCTTTTGATGCAGGAGATAGGGCTGCGGCTCCCTCACCTGCCTGCGTACACCGGGGATAAAGACATACATGCAGGCTCTTGCAGGATCAGGCTTCCTGATGGGGATCTGCTGTCCTCCTGGCTTTTTAATGAGCACTTCTTGTAATCGCCCCTGTAAAACTCAAGGCGGGGAGCTGTTACTGATTAACATCCATAGTCTCCAGGGAAAGTGGCACAGGAGATCCTGTGGCAAAATCAGTGTCAGATGAGTTAGAGCACACTGTAGTATGGCAGGGGTACGCACATCCGCATGTGTGTACCCACACTTGTCCTTTGGCTGTGTGGTGTAAAATGTCATCTCCACCCACCTCTGCCACCATGTCCTTCAGTCTCTGTGGGTTCTCAAAGTTGTTTGCAGCAGCCTGCAAAGTAAGAATGATAGCAGAGGTGCAAAAGTCCTTTCTGGTGATTAATACATCATGTGTACAAAGAAGGTCTGTGGTGAATGGAGGCTGGAGCCGAGATTAATTGCATACCTGAAGTGGAGAGATTTATGTAAGGAAACAGACTTGGCGGGCTGCCCTGCTCTGGGCTGTGTTTACCTGCCTACACCTCCACACCTGTCGTGCTGCAGCAGCAAAACATTATTTAATAACATTTGAAGGGAGATCTTAATAGTCATGTGCCCTCCCTACCTCACCCCACCTCCCTGGGTGCTGAGGCAAACTCAGTTTTGCTTTTCCAGTGTTTCTGGCAGGCCCTTTGGGGGACCAGTCAATCCACTCCCCACCAGAGCTCACCTGCAAGGGGCAGCCCCTTGGAACCCTTAGAGCATCTGGGATGAGGAGGGATGGGATTTCTGAAGAAGATGAAACAGGTCAATGCTGATGAAACATCAGCCCCTGCACTGATGGTAACCAAATTAGTACCCCCCAAATCCATGAGCAAAGCAAACTTTCCTCCTCCTGAACTTGAAAAAACTGGCTGAACACACAAACATTTGCATGCACACAGAACTGCATGTATATGAGTGTGTATATATATGTATGAACAAAATGTTCATAATGTCCATTCAAATAAGAGATAAATATTGGGTAAAATCCTCTTTCAGAAATGCTTGAGTCTGAGTCGGTTTCTTGAAAGGGATTTGGCTATTAATTGAAGTTGACTTGTTAATTTGCATCCTTATCTGCAAGGGACAAAAGTTAAAAGGGCCCCATGAGCCTCTAATGGGAGCATGTGCAGCTTTATTTCTTACCCACAAAGCCTCTTGATGATTATAAGCAAATGAGGGAGCACTCAGGACTGTTGGAAGAGGGAAAGCAGAAATGTATCCCACCTGCTGGAGCATAATCTCTCTCACCAGAGTTTCCTCCTGGTATTACAAGCCCTGGGTTGGTATCTAGTCAGCCTCTACTTATGATGTTGACTGTTTCACATCCTACCTTGCTGCCGCAGCTGGTGTGTGACCCATTGGATGCTGGCCCTGAACTCATAGTCTTGCCTGTCTAAGAAATACCAACCCCAGTAATGAGCCACCACCACACAGGCAGGCGAGCAAACCCACTCGACCAGAGGTGTAAACTTTGGCCTTGAACATCTTCAAATCAAAAACACCCTGTGTCAACACAGAGCATGGCAGTGGAACGCTGTGTGTTAAGTGAGGGTGTAGTTCAAGTGGCCTCCTTGGCTTTTCCTCCTCAGCCTGCTGCAATGTGCCAAACCGCAGCACGAGGTGCACCATGGTGCATCAGGACAAGCCACACTGGTGTTTGCAAGGATGTCAGTCTGGTTCAGCAGAGCAAGCCCAGAGATAAGCACTTGGCACAGGCAGAAATCGGAGCATCTTACCTTTTCACCCTCCTTCAGTGGTAGGGTTGAACAATCCCAGTTGAAGCCATTAAAATGACATTATAATAAACTAAGAAATCGTTGCCATCACTTCTTGAAAGCAAGGACTGTACTCTGTTCCGTGTTGGTACAGCACTAAAAAAGCCAGAGTTTGCTACTCAGACAGGAGAGAAAACAAGGGGAGGTCAAGTGAAACTGCCCCCTATGGTAACTGCCCCATGGTTTTACACTTTCTCTTCTTGCTCAAGGCAGGCCAGCCAAATCCTTTTGGCACCACTGTTGTTACTAGCCCTGACTGTCCCAATCCTGGTTCCTTCCTTCATTATTGAAGGAAAACACTGGAGTTTGGGTTTCTTTTTACCCCTTCAAACAAAGTTCAAAGGAGCGATTGAGACCTCACCATTTCAATATGAAAGGACCAGGGGACCTGTTTTCCAGAGCCCACCCCCAGTACATACACATCCCGCCTCATTTCACCCAATAATCTCAGTGGGGGGCTCTGGAGGGGGATGGCCGGGGAGAGCAGGGACGAGGTTCTCCAAGGTTAATCGCAAACTGCCTGCCGCATTCATCGCAGTGGTGCCTGATTGATGGGCACCATTAATCACTGCCCAGAGAGGCTGGAGGTAAGGCAGAAGCACGGGCTGGGGGGGAGGACAGAGCTATGGGGACAGGGAAAGGGTGCCAGGACACGAGCAGTGACACCAGACCATCTAGGGTTGGGAGATATAGAACAGCCACATCTGCTCACCCACAGAAAAATATATATGATAGAGCTTCTTTAAAGGAAGAGAAGTTGCTTTAAAGAAGTATTTGTCCTTTCACTCCTTGTGCCATGTATACATGCCCTCCTGCAATGCAAAGGGCAGGAACAGAGGCAGAGGGAAGACCTCTCCAGCTTTGTAAAATTGCTCTCGGCTTTCAATGGGGGATAAGGGTTGAGGATTTTGGCAAGGAGGAGGGCTCAAGGCAAGGTAGGAGTGGGCTTGTCTTGCAGCCATAAGGCAATCAATAAAGTTTCCATCTTCTTTATGGACTGAAATCACTCCGAGGTTTTTACAGAAACAACGAAGGCAGCAAAAGCCACACAAGTGAGGTCAGATGAGGAGCTTATATGAGTGACTCCATTTAGAGACAAGATACCAGCATGTGCATTTTCTATCATTCCTGACAATGTAATATATTTTTGTCTTTCATACTGATCCTAGCTGTTACTCACATTTCTAAACAGGCTGAGTCTCTGTCTGTAGTCATGAAATTTGCATCAGTGTTGCCTACCTGGCTACAAATGATAGTTTGGGCTTGCAGCAGGGCTTCACACACTGCAATGGAACCTGCTGCATTGAGGAAGCCAGCTGTGCTTTTTGCTGCAGAGGTATGGGCCTGGCTCAGGCAGCTGTGCCAGGAGGTTTGGGATGATGTGCTTGTCCCAGCCCAACTGCTTCTGACATGGGCTGTGGAACAACTCACATTACTAAATGATGTGACATTTCTCAATTTTCTTCTTCCTCCCACCTTCTTGCTTTGGACACAGGAGCTAGTGCCTCAAGAACATGTTCACACACCAGTCCTTCTCCTAAGCCTCTTTCCCAAGGCAATGAGAAGGAAAGTGTGGTTTCTAATAGGAATATCCTTCAAGTTCACTTTTTAAATTGTTTCCCATTAAACAGATATGTGACATTTTAAATATTTCTCTTGCGATGACAAAGGCAATAGCATTGAAAACTTGTATGACTGCTGGGACATGAAAAACAGATCACCCAGTGCTGCATGCATTTAGTGTCATTTAAAGATGAAGGGCTGATGTCCAGTGTACAAGGCTGCAGATTTTCAGTCTGACCCATGTTGTAGGTCAGGTATAGTGACCTCCAGGAATGAAGTGGGGTCCATTTCTGATACTGCCTCAGATAGTATAGACACAATGCAAAGGCCACTGGAATCTACAGCAACCTGGACTTCAGTGAAATTTAGGGTGAATAGGTATTATTTCAGAGATGACTTTTTGGATGGGGAAAAGTTCCTCAGCCTTCATGAACACTCAGGTATATAGGGCAAGAGGCAACTCCTCTACCCGTGACCACCTAAAGCGGGCTACGACTGACGCATTTACTCACCACAGACCCACCTATGGATGTTGGGAGGGTTAGGCATCACCCAGGGGCAGTTGATACCATGTCAGGTAGTCATCCTACAGCAAGCAGAATGAATTGCTTTCAGAAAATGCCTCTGTCTTCGTGGGCTGCTAAAGGAGATGACTAGTCAAATGACTAACTTAAGGTAGACACCACACTCCTAGATGGCTGAAGGGAGATATTTGGGCTGGATTTTTATCCCCTCCCACTACACCCAACAGTGCCTCTTTCATCTGAGACTGTTGACTTTTAAATGGAGTTTCTGCAACATCCACTGACAAAGAAGAAAACATCAGAAAAAGTGCTTTTGTTTGATTTTTACATTATTCTTTCCATAACTAAGCCTTGTCAGGCTTTGTGGACAGGGTTGGTTTTTTTAAGTGTAGCCACCTGTGATCCTCTAGCAGGGCTCTGTAAATCAGGAATTACACTGAATAAACTTACTCTATGACAGCTATCTCGTCCCAACAGTATGTCTTCCTTTCGCTGCTCCTGGCCATGACTGCATTTAGTTCTTTCACACAGAGCATCTCTTAGCATGAGAGTTTGTCCCAGAGAGTTAATCACAGATAGCTACCTTTCTTTAAATGTTTATTTTAATTTGAATTACATTCCCCGTGTAGACGAGCATTGTAAGAAATATAAGTCCCAGTTCAAGTAAGTGCCATAGTTGTTCAGTTGCAGTGGATCTGGACATTTCAAGCATGGTTCACATATCTTGAGGGTCTACAGAAAAATTCAGCTCCATCAGGAACCTGCACATGGGCTTGCTCGCTGGCGTAGGCTTTCTAGGTGAATCAACATCTTTTTGTCATCACCACCTGACTTTTACTTCTGGATCTTACTACTGCCGAATGAAACCTGGCTGTTGATCTTGCATAAACAGGGATGAGGGTGGGTTGGGCATCATAGAGCAAACGGCTTCTTTGTGTGAAGGCAGGCATGGTCCTTGGGTCTGGAAACATCTCTAAGTCAGGGTTGTTTTGCCATCCTGGCTGCATGTTTCAACGGCAACATTATTGTTAAACAGCTTTGTGTTTACCTTGTGTACAGAAAAGATAAAATCAGCATTTATATGCAAACATGAACCAACAAGGAATTTCAAAATCCTGCCATTTCACTCCTCTGAGAAGAAGAGCCAGGGTTATTGTGTAACCAGAAACATCTGAAAGCTGGGGATTTTCTGGGTCTAAATTCAATTTAGATTATAAGAGCCTAATTTGGGATCTGACTGTATCACCCTGGGCAGCCAAAATAAGATCTGAAGCACATGGAAACTAGGACTTTGGGGTGGAGAATTCTCAATTTCAGACAACCTGGGACACTGTGTGGATCTGAGCTCTCCTATTACAAATAAAGATGATGAAGTAATATGAACCAGATTCTCAGCCAGGCAGAGCCACCCAAGCCCTCTCTGATATTCCCATCTTCCCCAAGGGACAGGGAGTGTTCATGTGTCCACCCTGGCCCTGCTTTTCCAGGGCAGCCAGTGCACACAGCTGGAGCAGAGCTTGTCACAAGTGCCTCCACTTGAATGTCAAGGCCTGAAAGCATCAGATGTACAGACTAAAAGTTTTTCCTGGGATTGCACAGCTGAAGTGCTGTATCATTCTTCTGTGCAGTTTGTGAGGGCTCAGGAACATGTGCCAGGTTGGTGGGACTGGGAAATATGGGACTCACAGCAGAGAGCTGCTCGTGATTTTCTAAAAGAAAATATCGCTGTAAAAACTTCAGGGAACAGATGTTTTCCTTCTCTTGGAGGTCCTGATGGCTGTTAAGTGTCCTAGAGGAAAAGGCTGGCTCCATTTAACACAGAGATTTAGCCGTAGGCATGCCTTCTTGGCAGTGGTGAGTGGATCAGAGCCATGAGCCTCTTGGTCGTCTAGCACAGCTACACCAGGTACAGGGCAACATTTCTGAATACCTTCAGTGCCTTCAAAAGTTATATGCAAGGAGAGCCCAGTGCAACAGATGGTTGCTTTCAAGAGCAAAATAACCTATGAGAAACATTTGTGAACATGATCACCTTCCTTACCCTGTCCAAAGCCATCATCAGTCCTAATGCAGATTCAGCTTCCCATGGGCAGACGCATTCCTGCCTGGTAAGTGGGAAAGAAAGGAGCCCTGTGCTGCCTCACTGCCCGTCTGCCTGCAGGGAAGCAAGGGTCTGGCTGGGCAGTGGGGTGTTTTTCTAGTGACCTGAGGAAGAAAAAGAAGAGTGGTGGGACTGCTTGTGGTGCTCATTGAAGGGACTCCACTGCACCACATCTCCTGCGCCCTGGAGAGCCAATGTCTCCTTTGCAGGGCCACAGCCCTGGCTGGTGACTGAGCTCTGTCTCAGTGGAGACTAATAAAGATGGATAAACCAGCAGGAACCAAAGGAAAACATACAAGGGAGACAAAAGCTAGGAGAAACGTGAGCAGCCCCCAGGTACAACAGGATGAGCTGTGAGTAGTCTCTTGCTGCAGCAGAAAATGTTTTTTATTCTCCTCTAGCCAACACCCCCCATGCAGGCTGTGGCTGGACATTTGCTTCTCAAAGGCCCCTGCACCCATGTGCAAGTGCCCTTGGCTACCTCAGTCCAAGCCTGGCTCTGCCTTTCCTACAGGGCTGACTGCCATGAACATTTATATAAGGTGGAAAAGGGGATGCACTCTCTTTTGGGGCCAAATCTGCAAAGGCTGTCTGCATCTCCACCTTGCTGTGTGATGCTGGGCAGGCTGATCCTCCCTGGCACACATGCCACCCCCTAATAACTTTTCCATGCTCATTCCTCTGGTGTCACCCCTGCCTTACTGGGACTAGTGGGACTGTTAAAAAGGAAGCACTTGCCCCAGGGGCCAGTACTCTGCTTCCCAGCTTCCACTCTCCCCTCGCCTCGGGATTTATTTACCCGGAGGCACAGGGATAAATGGGGATAAAGGAGGTAGAAAAGGTCATCTGGGTGGTGGCCACAAAAGGGGACATTGTGCCTCCAGGGAGGGGGTGGAAAAGCCCGAGGAGACGGGGCACTTTGATGAAGTCTGGATAAAAGCGGGGAGTGAAGGGAAAGGAAAGGAAGACATGAGGGGGAGGGGTCGACACCAGAACCTGAAAGGCAACAAAACCCCTCCCAGCTGGGACACAAGTCAGGATGGTCCCTTTATTTAGATGGATAGAGCGAGGCACAATGTGAGGCAGCCAGGGGCCACTCTGCCCCTGTCCCTCACTAACCCTTTCAAACCCTTCCTCCCCCTCTCCTCTCCTCCCTCTTCAGCCCCTCACTTTCTTCCATATTTTCCATTTTCTTTTTTAACTTTGCTCCCCATGCTCCACCTCCCACTTCCAGCTTTCTCCCATGGCGAAAGCACTGAGAAAGAAAGTGGGGTGATATATGATGCAAAGTTTTAAGTAGAGGTGGGGAGGGGAAGACCAAAGGCAGTGGAGAAAATGGGCTTGTGCGGGGGGACCCTGTGAGGAGAAGCCCTCCCCACACACAAGCCATGATGCCTGTGTTTCAGCAGTTTTCTGGTCCCTAAGCTGTGTGGTGCAAATCCTATGGCAGGGCTGAATCTTAGGGAGAGAGTGCTCAGGGCTGCTAACACCAGACAAATGCTGCCCTCTGAGATGCTTTGGAGCATAAAGTTCGAGCATCAAGGCTGCCCCCATGGCTGGAGGAGTTTGGGGGCAAGCTGTCCCACACATCCATACCTCTACAGATGCCCCAGCTGTTATTTTTTCCAACCTGCTGTTTTTTCAGCTGACCACCTGACTTTTTCTCACACAGACTTGCTAGCATTTCGTTAAGACAGAAGCAGAGGCCAGAATTTTTCTGGTAGCTTCAATGTCACCACTGTATATTTTTGTATCTGCAATTCAGAGGTGCCTCAAAATTTCGAGAAAAGTGAAACTTTAAACCAAGTTGACCCAAAGTGGAGTCTCTACTTCAGCAGATGGTCTGCTGTAGGTTTGAAGTATGAAGGTCTTTGGCAATCTCAATAAAATGTTCAACATTTTGGAATGAAATTCCATTAAACAGCTCCCAAAATGGACTGTTTTGTAACACTAATGCTGCACTTTTAAAATCCTTATTAACTGCACCTGCTTTTTTACTGGGGAAAAAAAAAAAAAGAAAAGAAAAGCTATATGGATAAAAATCTCAATTCAGACAATAAATTATGAGGGGAAAGAAAGCAGAAACAAATTCTCCACTTAGATTATTTTCAATAAATAACTTCACCAGCTCTGACAAAATAATAGCTTCTATAATGTTCAGCTAAAAACTTGTTGGAAATTTGTAACTTGCTTTGTCACGCGCTAACAAGCAATGCTTCCAAGTGAGTTACTTCAACTCTGCAACAGAAGTCTCAACTCACTTCTCTTACTAAACTAGAACAGAACAAATCTAAATGGGCCCAACTAAATTAACACAAGAAATTTACTTTGCACTTAACTCTTCTGGGTGATAACAATTTGCTGGAAAAGAGCTATACAGCTGTTTAGATTGCTTGTGTCCCGGCCAGCATGCTTCACAAACCATGACCTGGCTATGCAGAAGCTCTCTCCAGAGCCAGGGCTAATCCAGCCACGCAGCATGGCTTTCTGGCAGGATGAAGTAGCCTACAATGAGCACCTTCATGATGCCTAAGCTGCTTTTTGCTGTCTCTGTCCCGAGTGCCCTCCACAGTGGCTGAAGAGAGCAGCTGCAAGTCCTGGATATTGTATCCCACACAAGGCAGTGGTGCACCAATGTGGTGATGATGCTACTTTATCAGGTCAAGGCTCATAGCAGTGAAGTGTTGGGTTGGCAAGGCAGCAGCAGAGTGTAGATGGCTGTACAGTTTACTCACAAGGAATGGTCCCAAATCCTGTCTGCTCAAATGCAGCAGAAGAAAACAACTTGCAGGCATCCTGTCTGGACTCCTGCCCCAGTCTACATCCCCAGTAGCCCCAGAAGCCCACTTCCTCTGTGCCCTCTCCAGCTCTCTGCTACTTCCCTGCATGATTTCTGCAATGTGTACACCAAGTGCAGCCAGTGTCCTATATCCCAGATCCCACCAAAGGTCCTGTCCATGTAGCTCAGGTCCAACCATCCATGGGATGTGCAACATGACACTGCTCTTGCTTTTTCCAGCAGAAAGGGGGTTGATTATGATTTTTGCTAGGCCTGAAAGAGTGCTCAGAGGTCCTTTTAGCATGTTGCGTGCTTCTCTTTAACAGCAAGACTTGCCTGCCGGCAACCATTAGCTCTCTTCAGCATCATAAACAGTCAAATTCAGCTTACACCACGTCTGAACTTGGCTTAGGCACTAGTTTTTCTGCCAGTACATCACTGTTTTCAACTCCACTCAGCACTGTTTTGAAGTTATTACTGTCTGGTGGTTGGGGTTTTTTTTTGGTGGTGTATGCATCCTAAATGAGCTTTGTGGTCTACCCACTTCAAAAACCTCTCTGCTCTTACCTCTCTTTACTGGCTGTCCTCTAGCAAGTCCAAAGACCAAAGTGTATAAACTATCTCAGCAGCACTCCAGGTCCATGCAGCATACAGGGATGCAGCCTTTGGGACAGGCATGCAGGCCACTGGAGAGAGGTTTAGCAGGAATCAGGCAAGAAGATGGTGCAGAGCTGTGCCAGGGTTCACCCAGACCTGGTCCCCATCCTTGCCTCCATTCAAATCAGACCCAAAGACAGTGTGTACTGCAAACTTCAAGCTGCTTAAAGCATATCTCACCTTCTCCATTGCCCACTTTGCTCAGGTGCCAGATGTTTCCTGGGCAAGGAGAAGTAGAAGACACAGAAGCACCCTTGACACAGAATCACATGCAGGTGTTTCATTGAGGGGACCAGTTACTTCCACTGGAACCAGCTGGCTTCCCATCAATATAAGTGAGCCCATGGTGAAGGCATGCTGGTGCCAGGGATGTGGGAGTTAGCAGCCTGTGCAGAGGGCTTTGCAGGTACTCTGCTGGTAAAAGGATCATGGTATTTACTAATACTTTTAAGCTAGATTTTTATTTACCCAGGGGTTTTCACCTGCTCTTTCTGTGTATGGTTCTGCTAAAGTGACTGTGGCTCCTTTGTGGAGCCTTGAAGAAATTGTATACAGGAAACAGAGTGAAAGGGAAAATGTGTTACAGTATTGCAACACTTCCTACTAGTGTTTAACATCCTGACAAAATTCATCGTTTTTACAAAAAAAAAAAAATCTTGAAGTGCTTCACTCAAGGCAATGATATTTGCTGTGTTATAGAAGTGTCAACATTTCACTTACAAATTGGTCATTCTTTTGGCAGTGACTAACAGAAAATTCCCCTTGGGGCTATCATGCCTCTTTGTTGGTTTTTCTCCTCTTTAAAAGAACAACAAACCCAAAAAACCAAACAACTTAAAAAGCAAGCACAATTTACTGGGTCTGGCGACTGGGTAACTGTTGTACTGTTGTACTGCAGGCTTTAAGTGCTGGGGCTGAGCCCAGGAGATGAAAGGAGACCAAGGAAGGAGAGAACTGAGGCTTCTCCAGCAGCAAGGTGGATGCTCACAGGTCAAAGCCTGAAGCACTGCCCTGATACCTGAAGCCAAACAACTGCTTTACCACAAGTTTCTCCTTTTCTGATGTTTTAATAACTCTGATGTTATTAACATCTACCCATAAACAAAAGCATTTATAAAGGGGGGGTGGGAGTGTCACAGACTAATACTTGAAGTCATTTCTCAGTGCTTCTTGCTCTGATTTAATACACTCTGCTTTCCACTGCTGGCCACTTTCTTACACTTGCTTCTCCTTTTAGTTTCTTTGTTTCTCTGCATGACTGTTTATTTCTCATCTCTTGTACAACAACACTGATAACTTGGGCAGATAATAAATGTCTGCCTTGTGTTGGGTTTTTCCTGCTCATCATGTATGGATGCTGGTTTTGGAGCCCACCACCTGGCTGGGGTTTCTCTAAGGATCTCTCTCCTGCCTTACCTGTATGTAGCATGGTCATGATAGGACTTGTGGGTCTCGATTTATTCTTTTGCCACGTGGTTGTGCCCTGGGACAAAAGAGAGGTGACAACACGAGTGAGGGAGCAGACAGTACTCCGCAGAAAGTGAGGATTTAGTCATCCTGATCTGAACAATAATCTTTGTCTGATTGTAGGCTCTCAAGGACAGGAGAGACCCTGAATTTAAAATACAGCAGAAATTTCAGTCTCTGGTATTTCTGCAACACTTTCCCTAAGCTAGGGATGCTGTTGCTCCCTTTCAATTTTCCCATCTTGATGATGGTGACAGCAGAGGTGCAAACCAGCCCCTCTCATTCTGAAGTGCCTTAACTGCATCACTTCTCTCATTCTTGTACTACTTTTACCATCATCTGAGTAGATCTTTAATATTGTGGAAGAGAGTAGTTGGATATGATAGAAAGACTGAACACCTGTAAGTTTAAAACCCCTCCATGTCCTCAGACAGCTACAGGACCATTCATTCATTCATTCATTCATTCATTTCTCCAAAGAGCAAGCCCCAGGGCCTGGCTTGAGAAGACCTGTGGTGAGGTCCCAAGGGTACTCTGAAAGCACCTGGCAGAGCTCCTCTGTTCATGTGTGCCAGGGCGCGCACAAAGCTCAAAAGGAGCTGAGGGTTCATGGTGTCCCCGGAATTCTAAGTCATTTATTATACTGCCTGATAGCCTCTTAAGGGTGTGACATTAACTTGTGATTACAGCTGGTGTTGCTTTAATGTTATTAGTCCCATTACTCTCAGGTATGCCTTTGGCTAATGCTTTGTTGATGGTAGTTTCTGGGAAGAAAACTGAACCCTTGCTGGCCAATGCCCAAACTGGGCAAAGCCAGGCCAGCTCTGCAGGCCATCAGCTGTGCAAGGGGTTGCCTTTCACTCTTAACTACACACTCTTCCAGGCTTCTGGCCCACGTCCAATCCAGATAAGAAATGACTGAAAATTGTTACTGTTAGCCAGCTATTCTGTGACCTGCATGAAAAGAGTGAAATGACCTCGGGACTAGTCCCGGCATACAGCCGTCTTCCCACAAACCGTGGCAGGCGAAAAGCCTTGGTACGAACACCAAAGGCTGGCAGGACAAGTACCTTCTTGGCGGCGGCTCCTTGCAGACAGGGCTGGAGGTAGCAGGAAACTGATCTGCAGGACCGTGCCTCGATGCCCTGCTTGGTCCCTAACAAGATCTTTACGAGGTGTTAATGTAAAAGTGAGTTGCCATACACTGAAACAAACCGTGGGCTATTCTCCGCAGGACAATCCGTGGTGAAGCAGGTATTTGCTGGTGATAGCTTGTGGTGGCCAGAACAGGAGAAAGCCCTTTTCCCTTGGGCTCTCCTGGAGGGTCCTGTGGTGCTGGGGTTCTGCTGAAGCCACTCTCCGTGCACGGAGGACCAGCAATGCCATCCTGCTATGGAGATGCTGCAGAGCACCCTTCTGGCCTGCTTCCTAAGTTTTCTCCATGGTGCACAAGCTTCCAACCAGGCTGCATAGGCTTTTCCTTCAAAATTAGTTTTAATAGGATATGAAGAAATTTGGAAAGAGTGTAGCCACGGAACAGAATCCAAGGTTGCTCAGTAGGGGTGACATCATTTAAACAGTACTGGGCAATAATGCATGGAACTATTTTTACCATGTGCTGGGCCTTAGGTGTTTTGAATAACAAGAAAAGCTTCAGTGTGAGCAACAAAAAAATGCCAAGGAGGGGACTGTGCTTGAAATTTGAAGGGTTCTTTCAGCCCAGGAGTCTGGGCAGCTAATGCTGACACTATCCTGCGACTGGTTTCTGCTTCATTAGACATGTCTGTGACCTGTGAAATGCTGCTTAGAAAAATAGGATCCCATTGGTGGATGTAGATATGAGAGGTTTAGAGAAATGTGCTTTGTAGCTGCACATTGGCAAGCCTTTGCCTCCTGGTGTCCTCAGCCTTTTTTTTTTTTTTCTTTTTTTGGCTTAATTCTCAGAATTCCTCAGCATATTTTTTCTTCCTGAATCTGACTATCTCAGTCTCCTGCAGCCCTGTACCTCAGGTCTGGGTTTGTGTCTTGCTGGGAAGCTGGAGTTTCCATTTTAGGCACTGAGTTTCTAGTTACACATCTAAAGAGAAATGATGTGCTCATCAGAGGTATTCCCCATCCCTGCCACAAGAATTTTGGGTAGCAGTTTAGGCAGGCACAAAGGCTTCCTGGAAGCCCTCATGACAACTCTTAGTTGATGGCAGCTAACCCAGACACTGGGGGTCTCATCATCACGTGTAGGTGGTTTCCCCAGGCAGGGGAAGCACCTGGCTGAGAAGACAGGTCTGCTCTTACTCTTGCTGCTAACAAGTGACTCTCCTAGTCAAAGGCTTTTATCTCCAAGTCCACTGGTACTATTTTGCATAAATGCAGCAGAGAGATTTACGTGTGAGTTTTTAGGGTCAGAAAACTTCTCAACAGAGTCCATGCAGCCTTCTTCCACTGAAAAGGAGTTAGCTGGGCTGGCTGAAGGTGCCTGCTGCCTCTGCCACTGCCAAAGAACCTACCTTGCATCCTCCCTGATTTCTTTAAAGGACAGAATAATTCAATACCCTGCTAGACTTGTCACTATGACCATGGTTGGGAAAAGGAGTCCCTCCATCGATCTTGTGTCTTTAAAACAGGCATACATCCTTCTCACCGCACCTTCTTTCCCCTCATCTGTTTAGAAGACTCATGACTACTGTTAGAGTTTTTTTAAAGTAAATTGAACCTTCCTGATTTCCCCATTTAGTTTCTACTGAAACACTGGCCGACAACATTAAGGTAACTTGTGATGCTGACTAAGCTCCTTCACCTCCCCCCCCAACCCCCCAGGTATTAACATTGCTTAAGTAAAAACTGTTTACAGCTAATTTCTTGCCAATACAGTTACAGTTGATGCTGCTTCAATGTTGCTGCAACAGTATCTTGGGTGATTAGATGAACATGGTAACAATGCTGGGAGTTACTTGACTGACAGCCAAATATTGCTTTTGGAAAGACTGAAATGATCAGTGCTCCTAAGGAAGGAAAACAAACACCCTGCCCAGCAGTAGTAACATGCTCTAAACAAATGGATTCTGCCATAGTGGGACACTTGTGCAGGTGAATGCAGCAGTCCTGATTTCTAAACTGTTCGGAAAAGATGACATTGTGTTAGGCTGAGAATAAGTATGTAGGAATCTGCATGTGTTTATGCCTGACTGATTTCTGGAGGTCATCAGTGAGGCTAAAGCCTCTAAACCCACCCTTCACCTAGGTACCACATTACTCCCCCACTCCACCAGCCCCATCTCTGCTGCTAAGCACAGCCTATCTCTTAATGCCCATGTCAGCTTACAGCTCTCGGTCCTACCTGTGGGACTGTTGAAGAGCCATAAAGGGTAAAATCTTTGCAGGCAATTTATTAAGCACTTAATTCCCAGTGCTTTTTGAATGGACTGTTTATTAGAGCAACTTTGATTAGGGAATTAACTTGAAGCACAGTAACTATTGCTTTTGATTGCAGGCTCCTAAATGCTACTTGCTGTTAGAGCCTTCATTTTCCCATGGCTTGTTTTGGGGATTTTTTTTTTCCTCTTCAAATGGAATCATGTATGTAGAATACTCTTTCAGATCTGGATTACAGAGCATCCACTGCAATTACTGAATCTGGGATTGCTAAATCATACTCCTGAAAAATTCTACCTTCCCAGTACTAAGACAGCAGAGATTATACACACAGTCCTGTAAAGCAGGTCAATTTTAATAACCCTTTCTGCTTTGTGTTCGTTCAGCATATACTCCAGGCCAGCCCATTTTGCTCCATTCAACTCATAACATTCACTAGAGCTATTTATGGGCATTACCAGTCTGTGCCATAGTTCTTCATGCCATCATCACTGTGTTTTGTTTCACATCAGTCACCTTAAAGACATGCAGTCTTACCTCTGGTTCACCTCCACTGAAGCAGATCTTCAGCATGAGCCCAAAGGTAATGGACAGAGCTTATGAGTCTCTGACAATAGTTTCTAAGGAGCAATTCATGCTTGCTTATTGCCTTTAGATATAGAATATATATATGCAACTGAAGTTAGAGTAGGACAGAGTGGGACACTCTTGGTTATGTGTTTTTGACTGACAACACTGTTCTTGGAGATGCTGCTCCCCTGAATAAAAGCATTCCAACCTACCTCATGAGAGGAGGTGCCAAGACAAACAAACTTCAGATACCCACTTCCTCTTTACTTTTCCATGACTCTCCCATCACTGTAGGCAAGGGCAACAGAGCCTCCTGAACCAGCACCTTCTGCATGTTCAGGAAAGGAATTATCAGCTCTGAACCTGCCTTGTCTCCTACACAGATCTGCAGCTCCCCATACATGGTCTCTGCAGTACTCGCTCCAAGTGCTGAGTTCATAAAATTTGAATGGGGGAAGAAAAGAAAAAAGGCAAGCTTGGAGATTGTTATGCTGCTCCTTATTCCCTTCTGCACATGAAACCTGGTCCAGGAGAACTGCCGCTCTGTGCTGTCGCTCATTCTCCTTTCCCACCCCTTCAGGCAACAGTTAGTTACCTTGGGCATTTCTGGCAAATACATGTATCTTAAAGTCCTGAAGCCATTTATAAATAGATTTTTATTTATAAAGTCAATTTACATAAAATATGATACTCTCTTAAAAACTGCATATGTACAACTTAAGAAATCCTAGCAAGTGCATACAAAAATGCCTTCAATACATTTACTTTTTTTAGAAAAACTTCTCTTTTCAAGGAGGTGGACCTTCACAGCAGGCAAACTCAGACACCACGTTGAAATATAACTTTACAGTCTTTTACTGAAGTGTTTGAAGAGAATAATAATAATAAAAAACCCAAACAAACACCTTTTTATCTACACTGTGTATGTTCCCAAAACATTCTAGCTGGCAGTGTTCAAGAAAAAGTGAATGGGACTTGCTAAAAATAGAATCATCTTTTCACCTCTTTCCTCTAAGGTTTCTTGTACAAAAATACGTCTTCATACACCAGTGTCCCCACAGTCAGTTCAAGTTACATATAAAATAGAATCTGACATGATAAAAAATTCCCTCCCCCTCCAGAAACAAGGAAGCATCAAGTGTTTTTAATTTCTTCTTTTCCTTTCCACGCCTCCAAAGCAACACTAGACAGCAGCGGCGGGGGGAAGCGGGTTCGCTGGGGCACCCTCTCTCTCCGTCGGTCGGCAGCTCCCGGCGGGCAGGAGGAGACGCTGCCCCGGCGCGGGGAGCGGTGCCCCGCAGTTAGTTACACCATTGCACTTTCCACGACCCGAAGACGACGGGTGAACCCGGCGAGAGCAGCAGCCAGCGGGGTCCCGCGGGGAGAAGGGCAATACGTCCAGGGGGGATGCTGGCCGCTGCGGAGACCGCGGGGGCCGAGGTGCTGCGGGCTGAGCGCGGCTGCGGAGAGATGCGGGGAGAGCCCTGGTGGGTCCGTGCCCCGCCGCCCGGAGCGCCGGAGGGGAAAAATCGGCCCACCCTGCCCTCCGGCTGCCCGCTCACCTCCCGCCGGGTCAGTAGCTCCCCAGCCAGCTGGTGAAGTCCAGCAGCTCCCGCTCCTCGGGGCTGAGCGCCGCGTCGTAGCCGCTCTCCTCGGAGGAGCACGGCGAGCCAGGCACGGAGGAGGCGAAGGAGGGCGAAGCGGAGGAGTAGCCGCCGCCGCCGCCCACCTCCCCGACGGCCACCCGCCCGCGGCCGTCGGGAAAAGAGGCGGCGGCGTCGTGCTCGTCGAGGAGCCGCTGCAGGGCGCGGATGTACTCGACGGCGGAGCGGAGGGTCTCCACCTTGCTCATCTTCTTGCTGGCGGCGCCGTGCGGGACGTGCTGGCGGAGCGCGGCGAAGCCCAGGTTGACGAGGCGCACGCGGTTGCGCTCCCGCTCGTTCCGGCGGGCCACGGCGGCCGCGGCCGCTGCCCCGGTGCCCGGCAGGGCGGCGAAGGCCAGGCGGCGCT
>WBMV01005603.1:622454-668720 GCA_013396655.1 Campylorhamphus procurvoides | reverse complement strand
GAACAGACGGGATTCCCCTTGTGCTCCCCGAGGTGGAGGCCCGGGTCCTGTGCCTTCAGATGTGCCACCAACCTGCCCCTTCCTAAAACCGGGTCCCTTGCGGGTGACAGTGGCCCGACAGCGCAGCTGCCCCCACGGCTTTCACCACAGAGCAGTGAGTGAGTGCTGATCGGTGTTTGTCTGGCAGAGGCAAAGAGGCTCTGCTTTGTTTGATCCACCGAAAAAGTATGATAACAAAAATTTACAGCAGTGGCGTGAGTCATCCTACCAAGGCTGCTCTCTGCAGGCCGGCTTTTTGGGCTTCAGTGGGAGTTTCAAGGATAAAGGCATGGAGAGGAGAAAGAAAATGTAAAGCTTATGTGGCTCAGGGATTGCACACCAGCTTCCCTCTGCCATGCCAAGGAGTCCCTCTTGGCTCTCCATCAAGTAAGCCTTGCTTCCAGCTCTGGTGGGAAGACCAGCAGGGTAAGGTGCTTTTGGGTAGCTGAATTGAATAGGTAAGAAAAAGGAGCTTCCTCTTGGAGTCCTAGAGGAAAAAACACTTGCACAGTGTTTTGCTAAATAAATGGGCTGGATGGAGGGGGGATACATGAACCCACGGCCCAGGGGCTCCATCCGCTCTCAGCTTCAGCACAGCTTCAGTATGTGCTGTCCTCAAGACTTTGCTCCTGCCCAGCCTTAAAAAAAACAAAGAAACAATCCAGGCATGTGATGCTAAAACAGACTCTCTCACTGGCTTCAGTGGGACCAGCTATGTCCCCTGTGCCAGCTGCCAAGCTGGGGCTGGTGTGGCCCCTCGGCATGACAGTCAGCAGGAGGTGGAGGGTGCTCATCCACTGAGGGGTTAGATCAGCTGCTAATTAGTGTAACTGAAGTGCCAGTTGCCTTCTGCAGGTCGCCCTCCACCCAGAGGCATGCAGGCAGGAGGTTTGAGGCAGTTCAGTTACGGAGCTTCACTTTTGGAGAGGGATCATAACCCCATCTCAGGAAAATGCTCAAAGCTTGTGTTGCTGCCAGCAACTTGGTGGCAGGGATGTATGCATGCCTGTGGCAGAGCTGTCATCCCATGGACAGGTGCCAGCAAGGCTCTGCAGCATGATTCGGGTATCAAAGTAAGGGTCTGTATCCCCCTGGCTATCCTGAACTTTTCTGGTGCTGCTCCTTGGGTGTATCTAAGCCAAAACTGATAATTGAAAGAGCTATCTGTGATTTCGAGATGCAACACAGAGAGGGCTCTTTTGTACCTGTGTGGGGTATTTAGGGAGCAGCGAGGCTCTACCACGTTGAAAGATAAATATTTTTCCTGGGGATCTGTTTCAATGGCAGTGGGTTGAAGGAACCAGCCCCACTGCAGTGTCACAGGCAGCCAGGCTGAAATTCCTGGAAGTGACAGTAAGGAGCCTACAAGCACTTTGATTTCCTTGCAATCCCACTCAAGCACACATAAGGTTTAGCACCCAAATTCAATGCCTTTGGAGACATTCTTGGCTGAGCTGTAGGCCTGGGGGAAAACCAATGAGCAGTTGTACAGCTTCTCTGAACAATTTAACCAAGAGAAGCAGCTCATGGAGTGTGGTGCAGATGGGAGCATTTTTTCTGGTGGGTTCCCAGCAGCACAGGGGAGCTGCTTGTGCCTATGAACGTGTTTGTATGTGCAAGCATTCACAGGCTGCTTGCTCGGCTCAGGCCATGTAAAGTATTTGTCTTTCAGCATCCACAAAGCACAGGGTGCTTCCTTTGTGCTCGCTGTCAACCATAGCTTAGTCAGTAAGGGCATTACTGCACTGGCGTAATATCGATGCTATTTTATTACCTCGTCTTTAATTTCTGCTGAAAGCCCTTCTCACAGGAAAGGGGAAGCTGATGTCCTTGAAGCTTTTCAAGAGAAAACCTTCTGTATCAAAAAGCCACACTCAAGAGTAATAACTGTATTTTAATGATACAAAAATAACTACAGGGAATTTTTTTTCATTAATAACGTGCAGTTCAAACACCAGTAAACCCAGTTCTCAAGGGAGAGCGTTCAGCCTCCAGCCACAGTGATTCCACGTTCAGCTCAGGGATGAACTTAACTTGTCCAAACTGGCTTCAGGGCTGTTGATCACAACACATGTTTCCAGCCAGATGTGGCCATCACGTCTGGGCCTGGGCACAACACACAGCTTACAAAAACTTACACTTTTTTAACAGTGCAGTTGGCTTCCTGACAGTCTGAAGGAAGCTAGGTAGGTACATCTTGTACTAAGAGAAGTGCAATCTTATTTGAAATCTCTTTAAAAAGTTAATGACTATGTAAGATCCAGTAGAACAAGACATCATTAAACACTGTCTGTGTTCACAATCAACTTCCTGATCATTATCTGGGAAGAGGGAGCATCCAGCAATATGCTATCCATCCCCGGAGAGTGGGAAGAAGAAATTCTCCTCTCCTGGAGCAGGTAAGGCAAACATGGTAACTGCATGGTTGGTATGGACATCTTGCAGCAATGTGTGGCTTCAGCCAGTGTGCTGCAAAGTGGTCAAACTATTCTCAGAGAGAGGGAAGCTCTGCTGTAAAGGGCCTCTGAGCCCTGATGTTATATGTTCTTGCATCTGCCAAGGGTGAGAGCAAAGCACTGCCCCTGACTTGGCACATGTCAACAGGAAGGATGGGGCGCTGGGTCAGTACAAACGTACCTGCATTGCAGGCTGCTGACATGAACTTTCCAGGGGATTTTTCCAAAACTTTATGGACCTCAGTGGAAAGCAATAGAGGTCCTGTTGCAATAAGGCATGAGAGGATGAATGCCAGAAATAAGGGGCAATGGGCAGTTGAGCAGACCTATTCTTGGTGAACAGGTGAGTCCCTGTTTGCCAGGCTGGGCTGTGTTCAGGCTGGTTTTGCTAGGAGCAGGGCTAGATGGAGCAGGGCTCGTGTAGTGTCTTCAGGTCTATCATCTGCACAGATGGCTCCTGGGCAGTCTACAATTACATAACATGTGGAAAAGAAAAAATAATTTAGTTTGAGTAGGGGGACGGGCTTTAGAGAAATGAGTACACTTCTTTTACTTTCAGTGGAGACAAAAAGTTCATTTGAGTTTATTCTTTGAAGGGAACTCCCTGTCTTCAGCTTATGCTCTTTTCCAGTGTAATCTTTCTTTGAATTGATGAGCTATTTTTAATAACTCTTCTGACATTTTATTTGCTCACCTATAATAATTTCAAATTGCCTGGGAATCACTAGAGGATTTCAGACACACATGTTGAAAATAATAAGTAAAACAGTTCTTTGGAGGTATTTTGATTTCTCTCTGGTTTTGTCTCTTCCAAGGCAGCCTCCAGCCATCCTTGTTTCCATTCACAGTGGAGTTGTATGGTGCATCTGAAGCTTGGCAAAGCCCAGCACCTCCCCCTTTTCTCCTCTCCTTCCCTTCTTGAAAAGAGATGGCCCTGGGTTTAAAAGTTGATTTTTAGCTTTGTGTGTATGTGCTATATGAATGCTAAGCAGCCTTTACAATGCATCCTTGTGATGTCCCCGGGAAGGCAGACGCAGGCTGTGAGCTCTCCCTGACTTCCCATCATTCCTATGGCTGCAGTGCGGTTTGATATGGACATGTTTTATTTACAAGGAAGCTTTAGGGTGAATACAGCTGTGTTACGGGCAGTAGCTGAGGGACCAAATGGGCTGAGCCACTGATGCTTGTAAATCTGCCACATTTGGAGTTGTTTTCTACTGTGCAGGAGAGGTATTTTCCCTAACGGTGCTGTGGGCTGGGAAAGGAGGAGGTTCCTGAGAGGCATCAGGGACCTGGCACAGATGTGTCCTGACTGGATGATGGGTGTAGTTTTGGCTCCTGGATAACATCCTCTTCCTTGCCTCTGGCCCATCCTTTCTCAGGATCATGAGTAGCAGTGCCCCAAAGCCAAGGGGCAAGTTTCTCTTACCTGCTGCTTTGACAGAGTTCAAGCAGCTGAGGCTGGGGTGCTGCTGTTCTGTCACTGGTGCCTGCACCAACGGAGTGAGCACCAGAAAAGCGGATGTCAAGAAAGCACTAGCATCAGCCTCTTTTCTTCCATTTCTGTTTAGTGTCCCAAGTACATTCTATACAGTATTCATACATCAAACCTGCTGGTTCTTTCAGGACATCTCTCTGACAGCATGGCCATCATTTCCCTCTAGCTCAGAAGAGGGTTGGAGGTTTATACCTTTGTAAAAAATACGACCTGGCTTTGTTCCCTTTTTTAGATCAATACTTCCCTTCTGGATGAGGTAGCATGTCTTTCTGAGACCTGTGCAGCTGGGGATGCTGGTATATATTTTCATAACAGAAATCTGCAAGATGTCAGAAGGCTAGCAGAAGAGAGCCTCTGTCCTCCCTGGAGTACCTTCAGACTACTGTCTTTCCTTGCTTCAACTAATAACCAGAGATAAGGGAGAAAGCCACGGGCAGGGGCTGTGGTCACCTGTGTTTTTTGCATAGCATTTGAGAATGGTAAGTTTTGCTCTTGCAAAGGGGATCAACTGATAAAACCTGACAGGGCAGGCAGGAGGAGGCTGAGTCTTGCCGGAAAAGCCATGGTCCCATCCAGCCCACATGCTGGTGGTGAGGATGGTTCCCCGGCATGCCACCAGCCCTGCCTCTCTTCCCACTGGGATGGGGCTGGGGGGACACCCAGCTTCTCACCGGTGCTCCCTGGGCAGAGAGCTGCTGAGGCAGGTCGGCACTCAGAGGAGGTTTAATCCCATAGAAAGTTGTACAGATTGCCTTGTTGATGAGCACAGGTAAGATGAGCACATGGGCTCCCACTGTGCTCCCTTCAGTAGTGCCCTTCCATTTACCAAATGTGCCTCTCTCAATCACAGACCAGCCTCCTAATATCCCAGCGTTACTGATGCTCCTGTTTTCTTTTGGGTGAGGGACTGACTTTCTTTTTTTGCTTTCTCTTTTGGGTGCTCTTTTTGTTTTTCTAATGTTAGAAATCTACATATGCTCTGCTCCAAACAGAAAACGATATGGGATACATACCCTTATTGGATAGAGAGTAAGACAGAGAAAAGAGAAACAGCAGAAAATCGCTCCAGCACCACAGCAGAGCAGCTAATGGATGGAGCAAGTGCAAAGGCAGAGCACCAAGCACTGAAGGGGGGAGAAACATCAGAAGACATGAGCAAGCCACTCAGGAATAGGCATTTTCAAGCAAAACAAAGGAAACACCTGTTTAAAACCAGGTGTTTAAAGTTACAGACCTGCCTTCAAAGCTCCCTGAATCAGTGAAGGTACCTGTTTTTACGGATGGAGACAAAAGGAGGTAGAACGTATTTTGTGGAAAGACTAGGCCCTCTTCCAGGGGGTGTAGATGACGATTTTGTGACCTGTCGGGTGGACCTGAGGTGAGGTACAAGGTTCCTGCAGCGAAGAGAAGATCTTTGCGTAAATGGGGAGGGAACTGCCCTTCAGGAAGCCCACGTCGATCATCCCGACCTTCGGGAAGGGGTTCTGCTGGCCTATGGGGACCTCTAGTGTGAGACCTGGCTTCGTACAGGTCTTGCTGCTGTGGTAGGCGTGTAGGATTGGGGAAGGAACTGGGTTCTGGGGGGAAATAAAGATGGGCTCCATGGTTTTTCTCCTGTCCCTCGCTGTGAAACAGGCTCTGCGTGTGCTCAGGGCAGGTGAGACGGCGGCACCCTTGCTCGTGGTTGGGCTGCCCTAGCTAGTGTTAAACACAGAACTGTTCTCATTCCTTCTTGCAGCCCTTCCAGATTTAAGCTGTAACTTCACCTGTCCACCAGCCCTGCTGCCTTTATACCAGTGATTCCTCTCCTTGAAAACAGAGGTGACACCTCTGTCTGTCCCCTAGTACCAGAAGAAATGATGGGTGCTCACAGCTCTGCAGGCAGATGCAGTCCTAACTCTGACAGTGTTTTATAAGGCATTTTCCCAACCTGGCCTGCCCCCAGGCACCCTACTCCTAAACATGGGTTTCTGGGCATCAGCTGCCTCACCAGCCTGTTGCCCCCTCCCCACTGCCCTCCTTCCCTGCTGTCCATCTGTTGTTTTTTCTCAGGTGGTCTCCAGCTGGTAGCTGGAGAAGGAAGGTCTCTGTCTGCACATGGGTACATCAGTTTCTCCTGCTGGGCATCAGGCACCACCCCCCTAGGGCAGGGACCTGTGAGCCATGGGGATACCTCTTCTTGGTAAGGGCCTTGGCAGCTCTCAGTGGTGTCTTAGGAGGTTGCAACCAACATGTTTTGCAAGAACGCTAGTGATGTAGTCTGAAAATCATGACATACTTTTTCCCGTGCACGTGGCCTTGTGCAACTCACTTTATCTTGCTTTCTTTGCTTTACAAATTCATCTTCCTTCCTTTTTCACTACTCCTCTCCTTCTTCTTTGTCATCTCCCTGTAACTGCAGTTCCTAATGTGAGATGGTTTTCCTTTTTGATCCCCTTTCTTTGCCTTCTGTTTCATCTGTTTTCCACCAGTCTTGCTTTGAAACTAAGGATGATTAAGGCACTCAGTCATTCAGGCTCACTTTGGCCAGGTTATTCTTGAGGCTTCTTTGTGATTTAGTTTTGAGAAATATGCATTCAGGAGACAGCCGGTTTTGAAGACCAGAAGTCACCTGAGTCTTCTGTAGCTGTGGGTCCATGAAGTCTTCAGTGATAGGCGAGGGGAAAGGACAGAGTTAAAATGTCCATGGACAGTGAGGGTCTCCTGAGCAGGGGGTTGTATTTACACGTAGCCATTTTCCTGAATAAAATACTACCAAACATAGTTTATTCCCTTGTCTGCAAATAAAAGTTTTAGCAGAGACTCAGCCAAAGGTTATTGCCATGTGGTGGTTTTAAATAGGGAGAGAAAACTCTTACACAGATCAGTTTTAGGGCTTTAATATCTTCTTTAGAAAACAGGTTATTTTTTTTCCTAAATAACATGTCCTTAAACTTTTCCCCAAGATGCTATTTATGCAGATTAAAAAAAAGAAAAAAAGTTACTGACAATGTTGATTAAGCAAAACTGCATCCCAGTGAAAGTCAAACCCAGGGTGTTTTGATACTGACTCTTGATTGAACAGTTTCAAAAATTATTTTTAAGGAGCTGTGCTCCAAACTCTGTGAAAGACTGTTTTTCTGTATGCCTTCTCTTCTTTCCTAGCTGGCTGTATGTGAGAGCTGACAGCAGCTGACTGACAGCTTGTGCAGAAGGTAACTGCCCAAAACAGGATTTAATAATCAGGCAGGAGGAGGTCCATCGGCACGTGGTGGGGACTGCGCTTCCTGAGAGGCCCCGCTGTGGCCATGCCTCCCTTTGGTGGAAACCCAGGCTTTATCAAGAGCTGGAGGGAACAACAGCAACTCTCTCTGGGGACAAGCTGCCATGGGACTGAGGTGCGGGATAAGGACCACCAAGTGCCAGCTGCTGGTGACCAGCCTCTTTGTCATGGTGAGCAGGCAGGTTTGGGGGGATCTCTGCAGAACCAAAGTGAACTGTTGCCTTTCCCATCCCTGCTCAGAGCGGGTCTGGTTTTCCCAGGCTGTTTTCCCACGTTCTGTTTTTTGCGGGTGGAGGGCAAGCAAAGCCAACTGCCTGAGCTATCATTGCGCCATGGGTGGTTATCACTGGCCACCAGCATCGCCCCCTCCTCCACTGATAGACTTCTGGTTTCTCAGGGCTGTCACCGCACTGCAGCTCTTTCACAACTCAGCAGCTGCCTCGAAAGAGAAAGGAAAGGTCGCTGCTGACAGAATGGGTGGTTTTCAGCAAAAAAGATATTTCTTCCTCTCTCTCTAGGGCAAAAGAGGTGGATGGACCTGCTGCAGTCATGCTTGTTGCTGGGAGGGTGGTCAGCTGCAGATGGGATCAGTGAGGAAACTACAAGGCTTTGATGGAAGTGCATGTGAGAGACCAGTGGATCAGCCCCACAAAGCAAAAGCAATTCTAGGGATCCTTTTTAGCAGCTTTTGAATCGAATTCAAGGGGAGTTTCTTGACATCTGCTGTTAGAGCTGATAGCAAATGGTAGAAACTGGAGAAAATTCTCCTGGCTGTTTTGGACTTGTATATTCTTGTTGCCTTCTCACTTCACTGAAACTTGCCAGCTTAATACTACTACTACTACTATTACTACTACTAATATTCTGTATTTAGTTCAAAGAGGGTTGAGGGCTTGGAAAGAGTGTAATACCTTCTTTTGGGCAACGCATGAAATTCGTAGTTTGACCAAATTTCGACATTCCTAGACTATTTGCTGCAGCAGCTGTAAGGTTGTTCTCTCTTCCAAATAACAAAATGTTTCATTTGCAGGAAATCAAAGGGGATTGGTACCAAGCATGTTTAGAGGAGACTTTAAGGCACAGCCACTGTGGATGGTTAGAATCACATTATTGCTGTTGGGAGGATTTTAGACTTGTGTTTCTCAGAAATCTGAGCTAACTGGTGTTGCACTTAGCATTTTGCTGGGCATGGGTCAAGATGTGCAGTAATGCACAGTATGAAAGGTCAGAAGGTGCCACAAATTAGGTTGTACAAAATGCTATGGTTTGTATGTATTTAGTCTCTGAAACTATAAGACTCCAGCAAAAGATATTATAAAATGTCACACAGTGGGGATTAGGTTGATATCACACTGTCACCTTTGGCACAGGTATAGTTGCCTGTTGTAAAGGCACAAGAAGATGAAGCCTTATCTTAGGAGCTAGGAGTGGGCTTACATTTTGTGTATTCCAGGTTCATTAGCATAGATTTGAAGTTGATTTAACTGTCCCACTAGTAATGCCTTTGTCCCAGCTCTGCCACCAGTCATGCTGCAGGAGCTCGGCCCTAGAGCCAGGTGCCATCAGATATGTTCCCTCTCCATCACCTGGACTTACTCTGGGTAACATGGAGGGTGATGTGCTAGTAGTTGCCCCATGCCTTAGGCAAACCTGTGCTTTCAGGGGTGGGACAGAAACAGGTAGGCCAGCAACATGTTGCAAAGACAGAAGTCAGCACAGATAACTTAGGATAGTACAAGACTCATCCCTTTGAACTCTACAATAGGAAACAGAGCCAACAGCAGGCAATGGGATTAGCATTGCAAAGAGCAAAGCAAAGAATGTCATCCCTGCCCAAAAGCACTACCTATGTAGTCTGCAGAGTGGGGTGGAACTGTGCAGGTGTACTGCAAGAGCATTGTTCTTCTGGGTGTTCTTCATGTGGTGGGAATTTAATCCACAGACAATGGCCAAGAGACTACGGGCTGTGCAATGTCACGTGCACTCATTATGCAAGAGAGTAAAAGAGCTTTAGTATTTTTAAGTGTCTTGGAGTTTGTTCTTTTATGTACACTTTGGGGTACATGTGGTGGTCTCTGGATGATCAGGCTATCTGCATTTGCATGGGGCTCAGGAGCATCCAGATGCACCTCAGAGCTTTGAGTGCACTCAACAAGAGCCACTGCCGTATAAATACCTTCCTAAACCCCTTATTTTGCAGCTACTGGGACTATCAATTGCCACGATGAGCACAGTTACTCACTATGGACAGCATTTCACCCTCATCAGTGATACCTCCTTGGATGGCAACTCCTACAGAGTCATCCACCTCAGAGGTATGTTGTGATCACATCTCAGTGAGACCTTTGGTGATGCCAGGAGTTGCAAAATTCCCTAAAGCAATTGAAGGAAATTCAGAGGTATCTCAAGAGGAGGAAGGGGATGGTTTTTGAAGGATGCATTAGGACTAAGACAGTCCCACAGGCTCCTTTTTTCCTTCTATCAGACCTGCATGCCTGGCACCAAAGGGTGCTGTGGGAGCACGGGGTGCTCAGGTGCTTCTTTCTTTGCACCTGTCCCTCTATTCATCATCTCCCCATCCTCCCCGTGCTGAGAGCTCAGGGGGAACTCCTCAGCCACAGACAACCTAAAGGTGCAGGGTAGGAGAGGAACTGTTACTGAATCTGAAGCAGAGCACAGAAAATTGAGGCTGGGAGGAGAAATGCATGGAAACACCTGGGATTTTTTTTTTTTTTTTAGGAAATGTAAGGTATTTTCCCTTTCACAAGGGACAAATATAAACTGAGTCTCAGGTACAAAGCTAGAGCAAAGATAGCCCAGATACTAAAATACTCTGCTCACCTCTGCTGCACTTTTATCTGCTGCTTCTTCCAAGGTGTACTCTGGGCTTAAACATGCTCTTACCCTTTCTAGATCCTGGTTCTCACTTTCAGTTTAACAAGTCAGGTGTAAAAACTAAGTTAGTCCAAAGCTAAGGTACAGTCCTCCCTGCACTGACTGCAGCCTTGCAGGCTCTTCTATCTCAGCCACCCCTCTCCAGCAACGCTTCCACTTGCCTTGCTTCCAGGTATTACCTCTGTATGGTGAGGGTAGCAAAGCCCTTTGCAGTGCTGTGGTCCCTGAGCCCTGCCCCAGGGTACCAGATGTGATCCTGCCTTAGCCAGGAGGAAACCACAGGGCAAGTGTTGCACCAGATTAGCAGTGCCCAGAGTCCCGATAAGGACTGTGGGACAGCTGCTGCACACCAGCACTCCTCATTCAGGGGCTTCCTTATCAGAGGGCTGAAATAATTGGCAGCTTGTGGTCTGTTGGGTGGACCAACATTAGGGTGCTTAACTCTGCTGGAACTGTGGGAACCACTCAGAGGTTTACAGCCCTGTTAGACAAGCAAAGCATACAGAGATGTAGGATACTGAATAAATTACTGAACAATTTCAGTTCTGTAACCTGGACATTTTGGGCCAGCTCCCCAAAATGCCTTCTTTGGCCCCTCTCTGGGAGAAAACATCAGACTAGGCCTCTGCTAGCACTTAGCATCTGACTGCAACTCCCATGTTTGACTTCCTTCCAGCTTTCTACTTTGGGATCTGTCTCAGCATGACCCTGATCCTGGCAGCCCTGCTGAGCTCTGCCGCCACTGTGCGTGAATCCCAGTGCCTCACCGCCATGGTGCGTATCCAGAGGGACCGGCTGGGAGGGGCTCTTTGTCACCTTGGGCTGGTGCCCTAAAACTGTGGTGCTGGGGGCTATTCTGCATTATACCTGGGAGCATGCACGCCTGGGGAGGGAGGACCTGTTGTTCCACCCTGTGCTGCAAAGGGACATTTTTGTAAAAGCGTGACCTTTCAGAGCTCTTCAGGCTGAGGATTGCATCCTTCTGAGCCTTGTGTCTTTTGCCAAGGTCCTGTGTATGCAGCTTTCAGAGGGAAGGTGCTTATCTGCCAAAGCCACTACAGTGATGACAATTCCCAGGGTATTTTTTTTCTCATCAAGTCAACAGTGAGGGAAACTGTGGGGAGACTCTAGCAGTGCAATTTTGAGTCCCACATTGCTCCTCTGACTTGTGACAGCAAAAGTAGCCTCCCTTCTTCCACCCTCACTGCAAACATCCACTGCAGTGGTGGTGTGAGGAGTACCAAAGCGTGGCAGTGGCATGGGGAATTTGGGCTGGACCCTCAGTTTCACTCTACAAGGAGAGGATGGAGAGGTAGCACAAGAGCTGAAATTCTCCCTTCCTCTTCTCCATCATCCACAGTGAAGTGTGTGTTTGGGCCTAGACCACATCAACAGTAGGAAGCTGGGCTGTGAGCTCAGCTCTGCTTTAAAACATAGGCTGCACACAGGGGTTTGTCAGCACAGAGCAGCTGCCAGCCTCAGGGCTGGAGAGATGAGTGGAAAGGTGCTGCTTAGTGCATATTTTCCCATGCTAAGTGAAGGGCAGGAGTTAACAGGCTGTTGAGCATGAAGTCGTGCCTAATATAAAATAATTGCATTGCTGTCATACATAAACTAACTTTAGAGATTTATCTAATCTATGTAATCGGGGAAAATTATACTGATGGCAGAAATGAGATGCTGACACCTTAAAATTCAGTGCAAAGCAACTACTGAAGTTAATGTTTTCACCTTCTCAATATGTAGTCTTCCTTTCTCTGCTAGAGATGCTCACAGGGGCCTGACTGACACAGTTCCCGTTAATATCTCTAGCAGATATAACTCCCCTCTCTTTTGTTGAAGTGTGTTGGATGTGTGCCCACAATTACCACATCTAAACCAACAGGTGGGTACGTACAGATTAATGGAGATTGTCGTGGCTGCCTGAAAATACAGTCAAACTTCTCTATAATTCATTTTGGATCTCTGCTGGCACTGTTGCAGGGAGACACGGTATCACAGGAAGGGTGTGATGTGCCTTCCCCGCAGCTGTGGCGACGAGGCATCATCCCACGCATCTCTCACCTGGCATAACGGGGTGCCTCTTGGTCCCCTTTAAGCTCCATTTCTGCCTTGTCCAGCAGGGCCGGGGGCCCACGGGCGTGTCCAAACGCCGGGCCGGAGGCGAGGGGCGATTCCCGATGGAGGGGTCGGTCCCTCGCCGCTCTCCATCGCCGCTGGAGGGGGCCGCGGCGCTGCCAGCCGCGCTCGGAGCTTCCCCGCCAAGGGGAGCGCTCCCCGTGAGCCCCGCGGGGCGGTGGCACAGCCCAAACCCGCAGAAATTAACGGGAACCCTGGGCAATACTCGAGAGCCGCTCGCCAGCCACCGCAGGCTCCGCTCCAGTGCGTTCATAGCACCTCATCAGCATCTTAAATCACACGGGAATTTTGGGTATTCCCATGAATTGCCTCCCCCCTCCCGCCCCTTCTAACTGTATCTTACACCAAGGGCCAGCCCGCTGCTTGTTTCCCCCCACCCCAGTTCGTGCTCCCTCCCAAGATACACATTTAATCTCTGATCTGCCAGCGAGAAGCCAAGGCAGGAAGAGCCGACCCTGTCGGCTGCGGTGAGGTGTAATCACAGGCAGGAGTGGGATTCAGCCCTGTGGGGCTCCGAAACTTCTTGTCAGTGTCTCTTCCAGCCCTGCTGATCCCTGCTAAGCTGCAGCTTGCAGGAGTGATCAGCCCTGCTGCTTGTAGCTTTCCTCCTTCTTCTGCAAGAGAGATGATCTTTCACTTTGCCCCGCTATTGATTTTAAAGGACTTTTCCTCCCTGCAAAGAGTGTGTCTTGTTTAGAAGGCCATTTAATTCACTCTAATCAGAGGGAAGACACCAGACTACTGGTTTGACATCTGTGGCTGTACACAAAACCGAGCCACACTCAGGGGATGTCTGCATCAATGTGGCTAATCCACCACAATGACACTTGGTAAACCAGCCACCCAAGGGGGAAAGCTAACCAGGATGCAGATGGGTTTCAAGGAGCACTTTTCATGTCCATTTAAATTATAAATGCTTATGCTGCCTGGCTATCTGGAGTTTTGTGTGTATACAGAGAATGGGTCTCAGGTCTTTGCAGACCTTACTGGTGCTGTTCTAATAACACTACACAGTGGTTCATAGTACTTAGAAACCATAACAGGTCAAACTGGTTAAAGCACACCTATCTCAGGAGATTGTCCTGTAGCTGCATTACCAGCATCACCAGACCAGACAGATGCTACTGTACATCCACTGATGCTTGGAAGGAAGCTGGTTTCAAGAAAGTAACTGAGAATTTAAGGATTAAAAATTATTTTCTAAAATCCAGGCATATTATCCCAGAAGCTCTTCTTAAACAGGGAGAATAGCAACAGGTTTACTGACCTCCAACCCAGGCAAACTCTGCTTTCTGGTGGTCCATCATGCAGTCAGTGCTGAATGTAAATATCCTGAAGCTCTCACAGCCCTTGGAGGCCGTGTCACTATTGAAGGGGAGGAAAAGGAAGGAAAACAGACAGTTTTCCTAGTACTGCTTGTAAAAAGGAAAGGACTCTGGCACCGGTGAGGTTTAAGGAATCATGTGTTGTTACCTGGTCTTGCAGAGAAAGGGAAAAAAAAAAGCAAAAAAAAAAATAAAAAGCTGGGAGCAACATGCAAACCATAATATCCCAGCTGAAATTCTTACATCTGAACTTTACAGCCTCGAAACCCACTTTTTTAGAGGAATATTTGTGTTCAGGATGAAGCAGCTCTTCCAAAACATTTCTGTGATAAAAAGCCTTAGTGAATGCCCAGTATAGTGCAGTTTTTCATCAAGAGTGATGTGCCAATAGGGCCAGCACACAGCATAGGCTTTTTGCTTTACTGTACCCAGGTGTATCATTGTAGGCAAGTGTGTAGAGGATCCTTAATATCACTGCAGTGCACTTCAGCATCTTTCACAGTTAATCTGCCTCTTGTGCTCACCCTCATGGTGGAACACTTCTGAGTGAGGCATCTGTGTGCTCAGCTGCTGCTGAGGACAGATTCCTCTTTCAGGCTGAAATCACTGACTCTTGTTTGCTATATCAAAAGGCAGAAACGTCGTGTGCTTTTGGATGAACTGGGTCAGGGAGGGAGGGACACAACCTGATGGATGCAATCTGAAATTAGGTCCCCCTTTCCCTGCCCCTGGCCTGTGCAGTCTGGCAGGGAGCTGGCCCTTGCAATGACCACAGCAGCATCAAAAAAAAACTGGAGATGAGCAGGGCAGAGGTCAGCTCCTTCCCTGGGAGTGTGGGAGTTTGGCAGAGCTACCAAACGCAGTCTGAGCTAAAGGATCCCTCCCTCATCCGAAGGAGACCCCCTTAACCAAAGAGGAAGTACCAGAAAGGTGAATTAAAAGAAACAGCAGCCAACAGACAGGATGCTGTTTCAGTGGATTCTGCCAAGTCTGTCAAAGATAAATTGTTCCTTGCAGCAAGGATGGAAACAAGGTCATTCATAAAAGAGTAATGGATGTCTGACTGGTGACAGCCCTCCACAGGGCTGATGTGGCTGCCTCCTGCAAAGGGAGCAGGCAGCAGCCTGTGGCTGTCTCCAAGGAGCTCCAAGGGTCTGGGAGACGGTGAACCAGCCTCGACCCTTCCACATTTTGTATGCAAACTGCACATTGCCTTTTCCTTTGTTCCTCCAAATGTCTTCTAATGTAATTAGAAAGTTACTCTTCCAAGAGCCTTTTGGCTGGGAAGGGGAAAAGCAGGCTATAATTCATTTATAAGATGTTCTTGGAGCCATGTAATTGCCGTGCACTGGCTGGATGGAGGGAGAGCTTCCCAAGGGGCCGGCATCTTGGTATTCCCAGAGAAACTAGACAGAAATAAAGGGAGAGCTGATGCTGAATATGAAGGACTGAGATGTGGGGTGGAGCTGAGGGAAGGGAAGATGAGAAGGAGGATTTTAATCGGATGGGGATTCTGGCCCCAGGGAGATGTCATAAGTGCTGGAGCTGGTGGTGGGAGGAAGGGAGACCACGGGGGAAGAAAGCTGAGTGGTGTCACTGGCATGCTGTTGTTCACATTCTCCAGGTTCATGGTAGACCATCTCAATTATAACCTTAATGGAATGATGTGCAGAAGAGCGCTCACATTGCTATCAGTGTTGACTTTTTCAGCTTTTTTTTTTCTTAATTTACTTGGTTTTGAACTGAATTTTAGTGAAAATGATGACTTTGTTATGCTGTTGGAAAAATTGTTGGAGGAAGTGCAAAATGCAGGGTCTCATCCTAGTGACGAGCAACTTGAAATGGCTGTGTAACTTCACCTCCTCCCTCCATTTTGTGCTGTACCTGCAGGGGTTGAATCCCCACTCCAGCTGGGGTTTACTCCGTGGCATCTTGCCCTGCAAGCTCTTCCACAACTTCACGACTTGTATTCCCCCTGTCATGTCAGCATTTGATCAAACTTTTCCTCTCATCTCCTTTAGAGTCTTCTGTAATCTCATTTCAGCTCCTAGCAAGGCAATGAGTGATCTCATCAGCTGCAGAGCCAGGCAGCTGCCAAAAAAATAAAAGAGAGACTGGACATACATAATTGAAGATTTTTCATAAGAACTGTAACAGGGTTTTCCCCAGTGTCTGACGAAGAGCCTGAAACAAGACACCCCCAAAAAGTGGTGAAATGCCAGTGGCAGTGTTGTTCCAGGAGCAAAGCCCCTGGACAGGGCAGGGAAACAGAGCAGAGAGACGAGAGCCAGCAAAAGGCAGTTTATTGGCATGTTCACTTTCATTTCCAGGATTTGAAGTAACACATTTTCCTTTCTTGCTGCACATGGTTAAGTTCAGAGCTTTTTTTTTTTTAAGCTAAAACTTTTAGGCAAATTTTTATTTGTGAAGCAGAATTGGTAGAAACAATGCTTTTCTTCCTCTCCTTAAGCTTGAATTTGGTAAAATGTCATGTAAAATTTAGTATTTTCCAAGTTATTTCTGCTATATCGTAGTCACAGAAAAAAATTAGAAATCAAAAATAAGGTGCAGTCAGCTGGGTATTTTTCCTTTCCTAGGTAATGTGTTGGAAGAGGCACAGTTTCACAGAAGAACTTGTAAGGACATTAATTTTCCTCTAGTACTTATTCACTATCTTTTATCATTCCAAGAGTAAGCTGTGGATTCATATTTGATGAGCCCATTTAGCCTTCAAATGCTTCATAGGCACTTTTTTTTATGTGAACAAGATCCTCTGGTCCAGCTGTCACAGCAAGCAAGTGCTGTTTACATCAGGGTTTGGGGTTTTTTTAGTCCATATTTTTTCAAAGACAAAGATAAAGCATGTAACTTCCAGCTCTGCAAGTCTAGGGAAGAAGACAAAAGTCACCTCCTTCATTGTTGCTGCTATTGTTTAGACACTTCAGGGTCAGTTGCTGGCCTTGATTATATTTCTGTCATCCTGTTGTCTAACTAGGATGGTGCTGATTTAAGGAAGGCAGCTTGGCTGTGCAGCTGCCACCTTGCTCACTGAGTTAAGCCCAGCTCCTTTTCCAGAGCAGGTTGCTCTCTAGCCTGGATATTTGCTTTTTTTATGGACTATTTGTGTGGGTTCCCCCCTCTTTGGAGCCAATAACCAAGTTTTAAATGCAAGGAATTGAATCCCATGAGTAAGGAGATGCTATTCTGGGGCACAGTCATCCTGCAGAAGAGGAGCATACTGTAAATACAATGTTTTTATCCCCCCTCTTTCCAAGAGGAATATGAGCAGAATAGATTAACTGCTCCACAGGAAGCTGCCTGTATTTTTGGTCAACCTCTTCAATTGGCCACAGTGTAATTAGAGGGCTTCTGCTGGAGAATCACATTACTGTCCATCTAATTTCTTTTAAGTAACCAGCATTATGAGGGATATTAAAAGAAGGTGATGTTTAAACTTTAATGAAACTTGCTCAAACAAGCATATTAAAAATGTCCTGATGGTGTTTGCTAATGGATATTTTTCCCCCTATGCTGTAACTGATGGTATTTTTCCTCTTTATCCTTAGGGATTTTTCTGTTTTGCTCTGGCCTTCTGCGGATTGATCCCAGCTGCCTACTGGAGATACACACACAGCACGGAGGTAAGTGTTGGCTGCTAGGAAATACCACCAGCATCTCGTCAGAGATTTTTTTGTAGCAACTATTTCTTCCATAAAAGGGACATCTGGTTGTAATTAAGCCATCCATGCTGAGGTCTCTCAGATCCAGGCTCTTTCTCATCTGTCCTTTGTAAAAACGGGGCTGCCTTCATTTGCTACCTCTTCAATGGGATCATCTCAAGGGAGAAGCCATGGAAACCCTCACAGAGGGCAAACTCTTTGTCCTGAAGGCAAAACAAAATGCAAGTCTCATTTTAATTAGCTTTAGGAATTTTTTGCAGGCAATGTTTGTTTTGTTTGGTTTTGTTTTAAATGACATGCTTGACTTCGGAGAAGTAATTTCCAGCTGGTTCTAATTCCTGCCAATGTCAATCGGGAGCCTCTATTCAAAGGCAATGGCAGGTTGTGGTTGTTCAGGTTGTCTCTGGCAGTGGCCAGGAGAAGCACGTGGGAGATGTGTTTATTAACCAGCAGCAGTGGTGCAGGAAAAACACTAGAATGAAAAATGTTGTTTTGGGACACTACCATGCTGGCCCAGAAAGAAAAGATAGTAGAAGAATTTGGATGAAAGCTGAGTTATAAATTGTTAACCCAGAGCTTGCTGGTGCTGTGGTAGATGGATGGTGTGGGAGATGCAAGGTGCTGGGGAAGTTGATTCGGGGCATGCAGAGATGTGCATCACAGTGGGTAACCATGCCCTGAGGCTGGGATGCCCCTGGGACCAGGATATCAGGCTGCTGGGGAAAGCAGACATTGAGCTTATTATTTAGTAGCCTAAAGAATTCTATACTTTTTAAAAATCCTTTCCAAATCTGATACAATTTGCTTTTTGCGTATTTATTCCTCTTCCCATTCAGACGGATTTGTTGCTATTTGGTCTTAATTCCCCCTTTTGCATCCCTGCATTCAAAAAATATAAAATTTAAGAGACTCGGGAGTGCAAAAACATCATGACATCTTTCTTTTGAAAGCAGAACAGTGATATTTTAGGCAAGAACTTAAATTATCTGACAGCAACTCAGATAAGTGTTTGGGGCTTTGATAGATGTTTTATGCAGTGGGTCAATCCCTGTCTCCATTTTGCTCCTCCCCAGTCACATGCATGTGCCATAACCTGCACTTTTCTGGGCAGCAATGGAGATGTGAGTGACATGAAACATCATCCCAGTGGATTAGGGATTGATGCTGCCAGGTCATCTTTTTAGGGTTATAGATACTGGGAGACTCAAAGATGAGTGTGCCAGAAGACTGGCCATGAGACTTCCTTTGTGATGGAGGACCACAACTCTACCAAAATCCTGGAGACTCAGTCCATACTAGGACTGTGGCAATTGCTTTTCCCAAGGAAAAGGAGCCCTGTCCCATAATGGTTCAGTGTGCTGTGCAGAAATTAAAATCCAGTCTTTATGGAAACGGAAGTCAAGATTAAGGTGATCGACAAGGTAGGTCCTGTTTCTCTAGAAAGTTTGTCCAGATCTGACCAGTGGCCACAGTAGTTGAAAAATCCTTTGAAATGTGCAGGTGGCTATGCTGGATCAGCCTAAAGTTGTTGGCCAAGGTAGGAGCTGTTGGCCAAGGAGGTTGTTGACCAACCTGCTGTTGGCCAAGGTAGCAGCATAAAAATCCAGGAAGCACAAAGCAATGCTTTTTCAGATGACAACAGCTTGTGGCTCAGGTGCCTGCTGATGGCACCTGCTGGTGCCTTTCCCTTAAATGTTCTCGGTGGATTTTTCCTCTGAATTTGTCCAACTACTTTGGAAACATTGGGGTGAGTGCTGATGGCACAACAGCATCTTTCATCTGTACCCTTAACTGGCTGAAGCAGATTCAGTCAGAGCTGAGACATCCATGGAAGAGTATTTCCACAGCCTCTGTATTTTTATTCTCAGGCAAAACTATCAAAATTTATTATATTCACACTAACAATTTAATATGGAAATAATTTTGTGTTCATGATCAGCAAAAAAGGGGACCTTGAGCACATTTACCTCCTTCTTCTGCAGAAGATAAATAATAGATTGAAACAAAAGCTGGGTCTGTGAAGGAGAAATGGCACCAGAAACTGTCTTGTGAAATTGTATTATTGAAATAGACTATTTAGTTATACTTGAATCCACATACTCAGAGTAGGGCATAAAAAGTCTACAAGAAAAAGCTGTATCTTGGGTTAATACAGAGATGTGACATTCAAAAAATACTTTGCTCAAAATATTTAAAGCATAATTACTTTGTATATCTCTTAATCACTACATCTGTTTTTACTTCAAATTATTTTCATAGTTTTTTGTTTGCTTTGAGTGCCCTGCCCACAAATGAACCCATGGTTATGGTTAGCTTTAGTAACTGGTTTGGCCTCTGTAAGCAAAACAGCAAAACAGCTTCCACTAGGCAAAATGAGGGGGTTTTGTAAGTTTTACTTTCTGGCTAGAGAAAACCAGCAGTGTTTCTGACAACTGAAAAAATAAAATACTGTTAGAAACCATCTTGGATTTCTCTGCTTCCTAAAATGCAAAGAGAAGCAGGGAGTATAAGTGAGTTAGAGTTAATTAGAAGTGTCACTTGCAAAACATATGGAAATTCAGTTTCAATTTAAAAGTAATCTGTCTCACTAGAGAGAGACATGCAGATGTGACTGCCCCTCCAGGACAGAAAGACAGGTAGTGCAGTGGTACAGAAAATTGAATGAAGCAGGGGAAAGACTCTTGAAGTCTCATTATAGAGCTGTTTGTTTGCCTGACTTCCTCAAAATAACCAAATTAAAGCCGGTGTCCTCCACTGCCTACTTCATGTCAGCACTCTCAGAAGTAGTTAATTGCGGGAATCTGGGGGGGAAATGCGAACGCAGCCAAGCTGTTGGATATCTTGTAAGCCTGATGGGATATAGACAGCTATCTAGAAAGGAGCAGAATTGGAAGATATAGAGCTCAATATGGATGAATATGCCCTTTACATGTGCCTGAACCCCTGATCCTGAGAGCACCAAGAGGCTATTGCCCCCATATTCATGGCTAAAACAAAATTTGGATTTTTCCTATGCAAAATACATTGACTTTCCAGTGAAAAGCCAGACAGAAAATTATCCTGTTCTGTGTGAAAATGCCAGCTGGGAGCTGTTGGTCATAGATTCTGTCCTCTCTCACCCCATGGGCAAGGTGCCGAACACAGGCAGCACTGAAAGCCAGGAGATCTCCCCTGCAGCAATACATGGCGGATACTTCAGTGGTTTACTCCTTTTGATTAAAATAAAATATAAAAAAATCTACATTTTCTTAATAAAGCAGATCTCTCTTACAGAAAATCATCCGAAACAGAAAATCCCCATATTCAGTTGAAAAATTATTTTGATGGTTATTACCAAGAGAAAGTAGAAATGTTATTTGAACATCATGAAAGTGAGATGCCCTTTCTGTCTGTGTGGCTCTTTCAGAGCCCTGTTTACAGTACTTCCTACAGAGAAGCTGGACAGGGAGAAAGGAAGTTATTTGTAAATATTTGATATTCTCAGACCTGGGCACTGTAAACAAAATGTTAATCTTTTCCTTTCCCATTCTTTTCTGCTTTTGTGACCTTCTGTAGCTTCTAAATGGATTCTTTCATACAGATGTCAAATGTTTTAATTTCAAGTTATCTGCATTCCGGATAGACTCAATGTCACCATAGTCTTTATTCTTAAAATAATGTATGCCAGATATGCAGCAGTCATGAACTTGAGATTTATCATGCCTTATCCTAAAAGGTTGCATTGCAATTATTCCTTCTCTTGGTGGGAGATGTGGTCTTGGTAGGAAAGTGTTGCAGACTTGTCTGAGGAAGGACAGTGGTGGTGCAAAGTGAATGAGAGACCAGCACACATGGGAGGGCAGAGAGGATGACCTCTGTGCAAGCGTTTTTGATGGAACAGATGTGGTAACCATGGAAATTATGAGGTTTTCAGATGGTTTTCAGCCACATTAGGAAGTCCTGGTTCCTGAAGCTGAAGAGCTGAGTCTTGTTTTCCAAAGTTATTTTTATGGCAGTTCCTTTTCCACAAACCACTGTCTAAGTGAGGTCTCAGTCATTCACAGTGTAGCTGAAAGCAGCTACGACCTGGGATGCAGAGAGTGGTGTAGGAAAGACATTCCACATCTGGCATAGCTAGTGGAGGGCTGCTGCTTCTTCGTCCCCAGCTTCCCTTCCCTCTTCACCCATTAACTGCTACTTTACAAACCTGTTTACAGAGGCTGGAGCAAAGATATACTTGCAGCTGCCATATAGAAGACCTGGTATCCTTACTAACCAACACAGAAACACTTACAGAATCATTAAGGCTGGAAAAGACCTCCAAGATCATTGAGTCCAACCAATCAACTAGACCACAGCTCTAAGTGCCACATCCAGTCTTTTCTTGAACACCTCCAGGGGCAGTGACTCCACCACCTTCCTGGATAGCCTATTCCAATGCTTGACCACACTTTCAATGAAGAAATTCTTCATGATGTCCAGCCTGAACCTCCTGAGGGACAGCTAGAGGCTATGTCCTCTTGTCCTGTCACTAGCTGCCTGAGAGAAGAGACCAATCCCCACCTTGCTACAACCTCTATTCAAGTAGTTATAGAGAGGGGTAAGGTCTTCTCTGAGCCTCCTTTTCTCCAGGCTAAGCAACCTCAGCTGCTCCTCATTACCTTCATTGCCCTTCTCTGGACATGCTCCAGCACCTCAGTGCCTTTCCTCTAGTGAGTGGCCCAAAACTGGACGCGGACTTGAGGTGTGGCCTCACCAATACCAGGTACAGAGAGACAATCACTTCTCTTGTCCTGCTGGCCACACTATTTTTGATACAGACCAGGATGTCGTGGACTGTCTTGTCCACATGGGCACACTGCTCGCTTCTGTTCAGCTCTCAACCAGCATCCCCCCAGGTGTTTCTTTCCCTAGGGTCTTTTTCAGCCTCTATTCCCCAAGTCTGTAGCGCTGCATGAGGTTGTTAACCTCATTTGACCAAAGTTCAGGACCAGGCACTTTGCCTTGTTCAGCCTGAGGTTTGTGGCTTTATTCTGGGCCCTGCTGTGAAACAGACCAGAGAGTTTCTATGCAATGTCATCTTCTGCTGTTCCCCTTCTCTGCAGCAGCTGAGCCTGTCCTTCCAGCAGCTGTGTGGTGCCAGTCCCATAAGCAAGTCAGGATGGCAGGGTGGGTCAGCTACAGTAAAATCGCTGCAACATGGAAGAAGTTTTGCAACAAGAATGAATGAGCATTTTAATTACAGGTAAAACCATAAAAGGGATTCAATTATGATTTCCCAACTTGGGAAATCTTGAAACTGGTGCAAATAGTTGCCCATATTTCTGACATAAAAGCCTGATCCCCATGTCCTTTGGATTAAGAGGTTGCTTGAATTTGCACTGGCTGCAATGATATGGTGATCTCTTAGTTATCAAGTAGTTTCTCATGTTTCTGGGTGATTTCAAAAGGAGGTTCGTCTCTGGCTTTTAGCTCCACATGAGTGGGAAGGCATTAGCCCCTCCATGTTGCACTGTTTGTACTTGGAGAATAAATGTGAGGATTTAATTTTTATCGGCAGGCTTTTTTTAAGCCATTCATGTACATTCCGATTCTCCTGCAGTGTTGCTTTGCTTCCTCCAAAGGAACCTGTTTCCCCTCCTCTGCTGGGTCTGGGAAGTGGAAAAAGAGTCTTCTGTCCTTTATTAGCAAGAAAGGTGGTACCTTGTGGGATGGTGATTTTCTAACAGGGCCTGAAGTGTACAGCTAGAATTAACAGTTTGCAGCTGTTAATAACAAACATTGCCACACCTGGGGCTTGTCGTTGAAGAGAGCAGCTTCCCTCCTCCTTTGCTGGCATATGGGACCTGTGCTGGTCTTCTTGTCTCTCTCTCCCAACCTGTACTTTTGTAAAGCCAGATGCAGCATTGCGTGGGTCTCCAGGAGGCAAATCCTCTCTTTGCATGCATAGAAACAGCACATGCATTTCTTTTTTTTTTTCCTGCAGGTATGCAAGGAATGACCCAGCACTTCCCAGTTTATTTCTTAAGCTTGTATCTAGAGGTCCTTTTAGTGGCAAACTAAGCCTGTGGGTTTTCCAGGGTGTATTTGTGTCTATCATCACTGCCTCTAGTGTATGTTGGGGCAAAGTCTTGCAGGGTCCAGTTGGTCTCGTCTGTGGGTAATGTCTAAATACAGGCTGAAGTCCTAGAGATTTTAATGGGACTTAAACACAAGCTGAAGTTGTGTTCATGTACTTTCTGAAATCATATCTGAAGAAAACAAGTTTTTGGTTCAGTGGGGCTGGATCAAGATTGTAGCCACTCACAGGAGTCTTTCAAGAGCATTTTAAAAAGTCTGTGGTTTTCCTCTGAGAACACTGTGAATAATAACCTGATGTGTTCCTTGCTCTTGCTGTTAATCTACCAGACACAATCACTTTAAGGTAAGGACCCAGATTTTCCCAGTCTCTGAATTCCATGAGAAAAACAAAAGAGGGGGGAAGCCCCTCCCTTTTCCTTAATGTTTTTAAATATTGTGGCTGTTTCCCAATGTTTATGTTCTCATCACACAGCAACGGCCCACTCCCCCCAGCGAGACACTGCTCTCCTTTGTCTGAACCTCTGTGCAGGCATTTGCACTCACGGGTTCTATAATTTATTGCTGCCCTGACGCTGAACCCACGCGGCCCCATTTCTGCCGCTTTCCATGGCAGAGTGTGAGCTGGAGCTCCTGCCTACAGCAGCAGCAGCCATGGTACCTGAGGCTGCTTGGATGGTTGCCATCCCACCTTCATGCACCTGTGGAACGCTCACCACAGCGGGACAGCCACCACCAGCTGACAGGGCTGCCCCTGGGGCTGGCTCTGTTGCTGATACAACCTAAAAACCTAACTAAAAAAACCAAGGAGACCTTGACACACTGAGGCTGGTGACACTCACAAGGAGTGCAGCCCCAGATCTGGAGGATTTAGGGAAAAAAGCCTTGTTGATGTGGATTAACTGCCCGTCTGTGCTTTTCTGTGCTTCCCTATGAAGCACCTGGTGCTCTGCCACAGCCAAAAAGTAATGCTCTTGGGGGCATCCAAGTAGCACAGAAGTGACCTGGGGGGTTTATGGCTTAGTTGAGCATGAGGCTCTGATGTCCCCCTGCCCACTGGCCTAGAGGGATGTTTAGCACCCGCGCAGCTAGATTTTCGTTGTTTTCTTCGGGATGTGGAGATAGGAAATGAAGAGAAGGTGAGCGGTGTAACAGCTCAGCACTTTCACATGTTTTAAGTGTTTTATGCAAGGATGTGATGAAAATACTGAGAGTGGAGAGAAATAGCTTTGTAAGGCTTCACTTTTCCTGAGTTTTTTATTCCACAATGGTTTTTAGTCTCTCCTCTTCTGTGTATTTCCTCAGTGATGGTCCAAAGGATGGTCAGGATTTGGCTGGTCCTCTGGTAATACTGGAATGTGGGTGGGAATGCACACCCACCCAATATGCGTATAGATAGCTATAAAATCTGTATCTATATATATATTTTGGAAAAAAAAAAAACCAGGTGAAAACCATTTGGCTAAAAGTCTCACATCAGTGGCCTCCATTGACCCCTGTCAGTCAAAAGGGGAGCAACAACTTCTTATCTTGTGCCATTTTTCAAGGGGAGGCCTCAGAGGCTGGTCTGGTTTGCAGCACTGGCCCTATTTCTGTGTCTGGGAATGATTGGCTGGAGGAAGGCTGTAGAAGAGTGGAGCTGACATGCAATAAAGGAAATATAAACTTGCAGCAAGCTGTAATGTCTGTTAGATATGGCAGTATGCCTTGGTTGAGCGTGGACGGGGAGCTTGTCTTACCACGTGCTTGATCCGTGTGATGGGAGTTGCTCTGCAGCCTGGCTAAAGAACCCAGTGTGGCTTTCTGTTCTCTATTTCATTGGAGTTGCAGCATTGCTTTGCCCAAACCCAAGCTGTTGCATCTGTCTCCCCCGTTTCTGACATGCTGTGAACACGTGTGATTCTGCACCCCAGGGAGGAAAGGAAGGTCAGAGACAGTGAAATGCAGAAGCGTTTTTCTTACTGGAGCAAGGAAGAATTTTGAGTGGATTAACCACTTTATTCCAGTTTCACATCTTAACTGACTAACTTGCAGTTCATAGCTGAGTGGGGAAGTCTGCGGTAGTCACCACTGATGGGACATTTCTGAGTGATGCTGGTGAGCACATCATTTCTGGTGATGCTGAAACGACATGAAGAGCTGAGTTTGCAGATTCTTCTGAGACTGCACTGCATGTGCTTGGTTTTGTATCTCAAAGGCACAAAGACCCACAGAAGATGAGGATTCTCCACCTGCTCCCATGCTTGTCTTCCTCCTCTGCCATATCATGAGTGTTCCTGTTTATCAGAAAGGAGAAAGGTGGGCTTCTCTTTGAGATAATCCTGACATCTCCTTTTGCTATTATTCTCCTTAAGCTTCAACTTTGTAGAGGGATTTTTGACAAATAGCAGTTACAAAAATGGATCAGTGAGATTCAGATCATTGTTCTTGGTACAAGTCTACATCAGATTCCACCTAAGCAACACCCTCAGGTTGCCTAGGCATGGGTATTCACTGGCAGCAGGATGGGGTTTTCACTGACACCTTCGGCTTGCAAAGGGATCAGGAATTGAAGGTGGACCTTTATGTCTCATCTTTCTGTTCCATATCCAATCACAGGTAAAAATTATCCTTGATAAATAACCTAAGTCAAAAATATCAGTTTTCCTCTTAGAGGAGGTAAGTCTGAAATTTGCTATAGTTTTTAATAGCCAAGGGCAAGAACACTAATGGCTTAGAGTACATGTCTTCCTGCAGCCATAAATTCTGCTTCTTGGGGGATAAAGGATTTAGAAGAGGATAAATGTCAAAATTCCTTTTTTCTTTTACTTTAAGTGAAAAATGCTACTTATTGAATCAGTTGGAGTCAGCTGCATCAATCTCAGTGGGGATTTTCCATTTGTTGTGTCCAGCAATACATCAATATCATCCCTAAATTAATATTTCATTAAGGAATGCAAACAGAAATGGGAGACAGCAATTATTTAACTGATTTAGAGCTGGAACACTTCACCCAACTTCTTCCAAGAAAAGAATTACTGTAAAGTGTGAACTCCATATGACTTAACCTGGATATTTTTCTTAAGCCCAGCTGATGCTTTATCTTGAGCTCTTGGTGTTTCTTACTGACGAGCATTGCAGGTGGAGTCTCCTTCCAAGGGAGAGCTGGTCCATCAGAGCTCCTCCAGGAGTGGGTCACAGCATGTCACTAGGAACAGGAAAATACATTTGACCGTAATAACTCTTATGTGTGGGAGGAGTGTAAGGCCTTTCAAAAAGAAGCCCAGATGGACTTTCTCTTCTCCAGCTGTATCAGTCCATTATGTGCTAAGTACTGTTTAAGGGATGGAGCACAGCTGTTTGTCTTAAAGCATATTATTAACAGTATAAGCATAAGCACTTGAACTCAAAATGCATCCTGTTGCTTAATCATGAGAAAAAGCACCCTGATTATTTTTAATATTTTTTCCTCCAACACCTGGTGTAAGATACAGAAAAAGAAAATTGTCTTGAGGCAATGGACTTGAAGTTACTCATCGATGGAGTGTGCAATGGGAATCTGTTGAGTACAAAGCAGTGCTGCAGTCTAGACCTTCACTGTGTTAGGTCCTGGACCAAAGGAAGACAGGGACGAACTTGAACCTGTAAAGGAGGATAGGTCATGAAACCACCTGGTGACTGTCTCACACTTTCAGGTTTTATTTTTTACATCATCAGACATGCATGATTTAGCATATTCTGGGCTGCAGAGGTGCTGCCATGCATCGCTGCTGTTTCAGAGCTTGGCTGCAGCTCAGAGTGTAAACATAACCCCATCCCAGGCAGCAAACTGCAATGTTTTGCTCTCATATGTCTTCTCTTATTAAACCAGACCTCTCATATGCTCTTGGCACAATCTTCTGCAAAGAAAGAAATAGCCAGTGATAAATACTGAGATTTAGTACTCTACACCTACCTTTTAAATATTTAAATGAGAAAGCTGTCTGCAGTAATCTTTGAAAAAAACCCATTATGTTCTATGAAAACAGCAGTTTTCCCCTCCAAAATGAAATGATCCACACAAAAATAAAAAAGATGATGTGGAGGAAGTACAAGCAATTCACTTTTTAAAAAATGGTTTTATAGTTTGATATTCCCTTACTAAGATCTGAATAGCGTATTCAGATAATGTCTGGATATAAATGCTAGATATAATTGCTAGATAGAAATGCCGAGAATGACTAATCAGTAAATTGTACTCCTAGGCTTGCCCAGACACACATTCTAAGAGGAAATTATTGCTATTAAATATTTTCCATTTAATCCCTTGTGTTTTCAGTTCTTGGAGGCTGCTTGACAAAATAAAAATGAAAAAAAAATCAGTAGGTAACTGAGAAGTTGGCTCACAAGCAAGTTCAGAAATGGTGCAATTGAAGTCTTTAGTAGTCCTTATATACCTGAAGGTTATCATCATCGTCACCATCACTTTAGTTGAACTGCTGTGAAGTAGTGACTGCTTGTAGTTTCTTCCATTATTGTTTCCAACAGCTGGAATGATTTTCTGCCATAGTTTTGTTATGAGTATCTTATTCTTTCAGTTCTTTCCTATCCACTCTCATCCTTCCAACAGCCTCAGTCTCAATGTTTAACATCATTGCATGGTACCTGAAATAATAAGAAAGGTGCCAATGTGCACCGCTGTATCAGGCACTACCTCTCCTGATCAAATTGATCCTCTAAGGGTTTCATGCAGCTGGCAGGAGCCCCCCAATCTGGCAGCTGCCACAGTCAGAGCCAGCAGCTGGCAACATCTGGGCTGATTTGCTGCCCTCCTCACAGGTTACTCAGCATGACCACCCAAGGACACGAGCCTCAGTTGGTTGTTGAAGTTTACTATCAACACAAAATACTAATGAACATTGACTTTCCTGCACAGGGAATTGGTGCTGCTGCTGTAGTCAGAGCCTACTTTGTTGCAAGGGAGCCAGTGATGGTTTTTGTATTTGAAACATGACTGGACAAAGTCTAATATTACCTTGTTTTAAGTGAAATATAATTGTAAAGTCAACACAAGATCCAGCCCAAAACTCATTGCAGTCAAAGCAAGTTTTCATGAGGTTTTGGGGAATGTGTCCAGCCAAGGCAGAGGATTTAAAACTACCTGTCGCAACATTTCCAGAGACCTTTAAAAATGGTTAAACTTTTGGACAGGTTTTACTCTTGAACTCTTGCTTGAACCTAGCAACTTGCTTGAACGCTTTTTTAATTTTTTTTTTTTTAAGTCATCCAAATTTAGGCCTTTTGGAGGAAAGCTCAGCATCCTGGGCCTAATGATAAATATTAAAAGGCATAAATTGCACATGCAGCATTGTTACCTTGCCAAAACCCATATGTATGTTGTCATAGCACAAAACAGTTTTAATTCCTGAATCTTAGACTGGGATTGTAATATTCAAAAGGTAGCAATCTCTTGGGTTAAGAAGTCAGCTGCTCTGTTCTTCCCTTCCTCCACAAGAGGAAGTAAAAAATTATTCTTTTTTTATTATTCTTAATCCAATTCTTCAGTGGATATGGATGTTCTTTTTATTGAATCCATTTATCTAATTGCTGCTGCTAGAAAGCTATGTCATAGCCCACAAGAAGTTAGAAAAGCTTGAATGTTTTCCTTTTTATTAGGTTTTAAGGTTTCTCAGGGGAAAGTTGATGCAGAAGTCAGCTAGAGATCTTGTCTTACTGCTGCACCCATCCAACCTTATCCACTCTGATACACGAGGGGACAAAATGAACATCCTCCCTCTTCACCTCTGTGGGAGAGTTCAGTGTCACACGTTTTGCTACAGAGTGTTTTTCCTTGGCTCCTAACAGCTGAACCCTGTCTTGTCATTGGACATCTCTTATGAAAGCTGTGCTGCTCCTCCCTCACCTTCTGATTGTTTCATGATGGATGATGGAGCACCCTGGTGCAATGGCAGCTTTGCAGGAGAGAAATGCAGAGAAACCCACAAGCCCCTCCACTTTTATGACATGTTGGTAGTTGTGGAAAATATTCTGATCTGCGCCTTTAGACTCTATTCCTGGAGGCACTGAGCCAAGTTGGATACAAGTCATCTTCTCAACCTCCCTCTCTCCTCTCCCTGGTTATAACCCTCTGTTTGTTGCTTTCATTTTGGGCAGCCAGGCAGGATAGAGCAATATTGCAGTTACAGATGTAACCACCTCAAATAATCCTGGTTTCACCCCTGAGCATACAGTGCTGGTTTTTTTTTTCCCTTAGAGCAATTTTCAAGGGCAGGCCCTCAAGATTGAGCTGCAAAGTCTCGCTGAGGCGTGGCTGTCCCAAAGTGTCCATCCTTCCCTGTGCAGCCACCTGCAATTCCTATCTCACCCATTGATTTTCCCTCCTGAAAGTCAAGCACTGCCTGTAGGCCCACTCAGATCAGTGTTGCTGAAGAAGCAAGGCAAAATGAAAGGAAGAAAAAAGGGTTTGACTCCGGGTGCTGAAGGCTATTGTCATTTTTTTTTCCTTTGACATGAGAGCAGAAGTTGGCTGGGATCTGTCAAGCTGCAAGTTCTCACATGTTTGGTAAATATTTAGGATCTGACTCACCACTGAATCACTCCTGTTATTTCTTTGGCTCTGTTTGGAAAAACTACTCTGTAACTGGGATAACAGGAGCCCCCTGAGGTCCTCTTGCCTTTGTATTTTAGCATCTCATGGTCATGTGTGCCTGTCCTCACAGTCCCCGCATCAGGGTGGGGATATGGTGTCATCCCTGCCTGGCAGAGGGACTCAGAGGCACACTGGTCACAGACACCTGAGTTCTGCTCTGGCACTAAAGCCAAAACTGGCCAAAAGCTCCAGTGATCAGCCGGTGAGGGCCCAGCATTATGCCAAAGGGTCCACACATAGCAGAAGGTGGTATGCCTGCAGTGCCACCGCATCTCTCGTGGGACTCACCATGTCATAGCTGCCCCATGGTGCATGGTGAGCCATACACCAGCTCCTGCTGCTGTGGGCAGGGAATTTAGTAGCTGCACTGCTGGTATTGCTATACCTGGGAGAGCTTCTGAGGGAATGCAAGAAGAGCATAATTCACTCCAGAGGTGACTGTGATCAGTGTTTTGCATGTACAGATCTCTACTTTCATTGCAGGTGGAAGACAGCATGATGGATGTGTATGATTTTGTGTATGAGGAGGTGAGGAGGAATTCCTCCAGCTTCAGGAGGCAGGAGTTGACTGCCATCCACAAAGCAGTAAGTTATCTTTCAGCAGCAGCAGAAGAAAACCTTGCTCTGGGATATCTTCCCGATACTTTTGGCAGGCTGGGGCTGACACCTGTGCTCTGCATCGTGAATTCTGCAACGCCATTTTCCCTCAGGAACTGAGTCCTCCAGCCTGCTGTGGAATCTGCTCCTCCCTTCCTATTCTCCCTTTCTCAGGTCTGGCAAACCAGATTATCAACAGGAGGAAAGGGTCACCTATCTGAGCAGGACTGTGGTGCAAGATCTACAAAACTTCCACAGTGCAGCTGATATATACATTGTCTGTCTCAGCCCACCCTTTGCCCTGCTCCCTATCTGTTGTACACAAACATGGATATACATCTGGTCAAGTAGAGAGGAGGGGCAGGAATCCTACATAGTCCAGTAGTAGAATTTGGATGTGATTATTTCTATTCACCCGTCAGCCTATGGCTGAGGAGTACTGGAGGCTGCATGGCCTCTTACAGTCTCCAACTCTGGAGACTGCTATCAAGCTCCCAAAAACCACCACCCAGGATGTTGTTGGCATAGGGCACTTCTCTGTAGCTCACTAGGTGGGCAAGAGTGGTTACCCAGAGCATAGAGAAGACACTTGCCCTTGAAGCCGCAGGAGATGAGTGAGGATGTCCCCCATGGTGAGAAAGTCATGAGTCCCCACTGAGTACAGGAGATGCTGTCCCCTTATGCAGCAGGGCCTGTTTGGGTAGTGAGTTCATGGTACGCAGCAAATCTGGATGGGAAGGTCAGCACCACTTGCCTGTTTCGAGACACCTCCCATGCAACTCCCTTTATCCTCCTGTGTTTTCTTAAATCATCGTAACAAGTACTTTTCAAAGCTGCTTCCATCCATGCTTCTCAGAGTGCAAAAGAGGGCAAGTGTTTCTCACTACAGTGATGGTGGTGGCTCTCAGAGCTGTGACCAGGCATGGAAGTGCTTGCTCTCAGGATTGTGGAGCAGCACACCCAGAGTCTCACTTGATAAGGACAACCAGGCAAAATACCTGGCTTCATTAGTTGCTTATTTTAGCCACTTTAATTGATGGAGAAACAGTCCTACTCCTATTATTTATTTCCTTCTGCCAGAGCTCCAAACTGGACAGTGCACCATAGCTATAGGAAACCAGCTTCACAGTGGGTGTTGCTGGTGATCTTCCCAGCCCATGGCAATCCCTAGAAATGTGAGTCTGTGCATCCCTGGGTTTTCCAGAGCAGCCACTGTGAGCATTGGTATGACTATGGAGGAAGGGCTTGGCTGCAGTCCCAGGCAGCAGTCCTGGAGGAGCATGAGTAAGTTTGGGGCCAGATCCACTCACGCCTTATGAATTTAGCCTCCATTGCTGCCGCTGTTGATTCCACACCTACATGCTTTGCTCCTTGCCCCCCTTGGGTGGCCCTGCCTGGGACAGCAGGGAGGAAAGGTGGCTCGTTGCTGGCACCTTCAGCTGCAGCAGCTGATGGCAAGGGGAGAGCCCTGACCAGTAGCTGGCAGACTTCTCCCTCTCTTCCAGTTCCTGTGCTGTGGGAAGCACTCTCCTTTTGGGGACACAACCAACGTTGAGCGCAAGACGTGCCCACCTGACCAGGTGCACAATGCAGAACAGGTAAGATAAGTTTCTTCCACTCCACAGTGGGATTGTGCCACTACTTGCTAACTTTCAAAACTCAATGAAGTTAAAGTGTGAATGAGAATTGTGGCTTTTTCATGGTTTGGGGTTGAAATGAGTTGGGGTTTCTTTTGTTGAGGTTTTTCTGTTTCAATAACAGCAATGGACACAGTGTTAGAGTGCTGCATCCAGCTCTGGGGTCCCCAGCACAGGAAGGACATGGACCTGTTGGAGCGAGTCTAGAGGAGGGCCACCAAGATGATTAGAGGGTTGAAACACCTCTCCTACGAGGAAAGACTGAAAGAATTATTTGTTCAGCCTTGAAAAGAGTGGCTTAGGAGTGATTTAATTGTGGCCTTCCAGTACCTGAAGGGGCTTGCAGGAAAGATGGAGAGGGACTTTCCATGTAGTGACATGACAAGGAAGAATGGTTTCAAATAGAAAGAGAATAGGTTTGGATCAAACATTAGGAAAAAAATTGTTTACTGTGAGGATGGTGAAGTACTGGGACAGGATGCCCAGAGAATTTGTGGATACCCCATCTCTGAAGGCATTCAAGGCCAGGTTGGATGGGGTTCTGAGCAATGCGGTCTAGTGAAAGGTGTCCCTGCCCATGGCAGGAGTGTTGGAACTAGATGATCTTTCGGGTTCATTCCAATCCAAACCATTCTATGATTCTGTGAATTAGAAGGAGGAGCCCCAGTAAGGCTGGTCTCACACTTGCAGACGCGGTTTCCTTTGCATTTCTAGAAAGCCTTCAAAATGCTTATGCTTGCAGCCTGTCACTTCCCTCCAGCATCCTCTTCATGCACGCAGAGTGTGAGATATCATGGGCATGTATCAGAGTGCGAAAATACTGTTCAACTTTTCCATGTGACAGAAGTTTCTGAGGTTTAAAATATGTTCCACTAACAGCAAATGTGGAATTCAATGTAATTCCTTTTTCCTGAGGCATTAAACAGTTATTAAAATAAGAAACTCATGAAGCAGGTTGATGATGCTTCATCAGATACTCTTCATTCCCCCTCTTTTCCAAAAGAGAAAAGCCACCAGTATTAGATTGTTCTGCACTGAAGCCACAATGTAGACTTCATACCCTCTGAGTGAATCTATTGTGCAATTATTTTTCTTCCACTGGAATAGCCAAATCAGCTGAATTAGCTAACACCACCAGCATCAGTATATGCTGTTTCTAGGAAAAACAAAATCATAGTGCTACAGCTATACAAACACATTGTTGTCAGATGAAGATGTAAAGCTCTAACAGGACGCCACGATGTGCAGACACGTCCGCCCACAGAGCAGTGTTTGAAAGTACTGTCTCCAGGAACGTCACATCTCGAGGCAGGACCGAACTCTGCTCAAAGAGCAGGAAGGGAGAGTAGAACAAAGCTGGGCACCATGTGGGTGACTCCATTCCTCCCACCTAGTTGTTTGTATTTCCCTTGCTTGGGAGCTGGGGAAGTGACTGGGAGGATGTGCTTTGTAACACAGGAAACCATAGAGTTTAGGCTGCACTGCATTGACTCCTGGCTTTGGGCGCTCTTACCTCGCTCTGCAAATCGCTTCATCAAGGGCGCAGTCTTGCATTTCTCAAATGGCTCTCTTGGCTAACACCTCCTGGATTTCTGTGGGGACACTGGCATGCTTAAGGCTAATGTATATTAATGCTTACAACACCTTGCAAAATCGAGCTGTTCACTAGTAACCTTGGGGAATGCATTTAGCATCACGGTGTGCTCTACTTTTACATCTTTCCATTTCCCTCCTTCCATTTTCCAGTGGGTGAAAAGAGAAAAGCTTTTGCATGGCTACACTTATGCACACATCCCCCACAGTCCAAAGTGCATCACACTAAGAAAATCATAGGCATGTTGTAGTAATACAAAATGCAATGCAAGTGTTTGTCTTTCCAAGTTGCAGCAGCAGCAGTAGAAAAAGGGAGAGCTGCCCAGCTGTGCAATGCTGTGCCACCCTCTTGCCTCCCTTTCTCTCTGGGGTTGTGACAAGTGCTGTTGGGAGATCCTAAGCCTCCCACCAAGCTCCTGATGTGCTGCAAGGCATGTCTTTATCTTCCCAGGATTGCCTGCAAGTGATCCAAGACTTTCTGAAGAAGCACATGGACTTTGTCTTCTCGATCCTGGGAATCACTATTGGCTTCACGGTAACAGTGTCTGAACTTTTGCATTTCGGCTCTAAAAGGCAGGCTCCAGTGGGGAAAGTGTATCCTAATTTAGCCCCCAAAAACTAAGATTTTGGCTGCTTTTGAAGGCCAGCAGCAGAGAAACAAGCAGCCATGGACTCCACTGTGGAAACCTGTCTTGGGCAGGCTGATGTTTTCCTGCAGGAATAGGCTCACTGCAAAGTTTTTCTGCCCAAATGAGGCATGGCAGCTGGGATTGGGGAGCAGGATGCAGCAGCAGTTGCATTTAATTCCCTCAGGCTTGCATGTGTGTCTTCTGCTGCAAGTGAGAGGCCATGTCACCTGGCTGGGGGCTTGCAGATGAGGTAGGAAGCCAGCAGCAGTGATAGAAAAGGAAATGCAGTAAAAGCACCATATTTTAGGAAACCTGCTGCCTCCTAGCTCTGCCTGGGAAGTCACTTTGTGCAGCTAGAACTGGAAGGTCTTGAAAACTACTGAGCTCCAGCAGTGGAGCTGGAGAGCTGTGCAGAAAGGAAAGGTCTCATTCCATTATTAATGACCACGTATGAACCCAGTAAGGTTCATCTCAGGCAGTGACTGAGTGAATCATGGGCTTGTAAGGAGCAGGCTGCAAAGGAAAAGGAGCAGGGTGTGTTGTCTGTGCTCCCAGGTACTGTCTTTGAAGGAGAATCTTGCAGAGGAGGGGTAAAATAATCTCTGAAGGATGTAGAAAGGGTGTGCACTGAATTTGTGAGTGTTATTTAGGGAAGGACAAAAGGAAAAATGAAATACTGCAAGAGGAGCATGTTTTTCAGTGGTGAGGGGGCTCAGTGGCTGCATGGGGGTGGTCTCTTTGGAGCTGGAGAGGGCTGCTAATTAAAACCAGCCTGCCTGTATGCCCACACACTGCTTGGCAGAGGTGTATCACTGTAATTACCTCTACACAAGGGCTCTGCGTATGTGGTGTTGCACACCAGAAAGGAGAACATGCCAGGAGACTCATTTCTTCACCATGAAGGGAGGTTTGGTCTGCTTTGTTAACTCCATGCTGCTCCCCCAAGTGGGATGACCTTTCCTGACTGAAAGTGTATTTGAAGATCATTTTACTTCTTGTGTCCATCTTGGTGCAATTATGGATTAGAAGATTCCTCTCCATCTAAATAAAACCCAGAGGAACAAACACTTTTATGTTTTATACTGCTAGCAGTAAATTAAGAAAATCATCAGGCTGGAGCTATAAATGTAAAATCATGTGTGAATATTTTGTGTCACTTTCCACTTTTTCTCAGGTATAGGGAAAGTTTCACTGCAGCTAAATTCAGATAAAAGTGGGAGCATTTTTAGTATATATATCCTTTTTTCACAGCTTGATGCTGCAGCCAGATAAGGTGGCTGTCTTTGAAGCTTCTGCTAGAGGAAGCTTCACTGCACGGCTCACTATTGTGATGGCAGGGTGCAAAGGAAGCACATGAAGAGGACTGTAAGCTGCTCTGATGTCACTATACCTCATCCAACAATGCACACATGTCCCCAGATCAAGCTGCAAGCAAAGGCTTTTGCACATTAGGGCATACTTTAGGAAAGAGCACGTTGTTAAAGCCCTCATTATCCTTCCCACAGAAGCCTTACCTCTGATATGTTGCCTGTGTAAATCCTGATGTGTGGTATATCAGGCAGAATATCACAATAGAGAGGAAGTATATTGTCCTCTGCGTTCACAAGGATGCAGGTGTTGGGGGGGGGGGGGGTTTGAAGTTTGTTTAGGTTTTTGTTTGTTTGTTTTGTTGGTTTTTCACTCCAAACAGTACATGGGTGTTGTTTTTTTCCCCTTATGATATCTTTACAAAAGGCTATTATTACGAGAGAGATATGTTTGTTTGCACAGAGGAATGTTTTGTGGCAGGAATTTGAAATCTGAATTTCCTGGTTTCGTCTTGTTTCTTGGTCTTTTTAGGGCCGGGTTTGAGCTGTGCTGCACTAATTGCAGTCAGATGTTTTAACCATGTGTTGCCTTTTTTTTTTCTCCCATGTCAGAATGGGTGTTCACCACTTCAGTGGAAAGAAGCTCTCTTAAGATAAATGTGACACCCTGATATACAATTCAGAAGTGCCAAATGGCCAAATGCAACATCTATAATTGCTTATTTGCACAGATGGAGGATTATAATCAGTTACACATTTAATTGTATGCCTGTCTCATTTATTTCCTTTCAGATTTATGGGATGATCTTAACTTCATTCCTTTGGTTCTCCATCCACTTCAGCAGCCATCTGGACCGTAAAGGCAAATACATCTTGCGAGAGAGGTAGAAACCCAATGCCTGGGCATCCCTACCAGGTAGAGACAATTCTAGGTGCAGGAAGATGTCTGAATTCACCCACAAATCCCCTGTAAGGTATTGCAGGAGTCAGGCAGTGGGATGTGTCACACGTTTCCCTTTCCTGCACTACTGGCTTTCATGCATTTCCAAGCTGGTCAGAGCAGATGACGCTCTGAGGAGAAATCCCACACCTTTGCCTCAAGCAGACAAGGACCGAGACACGATCCTGGGCTCAGAGATGCAGATACCCTTGCCAGGAGGCGTACAGGCTATAGCTCCACAAGTAGGATGCAAAGAGTTCCCTATGACAAAAATGGACAGAAAAGACCAGCAAAAATCACAGTCATCTGAGCAGTTCCCTGTGACCCCCAAAGATGCACTGTTTCTAGGAAGATGGTTTTGGATCGCAGCCCAGGATCAATCTTGTGCCATCTGTAAACAAATAGACGCAAAGTGTGTCATCACTGATGGGAAATGTGCTCTCCCAGCCTGGACACTCACAATGATTCACTTGGGACATGTTTCTGATCACGGTGGAGGTTATAGGCATCCACTAATCATTGACTGCATTTCCCCTGTTTTCAAACATTGCCAGATTTTCAGAGCTTTTGGTGGAGTTTGGGAGAAAAATCAGAAAGCAGTGCATGAGCTTTGAAATAACTGACCAGCAGAAGGACGTATTCCTCTGCTTTTCCTCTTTACTAATGCAATAGAACATTATTTTTTAGTTCTTCGAAGTTAGTCATCCTCCTCAAGCTTCATGACACACTGGTTTCACAGGGGCTTCGAGTCTCAGCTCTGTTTTATTTGGCTTCACTAACCCACTGTGCTGCAGTGCAATGCCAAAGGACTTTGAGATTACACATAAATGCAAAGTTTAAATCTATAAGAGAGCAGGACTGATCTCCAGCCAGGTCAAAAAATACAAAGTCCAACTCCACATCCTCTTTGCATCACCTTATCAGTAATAAGCAGAACTTTAAAAAGGCTGTCAGTGTAGCTGAAAAAACGTCACCCTGGCATGCTTTGCCCTTGTTGTGAGGAGCCACTTCTGAGCTGCAACCCACCATTGCAATGGATGTAGCACCTGCTTTAAATTATTTAGCTGCATGAAATGTCTGTTGAACCAACAACAGCTTTCACTCCTCTCCTGTGTTGTGGCTTTTAGCCATGAAAAACGGTAACTAGCAATTGTTTATTGAGATGAACATGGAAACTCCCGATGTTCAAAACAGGTCCTGTCCTTCAGGCAGAGGCTGCTACACGTGCAAGAACAGCAGTACAGCCTATGGCAGCTGGTTGGCATTTTAACATGGCTGTAAATACCTTGTGTTAGAAGGCATTGCTGTTATGAGGGAGGGCTATCACTTTGCATCTCACTCTCTTGGAACCAGTGGAGCTTCGCCATTGACTTCACTGGAAGCAGGATGAAGTTCAAATTGCGCCACTGTAGTACCCAAGCTACCTCCTGACAGTCACCAACACACCTCAATCTGACAGGGATTTGGGATGATATGCTCTTGACAGCATATGCACTTTCTAGTGTTGGGGAAATATTCACTTGTATAGGTGCTATTATGTATATCGATCTCTGGAAAGACACAATCTCCCTTGTGAGCTCCAGCTGCTACTATCCAGGCCACTGCTATTGTTATTCCTCAGGCCAGCTGGCAGCTCATGTGACTCATGGTCACTTAAATAAAGATGAATTTCTTGGGAAAGGCCATCATTCCTTCTCTTTTTCTGCTGTGTATGAGGCTGTCTGCATTGCTTGGGGGCTTACATCATGGAGGGCACTCAGTAGTTTTTTCAGTACTGGGAAGAGATATTCCCCAGGCAGCCAGAGAATGCTGCCTGTCCCAGCAGTGTGCTGGAGGAGAGGATGGCATTGATCCTTTGGAGGAAAAGGAGCAGCTTCATCCTACCCTTGGCCACCTGACAGGGCAGCAGGCAGGTACCCCTCAAGGAGTAATGCAACCAGAGAGAAGAAAAAAGCTTAAGGACATGTTTACACTATAAAGACCAGAGTATTTACATGGAAGAAATCTTTATGGTTTCCTTTTTTTTTTTTTTTTAAAGTTAAGTCTTGCCCACTGCTCTGCATTGGCTGTTTAACTGCTGATGTTCTGCCATATCAAAAAACACCATAGACAAATAAATTGGTGGAGTCACTGTCATTGGTGTGGGTTACCTGCTCAAGCCTCATCTCACAGAAAAGATCTCTGTAAAGCTTCACCACCAAGACTGCTAAAGCTTCAGGTGCTCCACCTTCCCAGGTCAGTTTTAATTGAAAGGGATAGTTATGGATTGGAGTGGCATGATGGCCACTGGCCATCTTGTAAGCTTTATTCCCATTCCACTGGCTGCTGGAGTTCCCTTGCTAGGAGCAGCCCATTCCATGGGCAGGTGATAGAGCAGTGGTTCCTGCCACACTGCAATGGCATCTGATGCCTAAGGGTTTCTTTGATTTTTGATTTTTTTTAATTTTATAGATGTTAGAAATTATTGTAGATCTAATGTACTAGTAATATAACTTCAGTAGCTGAATGTTTATACATACTGATGCCATCCTATATCAACCCCTTAGAATTCCTTTAGCTGTTTAGTCTTTATTTCAAGGTAGAATTGCAGAAAAGCGCCATGAAGCCTGTACCACAAGATAAAGACAGGGACAGAAGGACCTCCAAATCTGAAGCTCTGGAAGGCCTCCAAGAACCTGACGTGCTGTGATTTTCAGGAGCAGAAAAGCAGATACCTTCAACTCCTCAGTTCTTAGAAACCCATTACAGGAATGTGCATGGTTAACACTTTTTTCACAGTTATAGAAGTGGCAGCACTCAGAGATGACTGGATGGAACCTGCGACGTGGGCAAGTGTTAAACACTATTTTCACACCTCTACCAAAAAAAAATCCCTGTCCTACAATGAATGTTCTTACATTTACTAGTCCTTAATTTGCTGCTCACTAGGGACAACTTGCAGCTCTTGTGCAACCAGAGCAAAACCCCAGGAACTTATTGGTAAGTAGTACCAAGGTTTATACAGTGCTAAGAAGAGCAAGAGAGAGATTTTGTTGGGAGAAGAGCTTGGAGCTGAGCACTGGGGATGCAAGCTGGCAGCCAGGCTAGGAAACACCTGCAGAGCAGTGAGCCTTCCTGGGGCTTGCTCTAGCGGAAGCTGTTTGTTATAAGCATGTCAACACACACTCTGATAGGAAAGAAATCCTATTTATGTAGCCATATGCAGGAGAAAAAAAATAAATGTACAGAACAAAGATGCAAAGTTAAATATTTAATTGTGAATTGGCTTCAGATAATTGTAAATTAAGCTGCAGCAATTATCAGTTATTTCCACAAAGGTCATCCGGGCAATCGCGGTTTGACCTCTCTATGAGTATGTGTTAAGTTGGGCTCGTTGAGTTACCCTTTTACATTAGGCAACTCCCCAGCTTTTTCTGAGGACATGGGAAAAGGGAGCAACCTAAGGCCAGGTTGCTCTGGCCTGTGGGGGCACCCGTAAACCTATGGGACTACCTATAAACCTATAGGCCATGGCAGCAGCAAGAAGGCTCTCATGCTCTTCTCCACGCTTCACGACCCATGCACTGCTCATGTCCTGCTCTGCCAACATGAACATTAAATTCCCCTGAGGCCTTATGTGGGGCTTGCCATGTGCTCCTGGGTGGCCTTTTGTTTACGAACCAGAGGAGCTTTCCCAGTGCCTGCTCTGACAGCAGTGGATGATGTTTCCCAACATAATGCTCACACAGAAGTGCAGGTGAGCAGTGTGCAGCTGAGGATGCTTGGGGCTTCTGCAAATTAGGCTTTTCAATACTCAGAAAAAGAATTAAGGAGCTCGGAGCACTTGTGAAAAGCACAGGTTGAGTAATATACCGAGTCTCTAGAGGCATTTGGTGTTGCGAGTGAGAATCTTTCAGTCTCGTGGTGTGCTATCTCAACTCCAAAATGGTTTGCTATTTCCTGTTCTATTGACTGTATGTCTGCCAGTTCCCACTGCCCTTAAAATACAACTTCCTCATGCAACAACCCTTTCACTGTGCAGCTTGGATTCATGCCTGCAGCAAGCTCCTAGAGGAGACATTGCTGAGCAAGTCCTTCCAAAGCCTTAGAAATTGGCAAATTTGGTGGACTTTTGCATGCTGGGGTGGTAAGGAAGCCATCTCCTGCCAAGGTAAAGCTGTGTTTATGAGCTGCAGACACACCAAATATTTTTGAAAGTAGTAGTTGATAGACACACATTTTTCTAACCAGGTGCAGAAGCAATGCATTTGGAAAAGCAGCTGGCTGTAATTCTCCTCTAGAAATGCAGCCAGAGGTAGAAGATGCCCCATATAGGTCTCTGCCAGCACAGCTGAAAGCAGGTAAGGTCAGAAACTGCTGTGAATACATGGTTGGATCACGCACATCCTGCAGCTTTCACATGAAGTGTCATTGCAGCTCCCTCTGTTAGTAAAATGCTATCTTGGGATGAAAAGTGATTTTGTAAAAACACAAGTCGTGTGTTTTGCAGCTTTTGGCTGTAGTGCCAAACCCATGACCAATTGCAGGCCTGCTGGCGAGGCTGCTCTGCTCCCCGCTGTGCAGGTGCTCTCACCTCCACCACAGAGCCCTAAGTCATCTGGCATTTTGGGGCACATCAAACAAATTTATGCCTGGAGGCAAACTGCATATCTACCCCTGCCAGGAGGGTCAAGGAGTCAAAAACCCATCTCTGTATCTGGAAGATACATGGTAGTTGCTCAGCTTGTGAGGCATTGGCACATCTTGGGAGAAATAGTTTCAGACGAGCCTGGAGGTGCCAACCAACAGCTAATGCCCTGCTGTCCTCTAGATGCTATTCCCTTAAATCCCAGCAGGTAAAAAGGAAAGGTCCTTCCCAGAATTTTTGTCAGGAAGATGCATATCCCTGCATTGCTCTCCCTGGAGTTGCTGGAAGCCAGCTAGCTGGGTTGCTTATATTATCCCAAGACAAAATCTGCCCTCTCTTCCCTCAGCATCACTAAGCAGTATTGTTTAACTCCTGTGTGCAGCAGCTTGCTCATGGACGTGCTCGCTTTCTTTTTAGCCCCATTGCATCAGCAATAGGCTATTCCAGTCTTTATTCACTTACTAATGAATTATACATTGATTATACAATAAGAGCTCTCTGCATTGATGGGCTGGGCTCTTGCTCTTCCACATGGCACCTTGCAAAGCACAGCTCAGCCCAGCTGCAGCTTGGCCCTCTCTGATGCCCTGAGAAAAATGAACGTTCATTTTCTGGGCTCGTGATCTGAGAAGAGGCAGCATCTGCACGGATGGGAAACCTGCTCGGGTTTGCTCTGCTTTGGCTGTAGCTCCAACAGGAGCTGATGTCGTCCTTCCCCACTGCTCCCCATCCCCCCCTCCCCCGCTTATATAATCTGACCTATCACCATAGATACATTGAAATAAATATTTAAAGATGGCAGAGAGACAGACCACGCAGATGGGAACCGTTTCTTGAGTTTATTAGAAACAGAAACTTCAGGCACAGCTACAGGTCTCTGCTTGCTGCATCCCCCTCCCCAGGGGCTGCAAGGCCAAGTGCAGCGCCCCGGGCTATCACAGTGCCTCGGATGAACTTACAGAGATGGGCATGGGGATTTTTGGGTGAGCAGGTACCAGCTGCTCCTGCTGGGGCACAGAAAAGGGATTCTGAAAATGCCCCCTTAGGTACGGGGATGAGATTTCTAATATTAGTTTTTTCTATTCAAAACGAAAGTGTTGGCTGGCTCACCAGGGGTGTAGACAGGTCTCTCCAGAGGCGATGGAGCTCCACCTTCCCATTGCCATAGGCCGGTACAGACGCTGCAGGTTGCCCTTGCTCAGGTTCCTGCCTTGAAAAACAGTATTGTGGGGTGTTAGCTGCCAAGGAAGTTGCTCCTATGTGCTCTGGGACTACTAGCCTCCCACAGGATGAATTTCTGAGCTTCTTTTCATGTATGTCCAAAATGTCCTATTTAAAGATCTTTAGTAATGCTGCTGTTGTTTGTTTTTTTTACCACCTCAGGTAAATTGTAAATCCAGGCTATTTCTGTCATATTTTCCACTAAAAATAAGAGGTAGTGGCTAAAAGCTAACTAGTATCTCACCCACATGATTATATGCATTTTAATCCCATGGTTTATCTATCATTTCTGTTCTGGCTGAGGAGGGTAGGTCGATTGCCGCTCAAGCCCAAGCCAGAGTACCACATCAGCAGCCATTCTGTGGTCCCCAGTGGGTGAGGGACTCCCATGTGCTCTTCCAAATCTCCTGGACACTCTAGTCAATAAGTGTTCAGAGCCTGCCTTGATGATAATCTTTTCACACCCTAGTCCACAGCTCTTCAGTCATAGGTGTAAGAGGAGCGGAGGATGTGTGTCTACCCTCTCTCTTCACGTCCCTCCATTGCTGTCTATGAAACAAGAGGGTGATTAAGGTAGAGCTGCTGGAAGGCTGGTGGGCTGCTGGGATAAGCAGGCTCGAAGTCCTGGGGACTGGGTTTGCCGAGTCCCGCTGGCAAAGGATGTCCTGCTAAACCCTGACTGGGAGGCAGCTCAAGCCACATCTGCTCTGACGGACCCTGGTGAGTCATACCCAGAGAGGCCAAAACCCACAAGTATGACACTGACTTTTATAAACAGGTTCACAAAAAAACCCCAACAACGCAAGCCCAGCAGACAGAGGAAAAACACTGCAAGCGCCTCCACTCTCTGCTGCTTCACTCTGCCTGCAAAAGCACATATAAACTTCTGCTTGGGGATTTCTTAATTTGGTGTCTGGGGTTTTGTCTTTTTTTTCTTTTTTACCTTGTTTTTACAGTTTACCTTTTTATTTCAGTGATGCAAAGTTTGGGAGGTAGGTAGCTACTTCACAGCCCTGGCTGCAGCTGGCTGCTCTGAGAAAGACTCGTTAGCATGGAGCACTCCCACCAGCCTGTCCTCCTAAAAAGGGAAGTCATCAGCCCTATTCATACCACTCACACACAATACCAGCATGCGACACCGAGACATGAACTGAAATTTTGCAAATTAGTTTTACTTATTTATAAACCAGCATTTTATAAAGAGCTGATAAAGCCACTGGGTGTCTTGGGAACACAGTTGTGGTACTTTATGGACTGTACAGCAAGTAGTACAGCATGAAAAATGAGTACACAACATGAGAAATGAGTGTGCAAGACCTGAAATCACACGTAGTCCTGGGAAACAGTATATGTTATCTTTTCACTGTGCTATGGTGGTGGTTTTTCCTTCCCGTACCTTAAGGTCAAAGTTTTCAAATGTACTCGGCTGAGCTGCTTAAAATAACGCTACCAAGAAAAATGGACAAAGCTTGAAATCCTTTTCCACTTCCAACTTTTGGAAAGGGCTTTGTTGGTATGGCCAGTTTAAACCCAGTAGGCCTTAGCCTGTACCAGGGAGCTTCTTGATGTGGACGATAGTGGGGCTGTGCCTCTGCTCTCCCTGCCGGGTCCACATTTGTCCCTGAGCAACATGTGCTCCAACAGAACCTGAAGGAAGATCCCACAAACAGGACTATGTCAGCTCCAAACCAAATTGTTTGCTGATACAATTTTTGGAGAATAGAAAAAGATTTATTTGTTGCTTTCCATTTTTCTTCACTCCCCAGCATAGGAGGAAAAAAGGCAGAAAACAAGAAAAGAAAAGCAACAGAAGGGGCAGGAGGGGGGGTTGGGGAGCAACACACAAAAAAACAATCCCGAGCTCCCTGAAAGCAGTTTCAATGCCAACTTTGTGGNGTGGGATGGGGCAGGGTGTATTTTTGTTTCAATATTTATAGCTGGAAAGGATGGAGGTGCAGGAAAAAAATTGTTGTGGGATGCTGTGATGTAGCAAGTGAGCAACATTGGGACCCTACCATTATCCTTTGGATTGATGAGCCAGGAGCCACACAGGATTACAGCTATTGCCGTAACCAGATGGGTCATGCTGATAATTTGGGATAGCAGTTACATGCATAAATAGCCTCGTGAAACTCCAGCTTTGTTGGTAAGTCTGGATGAGTGAATGTGGCTTAGAGACAAAGGAGTTATGAATCCATGGCAAGCCCACAATCGGGGACATACTCAGCATAAGTAATTAGGGAACAGAGCCAACTTCTATTCATTCCTGGTCCCCACTGTCACGAAGCACTGTGGGCTGTTACTGAGGGGCAAGGAAGGTTTTGACGAACATGACAGAGTTCCAGACAAACTCATCGCTCAGGGCAACAGAATGATTTTGGAAGAAGTTGACTAATTTTAAATGTACATGTGTAGGAAATGTGTGCTTAGCTAACAGCACATTCCTGCCTATGGGATGCATGGCAGTGAGAAGACTATCAGATGGAGGGTGAAAATACTTGGCTTGGAAGCTGTTCCCTGAAATACTTTGCTCAAGGAAAGTGCCCAGGCAGAAATAGGGCAGGTTTCCACGGGTAAGGCTGCAGGCGGGTGCCAGGTTCATATTTAGCATGGTAAGGTGCCGATCTTGGCTGGAGCTTCTCACTACTCCCTTTTCCAGGCATCTTCTTATGATCCAGTTATGTGACTTACTACCCTGCCCCTAGAGAAGCTAATGAGCTTGCTGGAAACATAACATGGGGTGAGAGCAATTTATATTTCTAGGGATGAGCAAGTGGACCAAAAAGGGTCTCAGCCAAAAGCTGGGGAAATTTCATTGTGCTTCTACTGCATAGCTTTGGGGGTGTTAACTAAAATTTCTAAGACACAGTGCAAGGTTTACTTGAACTGTGGACATGTGTGACCCAAATCCCTTGGGTGGGCAGCCCTGAAACTCCCCACATGCTCTTGTGACCCAGTAATGGAGGGAAAACAACCTAAGTGGTTCCATACTGAACCTGATGCAATTACAGTACTGAAGCGACAAGCTTAGGCAAAAAGCATGAGGCCAGATCAGAGCTTAAGATAAAACTAGAGTCTGAAAAGAATGCTGAAATAATTCTCTGAATTTGTTTTAATGTAAAAATACTTTGCTTTTTTTTCTGGGGAGGGGTCCCCCTCATGAATACACCCTGAAACTTCTAGACAAAGATAGACAAATGCTGCTGCACCCTGCACCCATTCACTGAGGTTTCTCCCAGCACCTCAGGCTGCCTGGTGATGCTTAGGAGATGGTGGAGAGTTTTAAGGGATGGTGGTCAGGTTTGGGAGATGGTGTTGCTACAGCCCCCCAACATCTGCCCCTGTGGTGGCCACTTGTGTGTAGCAAACTTTATTGGGAGCTGTCCCTGATGGGTGAGAAAAAGAGGAGAAAAAGGGGAAAACCAAGAAACAAACAAATAAGAACAGACATTAAAAGGAAATAAAAAGAAAATGGAGGGAAAGGATGAGAAAAAATCGGGGAAGATAAAAGAAGGGGGAAAAAAGCAAAAGGTAGGAAGAGAAAAAAAAAAAGGAAAAAGGGGAAGGAGAAGAAAAGGAAAAAAGGGGAAGAGATGAGAAAAAAGAAAATAAGGAAAAAAGATACAAGGTAAAAAGAAGTAAAAAGGGGTGAAAAGAAAAAAGGAAATAAGGAAAAGGGAAAAAAAAGAAAAAAAAAGAAAAAGGGAAAAAAGGGGAAGAGATAAAAAGGAAAAGG